>NW_020769311.1:17267781-17286969 GCF_900518735.1 Pseudonaja textilis
AATTTAGATATCTGTCAAATATCTAAAAATTTAGATATCTGTCAAATATCAAATGCGACTGGATTAGTTGGGAGAGAAGATATTTACACTGAATATCTTGTGTAAATCAGTGTAAATATCTTCTCTCCCAACTAATCCAGTAGCATTTGTCTAAAGAAACAAGTTCTGAACCAGTAAGACACAAATGTATAATATAAGTTATTCCAGGGTTATTCATATAAATGTTTTGAATGAAAAGAAGGAAATGGAAAATGTTTGTAGGAGAGGATGTAACTTGTTACATGCATATTTACATACTCTTGAGATAAAGTCCTGACCCAGAATCCTTAGAAAATTCAGATAGTGTTTTTCAGAATTCATACTGGCTAAGAATTGTGGTATTTGCCAGCCCAGTATATTTGAAGGACATTATGTCAATATTTCTAGAATGTACAAACTTCCCCTTTCTTTACTGATTCCATTTATATGGCTTTTTATATGACTTACATATTCTCAAATCATAAATCGGACTGCTTTTTTTCCCTTAGTCCAACTTTTCTACATAGGCACAATTGTAGAAATATTATCATGCAGAAATATCTTTTTGGGTGGGGGGGAAATCAGGGGTTTTCCCCCTTTTCTTTTGAAACAGTAAAACATTCATACGCAGAAAGTTATAACATAAGGTCCAATTAATAGAAGACCCCTTCAATCTCCCAGCTGCATATAAGTCATAAAATCAATCTAGTCAATGATTTATTCCAAACCAAAAGCAACAGTTAAGTAAACCCTACCTCTGAGCCAGATGAAACCACCTCTTTAGAGCTATCCCAGAGGAAAAACTCTTCAGAGAGAATTCCCTAAATGAGCAACCAGCCCTGAAAATACTCTGTTGTGTATTCTTGTCAATTTAATGATATCTAAAGTGAAATTGGGGGTAGGAAATCTGATTTATAAGAATGCTTGACATGCTTCGAATTTGGCTCAAAAGCAAATATGCAACCAGTTCAGCTGATCTCATATTAACATATTTTTCTTGACTGTGCCATATTAAGGACTCCTTCTTGAGATACAGTCAAGAAGTGTGTTATATTTAAAGAAATATACCCCAAAGATGACATTTTGGGCCTTTTTAATGACCTTCGATGCTTCTTCTCTATATATCTCTTATAGTAAACCAAACTTCAGGATCAGGTGCTCCCATAAGAATCAGTTGCTGCTGGAGAAGAAAGCTCAATGCTTAATAGGTTTTCAGATCCAAAAAGAGTGTTAAGAATTCCATCTGAGGACATGCTAAGTATCAAAGATCAATACTTAGCCATCATTCCAAGTCCACCTTTTTCCATGTAAGAGGTTACAGGAAATACTAAGTAAAATAATTTGCTTTCAAACTATTACTGTACCTCTTCTAAGATATAAAGAGGGGAAAATTGCATTAAGAATGTATTAGGAAGCTCTTTTAGTCACATCATCCTATTGCCTGATTGCTTCTGATGGGTTGCCTAAATGACAGAGGCTGATATCATCTTTTCTTTTAGTACACTGAGATGTTACTCATTTACCATGAGCAAAAAAATAACCACACAAAAAGTAAGTTTCTCTCTTTCTCCTCTTCCTCCTCTTCCTTCCTTAATGTATTTTCATCCTGTCCCCCTTTTTTATTTAAAAGTAAAGATTTCCCCATCCAGTCATGTCCAACTCTAGGGTGCAGTGCTCATTTCCATTTCTTATCCGAGGGAGCCAGTGTAATCCAAAGACATTTTGTTGTTAATATGGCTAGCATGACTATATGCTGAGGTGCATGGAGCACTGTTACTTTCCTACCAAAGTGGTGCCTATTTTTCTACTCACATTTGCATGTTTTTGAACTGCTAGGTTGGCAGGAGCTGAGGCAAGTAACAGGAGCTCCTTCTGTTCTGTGATGCTCGGATTTTGAACCTGGGCTAGCAGCTTTCCAGCTGAGAAGCTCAGCATATTTAACCAGTGACCCATCAAATCCCCCCCCCCTTTTTAATTCAGTTCAATTAAAATTTCATTAATTTGTTCCATCTTATTATGCTGTACCCATCTAAGCAAAACTAATCCAACTGGAGAATGATGGATTCCATGAGGTTCTGTACTTCTTTTAAGTTTCTATATTCTCCATATTATCAGTACAGCTTAATAGATCTGATTATTTAGAAAACCATGTATCCAGAATTGCTACAAGTCAGACATATAGTTTAGATTTATTTCAAATAGGCCTAATTAAGGAAGCACAAACCATTTCAATTGTATCATCATTTCAATGATGCTTGCTTATTTAAACAGTATAACCACAGGTAGGAGAGGTGAGATTTCTGACTTCCTACTGACTTTGCTTGTGGGAAGCCTACAATGAGAAAGTCAATGGAGAAGCTGGCAAGGGAGGTTGCAAGTTGCTCTGGTAACATGCACCTTCCCCCAATCCCTTTGTTCTGGTACTACAACCAGCCATTTGCACATCTCTTCATACCCTCCCCACCCTGAACCACACATTCTCTATATACCATGCTCATCTGTTTATCAAGTAGATTTTTAATGCTTGCTTTCTGCCTCACATTCTAGTAGATAAAGCCATTTTCAGAGAGGGAGGCAGATTTCAGAAAGCAAAGGATTTGAGAAGAAGAACTCAGCATGAACCTCAGACACTTAATTAGACCCTTACTTTAGGGTAAAAGATAAAATGAGTATCAGCTGCAAGTCACATATTTATATCATGCTTGTTTGGGTGCTGAGTACTGAAAAGGCTTCAGATGTCCACATTGCCTTTTATGGTGTTGGGTTTTTAAAAATTAAAAATCAGCTTACTAAAGTCCATAAAGTTGGGATGAAATTATCTTGTTAACAAACTACTTCAGAATTTTTTGCACATTATTATGAGGTTGGCAGGAGATCAAGGTCAGAGAAATGTCTAATAGCCAGATGAATGACTAGAACTCACACTCTGCACTCTCAAGCTTTATAATGGATGTTTTGCATACCAGAAGCAATATCTTTCCAGACTGCCCATATATTGCAGACTCCTGCAAGAACACAACCTAATTTTTTCAACAAATATTCTTTGACCGCAGGTGTCTGTATTGCCAGTGTCTGTAGAGATTCTCAGTCATCCAGGTCATGGTTGTCCCAAAGGTGCTTTTTCTGGAGGCAACTGGGCTTGTTTTTTTCTTTGAAGATGTTTTGCTTGCCTGACAGGACAGTGGGCAATGGAAGGATTTATAGTCTTTGAATACAGCTGGTCATTTGCATCCTTTTAGATCAGGGGTCTTCAAACTTGACAGCTGTAAGACTTGTGGACTTCAACTCCCAGAATTCTTCCTCCAATTATGTTAGCTCAGGAATTCTGGGAGTTGAAGTCCACAAGCCTTAAACTTGCCAAGTTTGAAGACCCTTGTTTTAGATGGTTGCTGAAGCACTTGGAGGTTTATCTGTGTCCTCAGGGTCACCTGAGTAATGCTCCTGGTTCCTGTAGTTTGCAATTTTTTTCTCTGTAAATCCACTCCTACTCTCACACCATTTAAACAGTTTTCATCCCAAATTGTATAATATAAATACATATGTAAACAAACAAACAAATAAATAGCAGGTACAAAGTGATGTTCATTCCAGCCATGAGAATAATAGCACCCCACAAAGGGTTTCAAAAGAGTCCACAAAAGTTTTTCAGGGCCCAGCAAAAATTATTCCTTTTCTTTGTTTTCTCCCCTGGGACATTAAGGCAATCTGAATAAAATTGCACCACACCTGGTTTCTAATATAAAAGGAAAACACAGATAAGTGCCTGAAGGTGGGTGGGTGTTGGAGGATGATTTCTGTTGTGTGGGAGAGCAAAGATGAAGAATTTACAACCGAGAGAGTATAGCAGCTGTTAGCTCAGCAGAAAACTGCCAATGATGGAAGAACAGATCTGGACTTCAGCAAACCAACAGGAGACAAACTGAATGTAGCATACCTCAGCAGAGACATGGAGAGCCTCAACCAGCCAAGCCAGCAGCTGGTCAAGCTCCTTGCTTTCTCACCCCAGTCCAGACTAAGAAACTGCAAAGCCAACAGAAAGTAACAAAAACAGTCTGACTAAGGGCTAAATGGTGCTGAAGTTTTTGTTGCAAGCTCAGGAATAAAAAAGAACACAAATCTTCACAATTCCACAACTCCACAATTCCACAATTCCACAACCATTGAGGAATTAACACAGAGAGATAGATGTGTAGATAAGTATACCATCTACTTACACTAATATAAGTACAGTTTATTTAGTACAGCATACGTTTAGTGATAAGTTTTGAGTTAGAGGTTAGGAAAGGGTTTTTTTTCCCTTGTAATAAAAGCTTTCTTGGGAATACAGGGAAGATAAAACAGCCTCTTTGCTAATGGTCTGCACCATTTCCCCAAAGAACCCCTTGAAATAGCGACCTGAATTGGTTCATGACTTTAAAGAAGGCTTTTCTACCCACCCAGCCTCTTTCAGTTCCAAATCTGCTTTGATGAGGTGATTTGAGCAAAGCTTAGTTGAATCAAAGTATCCCTTTGAAACTGATATCTTCCCTCCCTTTTTTTATTTCATAAAACATTCAATTTTAAATATGTATGTAGCTGGGAGTCCCTTTGGAGGCTGAAAAAAACATGTTTTTAAAAAAGGAAAAATAATTAACATAATAATTAATGCATGGGTCAATTTAAAGGCATGGGGAAAAAATGTAAATGGAACTAATAGGCTTCCCTAGAAGATTCAGATGTATATGGACATGACAGCCAACTGGAAAGGCTATTAATCTGCCTACTTCAGCTTTCTTTTCCCACTGTGGACAAGCAAAGACTTCTTGGAAGCCCAGATCTTATAATAGGATTCCAGGTATGAGAATAATAGTCCTCTTACTGCCTCAGTTATTCAAGGTAATATAGAACATTGTGTCAAGTAGTCATTCTTTCTCATAACTTCAATTTTAATGGATGTGAATAGGTTACCATATTCTATTCTGGTTGAGCATCAGCTAGGTCATACTGCTTTAATAAGAATTTTATTGGGATTTTTATATTCTCAACATGTCTCTGATAACAATTTGCTAACTAATTATAGCTTTCAGTCTAGCTCTTTGGGTGAAAGAATCAGAAAGTTGCCCATTTGACCAGTATTCAAATTTGTATAACTGCTGAAGACTGGGAGGAGATCCTGGGACTAAGTGGAGCTTATTGGCAAGATCAGAAAATATTTCAGAAGCGTAGTTTTCTCACAAATCTTAGAAAGTGGAACCCTTCTGTTTCTATAAGCCTTGGAGTATGTAGCCAAGGTCAGAAATGTTTAAAAGAAAGCAAAGCAGGCTATAGATAAGGAGAGGAAACATTTCTACCTTCTTAAGGTAGAAAGAGAAAGAGATTTGAGGAAATTAAGGCAAAACTATAGTTGTGAACAGATTTCACTTAAAGCAAAGAACATCTATCTGTTGATATCAAATGTAAAATAGGTAAAACCTCAAGAAGGCTGGAAAATAATAAGTAGTGACACCCAAAATATGACCCCAAATAAATGCTTCTTCTAGAAAACATAAAATCAAGACATCAGGTAGAAAGAATTTGATATGAGACCTAAGAACAGTGGTGGGAATGTAAGAGCTTTGCTTGATCAGAGCAATAGTACATCTACTGTGGAATAATGGAATCACAAAGTTAGAAGAGACCATTCAGTCATCGCATCTAACTCTTGCTCAGTTCAGGATTAAAGCATTTTTTAAAAAAAGTCTTGAATTTCCACTTGAACAAATCCAGAAAAGAGAAGCTTGCCATTTCCCTGGGTAATTGCTCTACATGGTCAAAATGGTTCTTGCTCTGTCAGGTTTCTCCCTACATACACACCAACTTTCAATTAAAGGCATTTTTCTGTGTCATCCATTTTGGAATGATGGAAAATGGTTCGTGACCCTCGATCTGTCATCCTTTCAGGAATTATAATGAGTTATCATATGTCACCCACACCCCAACTTCTTTTCTCAAAGCCAGGCATGCCCAAATTCTTGAATCTTTCTTAATAAACAGCAGTTTCTCACTTTTGGATAAATTATCCCCATTGACCAAATTATTTCTTCATAACACAGAACAGAGGAGGGATCACCTAGTATCCTATTTTCTATCTCTATTCTGCTACTTTTATGTAATAAAAGAATAAATACTGGAACAACCACTCCCTTTGGGACTGAAAATGCCGATTTATGTCTTTATTGATCAAATTGCTTTGGTTTGTTGTTCAGCTCTGGTGTGTGTGTGTATCATTGTTTTTAAAGAATTTTATTACAGTTCTAAAATACAAGAATATTATATATATTTGTTCGGGTATTTTCCCACGTCATTGTAGTTGTGCTTTTAAAGTTGTAGCAACGTTTCGGTAGAATCTCATCTGCCATCATCAGTCTTCTGTATTGAATACAGGATCACAGCTCACCAGCTCAAATCCCCCAGCAACTAAGACTAACCTGAGCACAACAAAGCCCCCACCTGAACAGAACATGCCTCCAGCTAATCAGAACACGGCCAACCCCCCCAACCAATCAGAACACAGCCAAGCCCCCACCCAATCAAGTCACATCCCCACTAGCAGTTAAAAGGAAGAAGCAGCTCAAGCTCACATCACTCTGAGAAGCACAGAGCCGAAGACACAAGCCTGAAGATGATGAATGAGACTTCATCGAAACATTGCCTAGATACTGCCAATCTTACGCGGGAGAAAACCCGAATAACCAAAGATAGATAGATATAGATATAGATATAGATATAGATATAGATATAGATATAGATATAGATATATGAATGACCCATCCTTACTAGAAGGTAAGGCAGTGAGACGGTGAGATTCATCCCATCCTTGCAGTGTGGTGAGCATAGGGAGCTGTGAGTAGGTCTTCAGACATTTGCAGCCAGGGTGTGAAGCAGACTGCTTTCCCCCCTGCCACCCCTCCTTCCCTCTTCACCAAATTGCTAATCTGGACTCCCTCTTTAAAAGGACAGTAACTTAGTTTTGTCATAACTGAACTCCTGTGAAGATTGGAAGCAATATTATTTTCTGTGATAGAAGCAGAAGTATATTGAACATAGGAATGAATGCTCAATACAAATCTGAGTCTACATAGTAAAAATATAAACTGTTTGAATTGCCAGTGCAAGACTATCTTTCTTTCTCTTTCTCTTAAAAGCAACAAACTTTGGAAGTGTATTTAAATTAACTAGGAGGGGGCCAGAAATCCCACTCATCAAGGGAAAACAAAACAAAAAGGTTTTTTTTAATCAAATGATCAATTGATTTATTGTTTTTATTGCTTAGTATGATTGAGTGTTTAGTGCATATAGTGTAATTACTGAAGATCTGATTAGTAAAATCAGTGATTTAGTGAATTTAATTGACCAGTGTGTTTAGTAATTACTGTAATAAATTAGGATGTTTGTTGCTTAGCAAAATTATTTGATTAGAGTGAATTGAATAACCAATTGATTGATTGATTTTTAGTAATAAGCAACCTTACTTTTGATTTGCTCTCTAACATATCAATTAACATTTATTAATTACCAACATTCATTAAGTAACTGTCTACCTATCACATTAACTAGCTATTATAATTGATTACTGTACTATTGCCATTGACCATGCCAGCCAAAAACTCCAAACCAAAACAAAAGAAAAATATATCTACCAATGACCTTCCAGACTCCTGCACATGTTTCATTGAAACCATCAATGAAAGCAAAATTTACATCAAATGGTGCCTATGCGATAATCTAGCCCACCCTGCCTGCTTAAATGCAAACAAAAGCCTAGCTGATGTGGTTAAAAATTCAGATACATTCTTTTATCTATGTCCATCATGTTCTCCTAAGCTAAACAAACTGAGTACCCTACCTGATAGAGTTAAAGCATAGAATCTCTCATTCACTCAATAGAAGAATGCTTAGCAACACGTTTTGAAACAACTATACAAGCAAGCCTAATTCCTCTTGAAAAAAAAAATACAGCACAGATAGGTGAGTACCTATCAGCTCAAAATCAAATCCACAACAACCACAACCACTACCTCAACTACAATCACAACTACAACCAAAAATAACCATCAAACCACAGCCAAAAAGAATTACTATCCCTCCAAATAATTCCACAAATAATATCTCCTTACTCATCAGAGACACCATGGAACATGAACAGAAACGTCCAAATGCCATCTTATTTGGTCTCAAAGACACCAATGAATCAGATGTCATCACCAAAGTTCGTGATATCATAAGCAACTCAAATATAACAAACATCTCTCCTGAAGATATCATTGAAATAACCAGAGATGGCCATGGGTACAAATACAATGACGGCTCTGTGGCCCCAAGATTTTGTAGAGTTGTGTGCAAAAATGAGTCCAGCAAACGCATATTCATTCATACAATAAATGCCATTGCAAAAACCAATCCCAACCACAAAAAACTTAACTCAAAAAACTTCGCTTATCCATACTGCAAAGAATCTGCTCGCACGAACTCTGCGCAGAACTCAAAAACCATCTAGACCAGGGGTTCCCAACCTGGAGTGCTCGCACCCCCTGGGAGTATGAGACGATATTCCAGGGGGTGCGAGAAAAGTCCAGGTAATTATATTAAAGAATAAAGTAACAATCTTTTTTTGAAAAAATATTATTCGGAATTCGCATAATTCTTCCTTGAGCAAAATATAAATTTCAGGGGGTGCAAGGTTCAAGTGAAATTTCTTTAGGGGTGAGGGGAGAAAAAAAAGTTTGGGAACCACTGGTCTAGACAATGGAGAAAAGGATCTATACATTGACTACAGAGCTGATTGCATCAAATAAAGTCACACGACCCACAACTCTGCATCTAACCCCACCCCATCCAATCCAACATCACTTAAAACTAGGCATGCACACTCCTAACTACCTCTATTCCAACCACAGCTAGCCTTAAATGCAAGCGACTCAATGCAAGAAGCCTTGTAAATAAAATACCTGAATTTCTCCTCTTACTAAATATGACTAAATTCGACATCATATTTGCCTATGAAACATGGCTCAACGCATCTCTCCCTGACTCCATTACCACAGTAAGAGACAATCATGTTTACTGATCAGATCGTGAAATCCATAGAGGAAGTGGTGCTGCTCTCTTCTATAAAAAGTCCTTACATCTAAAAAAACATCCAAGTTACCCAGGAGCTTGCTATTATATTATCGTCTGTGACCTGTCCTTAAATATCACATTTTGGTTCTTACTATGTTACAGAGTCCCTGATTATGACATCGAAGATGCAAACAAGCTAAATACACGACAAACATGGGCAGCATTCTGTCCACACGCTTTTCTTTTTTGGTGACTTCAATTTACCTCATATTAACTGGACCCTTAATGAATGAACAACTGAACCCACACATGCAAACTTCTACAATGCAGTAACAAATTTGGGACTAGAACAACTAGTAGCCAACAACACTAGACTTAACAACTCCCTCGATCTCATCTTCTGCAATAATTGGAATTCAATTTACGGAATACAAATTAAAGAACCCTTTTCCAACAGTGACTACAACATGATAGACTTTTGTTTCAACATACGTCCACACAAAAATCATCACAATGATGGAATCCCCAATTATAACTTCAAAAAAAGGCAACTATGATCTTATAAACAATGATCTCTCATCCCTTGATTGGCAATTTCTATTCACTGGCTGCAATATTGTAGAAGACCATTACAACGTATTTTTACTTGAAGTCAAAAATGTCATCAAACTATATGTAACTCCTAAAACCAGAAAAAAACAAATTACCCAAAACAATAAGGAAGCTTCAATCCAAAAAGAAATCACTTTGGCGGAAAAACAAATCTGGTCACATTGCCAACTTCAAAAGCTGATCCAAAAATGTATGCCACCAGATAAAAACTGAATGCACCAATTATCACATTAAATAAGAAGAAAACCTTCTATGCACCAATTCCACCCGCGCTTTCTACAATTTTGTAAACAACAAACTAAAAGACTCAATGATCTAATACTTATCGATTTTACAGAAGATATTGTTGAAAAAGCACAGTGCAATCTAAAACCATCTCTGTCTATTGGACTGGACCGAATATGTGCCTACTTCTTTAAAAAGCTATCCACTGCCATAGCCGAACCTCTAAGCATAATCTTTGAAAATTCTTTCAGGACCAGCTCCTTGCCAAAACTATGGTCACAAGCCACGGTCATCCCCATCTTCAAAAAGGGAGACCCCAGCCTAGTTGAAAATTACAGACCAATCTCTTTATGCTGCGTCACCTGTAAAGTCATGGAATCAATTATTAACCAATCCATCATCCTCCACTTAGAAACAAACAACCTACTCTCTGATAAACAATTTGGTTTCAGGAAGAAACTATCCTGTAATCTGCAACTCTTACACTGCAAAAACATATGGACTATACAACTTGATCAGGGCAAAGCAATAGACGCAATCTACATGGACTTCTGTAAAGACTTTGATTCAGTGGTACATGACAAACTACTCCTAAAACTAAAATCTTACGGTATCTTATGGACACCTGCATAACTGGACAGAGGCATTCCTGTCAAACAGACAACAAATGGTCAAAATTGGGAGTGTCCTATCAAATTTTATACTTGTCAACAGTGGTGTTCCCCAACGCAGTGTTGTAGGACCAACTCTTTTCATACTTTACATAAATGACTTCTGTGATTATATCAAGAGCAACTGCGTTCTCTTTGCTGATGATGTAAAGCTATTCAACACCACAGACAATACTGCAACCCTTCAAAAAGACCTTGAATGTGTATCAGAATGGTCAAACAAATGGCAACTTCAAATCTCAACAAGTAAATGCTCTGTCCTACATATTGGCAATTTGTATAGATCATAAGAGATGAGTACTCGAAGATCCTGGACAGAGTTTGGATCATCAACAAGGTCTTGACTATTTAGCCTGTATTTTATTTTCTGATATAATAGTCAAGACCTTGTTGATGATCCAAACTCTGTCCAGGATCTTTGAGTACTCATCTCTTATGATCTAAGTGCTAGAGCCCACTGTAACGACATAGCCAGAAAGGCATTAAGAGCTGTTAACCTAATCTTACGTAGCTTGTTCTCTGGTAATATTATACTAATAACTAGAGCATACAAAACATTTGCTAGACCAATACTCAAATACAGCTCATCAGTAGGAACCCACATTACGTATCTGATATTAACACAGTTGAGAAAGTCCAGAAATATTTTTTCCAGAAGAGTTCTCCACTCCTCTACTCGTTGCATAATACCTTATGCCACCATACTCGAAATTCTAGACCTAGAAAACCTACAATTACGCCGCCTTCAGTTCGATCTAAGTATAGTGTATAAAATCATACATTGCAATGTCCTACCTGTCAATGAATACTTCAGCTTCAGCCATAACAACACAAGAACAAACAATAGATACAAACTCAAGGTTAATCACACCAAACTTGATTGCAGGAAATACGACTTCAGCAACAGAGTGGTCAATGTCTGGAATACTCCAGCTGACTCTGTGGTTTCTTCCCCAAACCCCCAAAACTTTAACCTTAGACTGTCTACTATTGACCTCATTCCTTTCCTAAGAGGTCTGTAGGGGGCATGCATAAGCGCACCAATGTGCCTACCGTCCCTGTCCTATTGTTTCTTTTCTTTTTTTATTTTTCTTATATGTATCCATGTATTCATAACTATGTTTTTACTTATACCTATTATCTTGTAAGCAATTGACAAAAATAAATAAATAAATAAAATAAATAAACAAACAATAAAGATGTTAGGGAAGGTAAAGGGCGGGGAGAGGTGTAGCTTGCTACAAAGGAAAAGAAAAAGAAAAGTATTGACTTCCAACTTTTTTCTGAGCAACACAGTATAAAATAAAATTACAACCTCAACTTTACTAACTTAACAAATACCATCCATTTCTTTAACAACAGACTATATTAATCAGCAAAACTAAACATCAAAAGTTCTTTTTGCACAAAGTTCAGAACTGGTTTCCAAGTAAAAACAAAGCTGAATATACTCTTATATGTTTTTAACCTGCCCAAAACAAATCTAGCAATCAATCTCAGCCATCTTGAATATCATTTCAGTAGAAGGTTAGGAGACAAATATAATAGGTAAGCAAATAAATGGGTTATCCCTCTAGGAAAGTAAAAAAAACTGGTTTTGTTTAATTTGCCCATAATTTTATGATCTATCCCAACACAATTACTTTTTTCATTAAAAAAAAAAATTACATGCCTTCTAAGCTTTGTTAATAGGCCAGGTGCATCAGGCCCCTGATCATTTTAACCATCTCTTTTCTCCTTGGAAAGGAGAGAATTGTCAAGCAAAACTTAAGTGTAGGAGTCACAAAGGCAAATGTGTGCCTTTGTGGAAAATTTGCTAGGGCCAAGTACAGAAAGAAGGTGATATTATCATCAGAAACTTTTGGTCTATTGAAAATAGCAGGAGAGAGAAGTAGCACTTAGTGGGATGGAAAGGAACATGCACATGTGTGTCATCCAAGAAGGTAGCCATAATAGTGTGAACAAAGCCCTTATCAGAGTTTGTTGCAGAAAATCAAATCAGAAAGCACACACAGATAACTGATTCAGTAGGTTTCATTAATTTCTTTATATACATAATAACACATGAAGTAAATTTACAATACCAAGAGCAGATTCTTCCAACATGGTAGAGAAGAAAGATTGTAAGTAAGTCCTTAGTTTCAATTCAGCAGGCAGACAAGACCAGACTAGTTTCATTTTAGAGCTGAGCACAGGGCTAAACCATGCCCAGACTCCTTCCTTAAGTTTCTGTTTCCAAAACAGCACTCTTTGGCTGACCCAGTTTCCATGCCTGTTCATTGGCTGACCTTGTTACCATGTATCTGCCAGTTCATGAATATTCTGACAGACCTTACATTTTTATATGAATGACATGCATGACACATGAAAAAAATTGACAAAGCTTTGATCACTTAGTTCTGGCTGCCATCTTGACTTTTTTGACACTGCCCTTGGAGAGGAATGAGCCATAAAAGTTTACACTTTTCCAGTGAGTGTCCTGTTAGGAAGGAGAATGTCCTTAACTCATGGCCACAATAGGCCTGGAACTTCTGTTGCTAAGTGATACAGTTGTCAAGTGAATTGCACCCAATTTAATGACTTTTTTTGCTACAGTTATTAAGTGGATCGCTGGTTGCTAAGTGAATCACATGGTTGTTAAGTGAATCTGACTTTCCTCATTGATTTTTCTTGTTGGAAGCTCCCTGAGAAAGTTGCAAATGGTGATCAATTCACCTTAGGTTGCTCAACTGTCATTGCCAAGCATCTAAATTCTGATCATCTGAATGCCCAAATTTTGATGATGTGACTGTATACATTATACACCACTTTTTTCAATGTTGTTGTAACCTCAAATTGTCATTAAATGGTTGTAAGTTGAGGATTACTTTGTGGTAACAAAAATCTGTCTTATAATTTCTTTTAAAAATTCAGTTCCTGTGAAAGGGAGCTATATTTTTCCACCTTATTCTCAGAGGGCCTCAAAACCTGTTTTTAATGCATGTAGGTGATGCTTTTAGAGCTATTTTAGAGCTTGGGTGCTTATTGGTGGGAACAGAAAGTGCTGCTATTAGGACCATTTTTTGTTATACATCTCCCTTCTGTTTTGAAGCCTCCTGGCTGTCACACTTCCTGACTGGAACAACACCCTGTGGAAAAAGTTCCCTCCTGGTGCCTCCCCTTGAGATTTCAAGGAATCATGGAAAACAAAGAGGAAAAAGGCAACTGTGCAATGAAAAGGAAGGCATGTATACATGCCCTTCCTATTACACTACACCTGACACAATATCACAGAAATCAGCAAAACAAAGCCAAAAAAAGAAATCTTTTTCATCTAATTGAAAAAGAACAGGGAACAAAATCTGTTTTTTTTTCTTTTTGAGGCACAAGATGTGATGTGAGATTGATTGTACAAACGCAGGTTGTAGCCTTCCCTGCCCAGAGCCATTTAAGCCAGCCTCTGATTGTGATGTTTCTAATAAATATTTGCATTCTGATCAAGACAGAAGTGAATTACTCTTTGCCAACAATACCTCAGGAACAGAAGAGGCCCTGTCATCTTTGGCTTCCTGAAGGAAAGTGAAAAATGACCCTGATGCCAATCAGGAAGATGACTGCTCCTCTGCTTTCCAGAGCAGAAGAGAAGCAAATAGATTTATGCTGTTCGACAAACTGAGAGGGACACTGCAACACAGAGACCAAAGTGCAAGAAAGAGCACAAATGTGTTTTGTACGATCTTGCCTGAACTTGCTGTAGGGAAAGCACTCTTAAAGAAAACACCCCTGGAGGCTGAGCAAATTGATTCAACAAGATGGTTTCACATTCTTTCTTCACCCAAGAGAAGAGTTTCCAATAAGCACAAAGTCCTGGACAAATTTTTCATTTTCTGTCACCAATAACTATGTCCTCTCAAGGCTACCGTACCAATAATCTATGAAATGTTCTTTCTATTGCCAGGAAATTCCTGGAAAAGTAGCACATCTGGAAGGTATATGCATTTCCTCCTCCTTACAAGGTCCCCGAAAATAATAAAATTGAGCTAACAAATGGATGTTTGAATCAGTAGTACATTGTTTTCAGAAAGACCAATTCACTTGCCTTTTCTCCCAACTAATCTAAACCTCTGGAGAATGCTCTAATTACCTACATGTTTCGTGTAAGTTTCTTTTTCTGGAGGCACTTGGATTTTCATCAGTTGCAAGAGATTTAATATAGAAACTAGGTCTTTCCCCTCAAGGTTTCACTATTGCAACACCAACTTTTTTTTTTTTTTAAGAAAAATAGTACAGCAGCCAACAGTAGGACGTATAAGAAAAAGCATTATTAAAAAAATCACCTGCGTCCTTATTTCAACTGAGAGATTATATTGATTATCAGATTTATTTCTCATGCAATGTATTGATTGGCTATATACAAAGAGCTCAAAACATTGCAAGGAGTATAAATATAGTCTAGTTACTTTAAATACACATCTAAGTAGATTTGAATTAATTGTACAGCATAAGTAATTGGAAGCAAAAGGAGGCACCCGTTATTGAGAATTTCATGCAAGCTGCCAATCTCTTTCAGAATACCCTGTACTGCAGGATTTCACAGTCTTGGCAATTTAAGCGTGGACTTCAATTCTCAGAATTCTCCAACCAGCCATGCTGCCATATTGGTATAACCTGGAGCCAAATCCTTAAACTAAAACTTTGTTGTTTAAGCATCTTTTGATTTATGAGAGCATTCAGTCTTTTAGGGTGGTAGCCTATCAGCATGACACATTTTGCCTTGGGAATCTTTGTCCACTCTTCCCTGCAAAAGCATCTCCTGTTCACAGCTCTCTTCAGGTTACCCTACAAATATTCAAGTCCAAGCTCTGGCTGGGCCATTCCAATTTTTTTTTCTTCCAGTGAAGCCTTGTTGTTGTTGTTGTTAATGTTGCTTTGGGTTGTTGTCATGTTGAAAAATAAAATTCATCCTCTGTTTTAGCAAAAGCCTGAGGATTTTGCTGCCAAAATTGACTGATATTTGGAAATGTTCGTATTTCCCTCTACCTTGACTAAAGTCCTAGTTCTAGCTGAAGAAAACCAGCCCCAAACCATAATGCTGCCACCACCATGCTTCACTGGGGGTATGGTGTACTTTTGGAGAAGCACAGTTTTGCTATTGCATCAAACGTGCTTTTTGGAATTATGGCCAAAGAGTTCAGCCTTGCTCTCATCAGATCATAATACATTTTCCCACATGCTTTTGTCAGACTTGATGTAGGTTTTTGCAAAATGTAGCTGTGCTTAGATGTTTTCTTTGTAAGAAAGGGCTTCCATCTTGCCACTCTATCCCACTGCCAAGACATAACCAGTACCGGCTAGAAATTACTGCAGCTCTTTTAATGTTGCTGAAGGCCCTTGGCAACTTTTCAGACCAGTTTTCTTCTTGTTTTTTCATCAATTTGGGAGTGACATCCAGTTCTTGGTAATGTCACTGCTGCACCATATTTTCTACACTTGTTGACTGCCTTCACCATGTTCCGTGATATATTTAATGCCTTGGAAATTTTTTCATACCCTTCTCCTGACTGATATCTTCCAACAATGAATTCCTTTGATGTTTAGTAAGCATTTTGAAGGCCATAGCTTTTGCTGTAACAGGAAGTGTAGTAAATATTGGAGAAGTCCTATTAGAACTGCTGAACTTTATATGGGCTTGATCAGAGTCACTTTAATTGATGGCAGGTATGCACTGACTATATTTAACATCAATTTGAATGGATTGATTCTGAACACAGAGACATCCTGGTATAAATGAGTGGGCACACTATGTTATTAAATGTATTTTTTATTGCATTTTCCCCTTAAAATATTTGTTTTTCAATTGAATTGTACAACTTCTATGTATATTAAAGGTAGAAGTTTTTTTTTATCTTGGTCCAACTTTTTTACATCTTAAAAAACTGGCCTTTTAACAAGGGATGTGTGGACTTTCTATATCCATCGTATGGGGGCATGGCCTTCTTGGCTTTTGGATTGCCCACCCCATGCCATGAACTCCCCTCCCCAGAAATCTCTCAAATTGCCCTGCTTGAACTCACCAACAAATCACCAACAAGCAACGCAGAATTTCCAGCTGATTTCTAAAAGAAAACTAAGGAAAGAAAGTGCTCTACATCTTCCGATCAGCCAAAGCAAAAGAAAATAAGTTTAAACAAGCAAATAGACAAAAAACATTGCCTTGCTATACCTGTATGACATCATGACACCATTCTCAGCCCTGTGATTGCTGAAACAACCTCTCTGAAGAAGTGGAAGTTCTGGCTACCCATAAACCACAATCTGTTCTATTCATCTCTACCATGATTTCTGCCTTTTTCACCATTCAGCATTCTGCAAACATTGAGCATGCTGTCTTACAGCAATGGAGAATCTGACATGCATGTCACAGGTTGGCCAGTTTTGTTGACACATCAGGACTACAGACTCTCTGGAAGTTCACGAGAAGGTTTGCACTCACACAACCCCTGCAGTGTGTGGAAAGTGAGTGCATTCTCCTGCAATTTTCTGAAACTCCATAAGCCCCATCAGAGTATGAGCCTCTAGTGAGGAATGTCAAACTCATATCATTAGAGCAGCATCATGTAATGTATCAGGACTTTTTCCCTCTTCACTATGGCCAGGGTATGATGCATCTGGCCCACGGGCTGGAAGTTTGACAGCCTTGCTCCAGTGCAACTTCTAGAAGGTCTGGAGAGGAGAGTCCAGAGCTCTAGAACTCTGGAGAAGCCTCTTTTGTCCAGTGAGGATGTGTGTGTGACACACCTAAAAAGTCAAGGTAGGCAGTTTCTGAATTTTTGAGATGCCAAGCCATCACCATCACTGCTCTATCTTCATTGTTTTGTTTCTTATTCCCATCCCACTACATGGACAAGTCAGCTGATGCTTCCAACTGTTCTTTCTTCCTTGCATGCTGCAAACATGCTTCTGTTCTGTTCTGTTCATGCTTCTGTTCTGCCCTTGAGTTCTTGAAAGGTGCTTTTTACCTGGCAACTGCATATTGTACTAGAAAGGCAACAGTTGCAATGTTTTGATCTAAACCGAGACGGCCCAATATTTATTTGGTGTATTTTATTTTTAATATTTATTTGGGGTATTTTATTTTTATTTATTCTTACATTTTTGTATCATCTTGCTCCCATTCACTCTGAATGGGATTAAACAGATTAAAATGCACACAACAATAAAATGCAATGGTAAACACAAAGAAGAAGAGATAACACAAACTGGGCAATGACATAACTCACAGAAGGGTACTCAGAAGGGACTTTAATACACATTTTCATACATAAATAATAAGCACCAGTGTTGTTTTATTTCCAGTTTTCTATCACTAGAGTGCTGTCTCTAGATTAACAATACTGAGATTCCTTTTTTTAATTTACAGGGTTTGTAGCTGAAAAAAACTTTGAAAATCCCTGCTCTAGGACAATTTACAGTGCTCCATGGGACCTTGATATATCAGGAGAGATCTGTAAGTCATTTCTTGCTTCAGCAACATTATTTTTTATCCCACGATCTACTCAGAGCATCCCTGTATGGTGCTTACAGCACCGATAATGTGCAAGAAGCGTGAGAAGGACAACAAGCCAGGACACAACCATTTTTTTTTTTTTAAAAGACCATTTCTGTTATATCAATATTTCATACTGATTTCTACTGGGAAAAATAATCATTCACCAGAACATGCAGACAATCCTCGGAAAACCATCATAGTTCACTTTTCTGTTTTTTTTCCTATTGATTACAAAAAGAATGTTGTCACCAAAGTGTAGGTTGCAACTGTCACAAGAAGTTATTTTCTTTCTGAGTAATATTCCTGTTAAGGTTAAAGCCAGCTTGTCAAAGGACTCCAATATAATGGTATACCATTGGTAACTGCACAGTAATTAATTTTAAGATAAAGACCAGTGTTATATATTATAATATTTTTTTCATTTTATTCTCATAATTTGCACAAAAACAGACAAATCACAGTAGTGTGATGACCTGGAGTGTAACACAAACGTCACAAAATCTAAAACGTAAATAAATGTCCTTTGATGCCTCCAACTTGACCCCACTGTTCAATAATTCTCAGTTGGAGATAAAACGTACTCAAAAATAGTATTCAAAAGAAAGCAATACAGTCCAAACTTAATGAGCAGGTATAGGTGAAATAAAAAAAAACCCAAACAAACTACAATGACAAAATTTCCACAATGGAACAGAATAAGTAATTACCAAATTCAAGGAGATAACAAGGCACAATCTGTTGGAAGGATGCCAACCAAGATAACTTCAGCCCAAAATAACACATGCTTTGCTTCTGGTAATGCTGTTTTAACCGTCTCTCTTATATACTATTCTCCCCAGTTGCAACCAATGAGGGGGATCATGGCCGCTTCCTCTCTCGTAAGCCAAGTTGTTGCCTTCTCTGTTCCTCCCTGTGTGTCCTAGGATACAGAGGGAATGGGCCTGGTTCTTCCTCTGACTGCCCAGCCAGCCTCTGCCCTTCCCCAGCCTCCTCCACAACCTCCAGAGCCACACCTCCACTCCCTATCGGCTGTTCCTCCTCTCCCTCAGAGTCCGA
>NW_020769311.1:17286979-17316157 GCF_900518735.1 Pseudonaja textilis
TGAAATGCTGTTCTGCAGGGGTGGGACGCTGCCGGTATAACAACTGGTCTGTTGATCATTTGCTTACCGGCCATGTTACTTTGTGGGAGTATAGCACAAGGGTGGGCAGGCAGGCCCACATAATCATTGGAGAGAACCAGTTCGATCCCAGCTGATCTTCGGAGCTAGGGGTTTGTGCGAACTCGTCCAAACCGGCAGAATCCTACCCCTGCTGTTCTAGTAAAATAAATGCCAAAACAGTTATAGGAGGAAGCCAATCAGAAAGAAGCAAGATTTCTGGAGAAGTAATAGCAGACTGAAGATGACTCCAAAAAAGTAGAGACCATGACTACAGCAGAATAAAGAACTGGCGAGTAGGATTGATCTTCAACAACTCCTCTCTGGACAAGAAGAGGACATAAGTTCACCTGCAAGTACTCCAGACAGTTGTTCGCAAGAGGAAGCCACAAGACAGAAGTCTCCGGTAGATTTAGACCTCTGGCATAAGACAAAATAACCAAATTGCTTAGTCCACTCTTTTGAAAGGACACTCAGTGTTATATATTTGCATACTTACTTATGATGGGTTGGTCCGTAGTGGCGAGAGATTTGAAGAGCCATCATTGGCCATGAACCGTGGCAACCTTTTTTGTAAAAAAAGTCAACTGGGTCTCAAGTCTCTTTTCCTGTGATGCAACACTGGCAACAAGGATGGGATTCTGAGACAAAGGAGCCCAGTTGAGCACGTGGCAACGAAGACCAAGGGAGACGAAATGGCCGGGAACAACTCACCACCCGCACTGTTCAACCCAACAACCAAGGACTGGGAATCATACATAGACCGATTCCTCATGTTCCTAGAAGGGAGCAACCTCCATGAAATATCCAAAAATAGAAAGAGAGCCATTTTCCTCACCCATTGCGGTCCAGCAGTGTTCAAAATGGCAAAGTCATTAGCGGCACCCACCGATGTAAAGACGATGGCATGGATGGACCTAGAGAAATTACTGCGAGCTCACTACCCACCAACCATTTCATGCCTCATCAAAAGACACAAATTTTATCTGCATGATTAAAAGGAAGACAAGAGTATTGGAGATTTTGTTGCAGCACTAAGAGACATTGGCAGAGCATGCAAATTTCTAAACATGGATGAAGCCATGAGGGACCACATGGTCCTGGGATTAAAGGACCTTACATTACAGGGTCAACTACTAACAAGACCTATGATAACACTGAAGGAGGCAATAGAAGAAGCCACCGCAGCTGAAGCCACACAGAAATCGGCAGCCACCATGTGACAAATGAATAAAATACCAAAGGAACCCAAAAAGCCACTAATCAAACACACAATAAGACACCAGAGGAAGCTCAAAAACTCACCACCACAACACACCACAAGGACATTGAATCCCTATCAGAAAATGAAGAGGAAGAAGAAGAGGTAAATCAACTCCGGTCGGAAAAAGGTAGACGGGAGAGAAATGAAAGAAGGTCAGAATTTCGTTGTGCTGGGTGTGGAGGAAACTATCCACGTTCCAAATGCCGTTTCTTCAATGCTATTTGCAGATATTGTGAATGGTGGGGACACATAGCTAGGGCATGCCGAACAAGAAATAACTATGGCTCTAGACAAAGATGGAACACCCTCCCCCCAGGAGAAGGAAAAGCAAATAGGGAGCCGTTGGAGTCAAGGGCACAGAAACAAGCAAGGAAAAGAAGTAAACAGAAAAGAGGAAACACATCAAACAATAACCAATAACCACTGGGCACTCAAACTCAACTAATGCAAAAAAGGTACATGTACAAGTCACCATAGAAGGCCAGCCATGCAAGATGGAGGTGGACTCAGACTCGTATTTATCAATGGTATCATGGAATATCCTAAAAGGACTGATACCTGATATAAACAAGGGAGAACTCAAAATACAAAAGCTCACACTAAAGGACTACCAGGGAAACAGAATTCCTGAGTAGGTACCAGACACTTCAAAGTTAAATTCAAAAAACACACTAAAGTCCTCCCATTAACAATAGCCGACCGGGATCAACCCAGCCTATTGGGACTTGAATGGTTTGCACCATTAGGAATTGAAATAACCAGAATAAACAGCATTACTGAGACAGACTGGGAAGAGGACCTGATGAAAGAATTCCAGGATGTCTTCAACAGAGAATTGGGCAAGTACGGGGGGTCCCCTATCTCATTTAATTTAAATCCAAATATAGCCCCTATAAGACTAAAGGCGAGGCGAGTCCCTTTTGTGTTAAAACCAAAAACTGATGAACAATTAGATAAACTTATCGCACAGGGGTTTTTAGAACCAACAGACCACGCAAGGTGGGAAACCCCAATTGTTACCCCTATTAAACCAGTTGGGTCAGTATGAATGTGCAGGGACTACAAAGCAACCCTTACCCCCACACTACAGCAAAGCGCACACCCAATTCCGGTGGTACAGCACCTATTACATTGTCTAGGGGGAGGTAAAATCTTCGTGAAATTGGACCTTGCGCAAGCCTACCAACAATTACTAGTTGACCCCAAAACAGCAGAAGCACAAACAATTGTGACACATAGGGGGGCATTCAAATGCAACAGACTGCAATTCAGAGTTAGCATGGCCCCAAGGGTATTCCAGAGTTTAATGGAACATCTATTGCAAGGAATAAAGAGGGTGGTACCATACTTTAACGATGTATTAGTATCAGCCAAGGACAAAGGACAACTGAAAGACCGCCTAAGGGAGGTCTTTAAAAAGAGGTGGGACTTAAAGTGAAAAATGAAAAGTGCCAATTAGCCACCGACAAAGTCTAATTCCTGGGATACCTTATAGACAAAGAAGGGATCCACCCCACTGAAAACAAAATCAGAGCAATAAAGGAAGCTCCCAGAGCCAAAAATAAAATAGACTTGCAAGCCTTCTTGGGACTTACTAATTTTTACAATGTATTCTTGCCACAGAAAGCAACAATAGCAGAACCACTGCACAGGTTGCTTGACAAGAAAGATACCTGGACCTGGGGGTGACAAGAAGAAAGAGCATTCGAGGAAATAAAAAACTTATTTACATCAGACTGTGTGCTAATACAATACACCAAGACCCTTCCAATAACACTAGCATGTAATGCATCACCATTCGGCATAGGTGCCATACTCAGCCATGTATTACCCGATGGAAGAGAAGCACCTATCACATTCTATTCAAAAACAGCCAACTAGACAGAAGCATTGGCTGCAATAACAGGAATAAAATGCTTCCATGAATATATCTATGGTAGACCTTTTTCACTTGTCACAGACCATAAACCTCTCCTAGGAATCCTCGCAGGAAAGAAAGCTACACCTAACATACTGTTACCACAAATGATGAGGTGGTCCGAATTCCTAGCTTCCTATAACTACAACTTGATCTACCGACCAGGAAAGAACATAAAACATGCTGATGCCACTGAGCCGTTCCCGCCTACCCGACTTAGTTGATGATCCTGCACCAACCACATCAACCCTTCATATTGAGACATTGGCAAACCTACCCATAACAGCAACAGACATTGCTATGGAAACCGCGAGAGACAGAAACCTGGCGCAGATTTTAAATTGGGTAGGTAAAAGGTGGCCAGAGACTGCAAGCAATGAGACTGTTAAATGGTTTTGAAATAGGCAAACGGAACTATCAATCTTAAAGGGATATATACTATGGGGGGATAGGGTGGTCATACCGAACATATTAAGGAAATGAATACTTGAATTATTACATGAGGGTCACCTGGGTATTGTCAGAATGAAATCCCTGGCTAGGAGTTATGTATGGTGGCCAGGGATGGATAAAGACAAAGGAGACTGGGTAGCAATATGCAATCGATGCCAGGAATCTAAACCTACACCCACTTCTGCACCTATACATGAATGGGAAACACCTAGGGGACCATGGTCTAGAATACACATTGATTTTGCAGGACCAACTAAAGGACACATATTCTTAATAATTGTAGATGCTTACTCAAATTGGCTAGAGGTAGGCATCATGCACTCAACCACAACAGAAGCTGTTATTAGACAACTAAGGAAACTTTTTACAACACATGGATTGCCGGATTTAGTTGTATCTGACAATGGAACACAATTCACGGCAATAACATTCGAGGGGTTCCTGGTAGAACAAGGGATAAGGCATGCACTAACAATGCTGGGACATCCGGCTACAAATGGATGGGCGGAACACATGGTCCATTACACAAAGGAAACACTACACAAATTGGGACCTGGAGATATACAAGAAAAAATAGACAAACTACTAAGTATACAACACATGACACCCAACACCACAACAAATAAAAGCCCAGCAGAATTATCAATGGGAAAAAAGCTAAGATCAAACCTAGACAGGCTACACCCCACATATAGCCCAGAAAAGCCAGCAGACTCCTCCAGTAAATGCCGCACATTCAAAACAGGGGACCTACTATATGCAAAGAACCTCACAGGGGAACCATTGTGGATACCGGCAAAAATAACCCAAATAACAGGGCCATGGTCATCCAGGATAGACACCGAGGATGGGAGGAACTGGAGGAGACACATTGACTAAATCAGATCGAGAACCACACTGAGAAACACAAACAATCATGAAGAAGAAGGGGGAGACCCATCAACCATAAGTGGAATGGGAGAGGGAGACCCTCCACAAACCTCTAGCAAAACCAACCCAACCAGAGAGGGGGGAGACCCCTCAAACACAAACAGAAGGGGAGGGAGAGACCCTCCACAAATAAAAGAATTGACGAAATAAACCCTAACAACTACACAACAACCAATACTAACATTAGCCCCAACTGGAAGTTGCAAACATGTACCTGAGAGCATAGAAGAAGAAGACAACTTGGGGAGACTGGAGCAGGCTTTGAAGAACCATCAGGAAGCCACTTCTGGTGGGAGTGGCCAAGCCAACTCAACCAGCCAAGAAAGGCCTGGCGGGAGCGGCATGGGAGCATACTCTATCTTCCAGGAGGCTCCACGGAAAAGGACGGGAGAAACAGCAACCCTGTCCGAACAGGTCAGAGGTGAACTCATGACTGAGTTGCGCAGGTCCAGTCAGAACCATAAGAGCCCCACCTACCTATGTGACTACATAGTATAGGTGGGGCCTGGATTGGTTAGACTGGGCCACATGGGAAGGGGTGTTATATATTTGCATACTTACCTATGATGGATTGGTCCATGGTGGCAGGAGATTTGAAGAGCCATCACTGGCCATGAGCCACAAGCAGCCAGCTACAAAAAAGACTGCCGTGGTTTCTAGACGTTCAGATCCTAGAAGAAAATAAAGAGAAGAAAAAGTTAACTGGGTCTCGAGTCTCTTTTCCTGCGACGCAACACTAAGTTTGCATACTTCCTTTTTAATTGCTTGTTAACTGCTTTTTAGCTGTTAGAAACCTTTGGATCAGCAAATCTGAAAATACTGGATAAGTTTCCTTCAATCTTTAGCAAAAATAATTTTGATAAAAAGCTTAAGTACTTAATTATTTTTAATAAACATCAAAAGGTGATTTAAAACTTCGATTCTAGTTACAAATTGACTAGAAGTCCAGTTAAATTTGAAATAAGATTTTTGGATTAATCAAGGAATCCTTCCTATGGGAAAATGCTTTTGTTTTGAATTCTGTTAAAAGAAAAAATAATAAGATTGCACAAAACTATGCATGTAGGGCCCACTATGTTTCAAATAAAGTTTCTTTTCCAGAGACATTATTAATTACATTTATGTTGAATTTTCTCTTTCCAACTCTGTTACAAATGATTTTAGATCACTGATTTGAAACTTGTGACCCTCCAGATGTTATTAAGCTATAATTTTGCTGGTCTTAACCAACAGTCATGCCAGTTCAGACTGCTGGGAATTGAAATCTTAGGTAATAAAGAGAGCCATCAATTCCCTACTCCTATTCTAAATTCTGAGAATGTAGTTTTATGCTGCTGGAATATTGGTCTCTTTTCTCCTTATGCATGGTTTCTGCATGCAAAACATAACTCTTCCAAGTGGGCTAGACCACAGATTTTTTTATCTGATTGTAAAATGAAGAGACATAGGAAGGTGAGGAATAGTTGACCTTTGCTTTTGTGTAGGATTTAAGAAAGAAAATGAAATTGAGAAAATTGCCATTGGGAAGCAATGAACAGAAAGATCTTTAGAAAAAAAGATAGAAATTGAAATGAATGAAGGGATGGATGAAGAGTAAAAGCAACAGGAAGCACATAAAGATTACACTGTTGGAATAAAAGCAGTGGTCAAGCCATGGGAAGAGACAAAACATGGAGTGCATGAGTCATGGAACAAACAAAGAATAAGAGAATGATAATGGAAAATAGGGAAAGGACAACATTGGAGAAGATATAGGATAAGATGAAAGATTTGCATTATGACAGCTGGCAGGACAACAGAGTTTCTAACGTGAATTGGCTGCTGCAGAAAAACGGAATTGTTGGTCGACTTCCACTGGTTTCCAGTGGGCAAATTTGGCAGGAGAGCTTTGGAGATTAATTGATGGTATAGCCATGTGCTTATGAACATACTTCAAGAAAACAGGTGTCTGATATTGTTAGAGTTATATATTCCATTGGAATAATCATATAATTAAAAAGAGTTGTTTTGTATTTAGAGGACTCAGATTCACTTCTGTGTTATATCCAGATTGTTGAATAATCTTCTGATCCCTTAAAATGTTGAACTAATTGCTATCACAAATTTTATTTTACATTTTAAATTTATATTCCAGACATTTCTGAGTGGTTCAGCATCAGACAATTCTGAGTGGTTCAGCATCTAAACCAAGAAAACATATACAATAATAAATGTAAATATGGAAAAATAACTTAATCATCTTCAGTTATCCTCTCCAAAAGCCTGGACAAAGTCATAACCAAAGCCCAACATGGATTTCTCAAAACAGATCATGCCAAAAAAATCTTATTGAATTCTTTGAAAAGTGACAAAATTAGTGGACCAGAGGAATTCTGTGTATATAATTTGATAAAATAGACCACAACTTATGACTTGATAAGATAGAAAAATATGGATTAAACAACATCACCACCAAATGGATTCATAACTGGCTAACCGACCACACTCAATGTGTAGTCCTCAATTGAACTGCATCTACATGGAGGGAAGCATACAGTGGCTCTGTTTTAGGCCCAGTACCCTTCAACATATTCATCAATGATTTGGATGAAGGGATAGATGGAGAACTCCTCAAATTTTCAGACAATACCAAGCTGGTAGGAATAGCCAACACTCCACAAGATAGGCTTAAGATACAGAAGGATCTTGGCAGACTGGAACATTGGGCACTCTCTAACAAAATGAAATTCAATGGTGAAAAAAGTAAGGTTCTACATTTAGACATGAAAAACAAAATGCACAGGTATATGTGGTACCTAGCTTGATAGTAGTAACTGTGAGAGGGCCCTTGGAGTCCTAGTGGACAATCATTTAAATACGAACCAGAAGTGTGCTGCAAACACTTTTGGCTTAAAAAGTTCTAGGCTGCATTAATAGAATTGATAGAATCAAGATCACTTGAAGTATTAATACCACCTTATAATGCCTTGGTAAGACAAACTTGGAATACTGCATTCAGTTTTGGTGACCCCAATGTAAAAAAGATGTTGAGAATCTAGAAAGAGTGCAGAGAAGACCAACAAAGATGATTAGGGGACTGAAGGCTAAAACATATAAAGAATGGTTGCTTGAATTGGGTATGTCTAGTTTAATGTAAAGAAGATTTAGGGGTGACATAAAAGCAGTGTATCTCAGGGGTTGCCACAATGAAGAGGGAGTCAAGCTGTTCTCCAAAGCACTTGGAGGCAGAACAAGAAGCAATGGATGGAAACTAATCAAGGAGAGAAGCAACCTAGAACTAAGGAGAAATTTTCTGACAGTTAAAACAATTAATCAGTGGAACAACTGGCTTCCAGAAGCTGTAAATGCTCCAACATTGGAAGAAGTGATTGGTCAACCATTTGTCTGAAATGGTATAGGGTTTCCTGAGCAGCGGGACAGCTAGTTTCCTGTGGAGGGGGTTGGACTAGAACAGCGGTTGCCAACCGGTGGGCCACGGCCCACTGGTGGGCCATGAGAAAATTTTGGTGGGCCGCAGAGAAATCTCACCCCCAGAGCACCCCCCCAAAACAATTAATCCAGGGCAGAAACACAAGGCTGCACCACCCACATGGCCCATGGAAACCCTCCCCACCCACTCACTCCTTACCCAGTAAACTTGCCTGTTAAATTGCTATTTTTCCTTTTTCCGACCATCATCTGTTCCGACCATCTGTTCTGCTGTGCCGGGAGATTTAGATTAGTTAGGAAGCAGGAAATGGTTGGATTTCTTGCTTTCTAACTAGTCTTTAGATCTTTAGCTCAGCACAGCTGAACCTCCCTTAGGACTGAAGGTTTGCTTGCAAGCAAATTCAGTGCAGACTCATGGCAAGCAAATTTGAGAGACTGAGCTAGCCGATGGCAGATAGATAGATCACTGAATGATTCTGCGAGCAACTCAATCTGCCCGCTTTGCCTGGTTTTGGGTAAAAGTTGCTCTTTTTAAAAAATAAAAAAAAATCAATATTTACATGCATAGTGTGCTGTGAATTAATTTTATGAGTTTACTTGCAAGTAAATTTTATGTGACAGACTGAGCTAGCCAATGGCAGATAGATAGGTCTCTGAATGAATCAGTGATTCTGTGAGCAACTCAATCTGCCTGCCTGCTTTGCCTGATTTTGGGTAAAAGTTGCTTTTTTATTAAACAATTCAATATTTATATAAATATTTACAATATTTACATACAAACCATGCCCAGCCAGTCACATGACCACCAAGCCACACTCACAAATTAGGCCACACCCACAGAACGGGTTAGTGGTCCCTGGGATCTAAACTTATGAGTTTGGTGGTCAATGAGGTCCAAAAGGTTGGCGACCCTGGACTAGAAGACCTCCAAGGTCCCTTCCAATTCTGCTATTCTTTTTTTCTAAATCTCCAAAACACCTTTGAATTTCTCCAAGGCATTCAAAGTCATTTGATTATATTTGATTAGATGCTGAAAATAGATTTAAAATACCCCATTTAAAAGTATGGTTAAATTAAATCTCCTCTGAGATACAAAGAATAACAATTTTTGAAAGTTCATGTGAGCCTAATGAGCTTAATTTTATGAAAAAAGTTGGAAATACCTGCAGAGGGGCACAGGTGCAATTGTTGGATTCTTTTTATACTGAATAAATGTAAATCAACATCAGATTTCATAGTGGAATAGAGGACTTGAAATATATCTGAAACATTGTTCAGATATAGCTGAGTTTTGAGCAAGCTCTGCAAATAGGAGAGAGATGTAGTAGGTCTTCCATGTTATGGCTTCTGCATTTTGAAACATCTAGTCCCTGGCAGTTTGGTCAGTAGCTTTCCTCCTGGCATTTCATGAAACTATTCAAGCAATCCAATTCCATCATGACTAACCAAGAGGAAATTTTTCTGATGGTCATCTTCAAATTTCCATTAACTGTGTGCTTTTCTCTTTGCTTCTATTCTCTATTTTTACTTTGTTGCATGTTATCCAGAGACCATAAATATAGATGGATTACAAACAGCATGGAATAAACGCATAAAGATATAAATAAACCCTCAAAATTGGAGGGCCAAAGGCTTCTTAAAAGATGCTAGGCAACAGGAGATATATAGGGAATAATAATATTTGTCCCTAATGAGAGGGAACCAAACATATCTAATAAGTAAGTTTATTGCAGGAAATGGGTAGATCAAGAATTCTGGATTGAAATCTGAACAAGCATTTGCTGTCATTAGCTTGTCAAGATCCATATTTGAGCAATTAATCCATCATTAGTAAATGTGCAGGTGGCCAGGAAGACACAAGCATAAAAGAAACTCATTTCTTCTGTTTATATGATTGGTATGCATTTGCAATCAGGCAAATGACAGAACCTATAATAAGCCTACCAACTGTGATGCACGGTTTAATCTTTGTGACTTATTCATCACCTACCTATAAAATGATAAAAATGCATTTCTTTGATGGAAGTGAAATGGCTGCAATTATGGCTGATTCTTGGCTGCTTTGTTAAAACTGTTTATGTTAGCATTTGTAGAATAGGCAGGGAAACAAAGAAGCCAGCCTGTTGCAGGAGGATAAAACTGTATATTTTTTATTTGAGAGGTTCTTCCATTTTTAACTTCCCGTGGGAAGTGTTGAAGCATGAAGGGGGAGAGAAGCCTCTTCAAATATGAAATACTTCACTGTGAGCTGTCCAGAATTTATTTTATGAGGTAAAAGAGAGGTTCTCATAAATAAGTGCCTGATGAAAACTGCCTTCTTTCCTTCCCTTCTGCTTTGGGCAATTCTCCAAAAAGAATGGAGCAGTCTAAGATCCAGAAATATAAGTGCAAGAGAAATAGTCTGAAATTATAGGCACAAGCACACATTTTGGCAAGGGAAAAATGTATGTTTGCATTTAAAATGACATATTAATAATCTCATTGCCACATGGGTTATTTATGGCATTTTCCTACCGGTGCCCTGTCTTCTGTGATATTATACATTGTATGGGAAACTTGCTTCATTTCATAACTTGTGAAAATGAAATTGCAGCATTCCTTAATCTTTTCCCCCAGAGATTTTCTGGTTCTATCTCAAGTCCTAGGAAATTCTCTGTTCAGTTTTGTGCTCTAGAATGTGACCCAGCAAAGGTTCTCCCACAGATTCTTGTACTCTGGTCTATATTATCAGACTCTGGTAGTGGAAACAGACTCCTGTGCAAGTCTCTGCACCTGAGCCCCACAGATGCATAAACCAGTGGTAGGAACCACTGGTTCTGTGGACATGGCTTGGTGGGCATGGTATGTCATGGCTTGGTGGGTGTGGCTTGGTGGGCATGGCAGGGGAAGGATACTGTAAAATCTCAATTCCCACCCCACTCTTGAGGGAAGGTAACTGCAAAATCTCAATTCCATCCCCACTAACCTGATTTCCAGCTCCATTTTCCTGTGCAGGGCAATAAAAGAAGGCCCAGCCAATCAGCTGGGTCTCAGGAGGCAGAGAATAGATGGGGCAAGGCTAGTCAGAGGTGCTATTTGCCGGTTCTCCGAACTACTCAAAATTTCCATTTCAGAATTGGTCAGAACCTGCTGAATACCACCTCTGGCATAAACCAAACATCCCACAAAGTCACTGTCTAACAAAGACTATAAAATTGAAGTGAAGGCTTAATTTTTCTCCAGACAGTATATTTTTCAGAGTTGTATCTTTGATTTATTTAGTGCCTTCAAGTCAATCTTGACTTGTGGTAGTTGCAGTGCTTGCAGTTTGCTTGGCCAGATTTTCAGAAGGTTTGCCTTCCTCCTAAGGCTGAGAGACCATGATTAGCTCAAGGTCACTCAGTTTTATACCTAAAGTGGGACTAGAACTGAAAGACTCCCTCAAAGTTTCCCCAAATCTAGCCTTTAACCAGGGGTGGGATTCTACTGGTACGGACCGGTTCTATAGAACCAGTTGTTATGATTCTTCACAGTACTGGTAAATTGTGCTGCTGGCTGACCCTGCCCCTCCCTGCCCACCCCACCCCTCCCCTCTCAATCAGTCCTTATCACTCATGTGCAACATTGTGGGCATGCCTGACATAGCTGACTGAGTTCTTCCCCTCCCAGTCACTCCTTAAGGTATTTCTTTTTTTTCCCTCCCAGTGATCAACTGTTCCTATGATCAGCGGTCCCAGGATTCCCCTCACTTACTTACTGCTTCACCCAGGAGGCTTCCCTGAGGCCCAGGAAGGCAAAAAACGGAGGAGGGGCCAGCCCCCACCACCTTTTTTCCTTCCTGGCCCCAGGGAAGCTTCCTGGAAGCAAAAATGCCCCCCAGGAGGCTTCCCTGAAGCCCAGAAGGCCCCAAAACAGAGCGCAGGGGGTGCTGCGCCCTCCAATGCTCCATTTTCTTCCCTTCCTGAGCCCCAGGGAAGCCTTCTGGGAGCAAAAATGCCCCTCAGGAGGCTTCCCTGAGGCCCAGAAGGCCCCAAAACTGAGTGCAGGGGGTGCTGTGTGCCCCCCTTATGCTCTGTTTTTTCCTTCCTGAACTCCAGGGAAGCCTTCTGGGAGCAAAAACACCCCTCAGGAGGCTTCTCTAAGGCCCAGAAGCTCCCAAAAATGGGGAGGCTGCAAAAAAGCAGCACCCACTCAGTCACATGACCACACCCACCTAGCCACACATGGCCATGCCCACTTACCAACACCCACAGAACTGGTTGTTACAAAATTTGAATCCCACCCCAGCTTTAACCATTCTAACTATGATATGCTGTATCTAACTTGGCACTTATTTCTTACTCATAAAATAATATAATGGAATTGTTTGAATAAGATTAGAAGAAAAGTGTCTATCCATTCAAGCACTGAGTTTCCAAGAGTAGTTCTTTTTAATTTCTAAGGCACTCCAAGCAAAAAGGGAAACAAACAGTTCTAACTAGAACACTATCTCTAATTATGTCCCTAAACCTATAGCTTGTAGCAAGCTATCATTATCAACTATCAGGGACAGCTTTATCTGCCACTAAATAACCCTCTTTTGCAGCAATCTAGCCAACAGCTATTAAGGTTGTGATGTGATGTTTGGAACTGGCTTTCATAACAGAAAGAGAAAAGGCTACATACAATCACTGGAAACAGTGATTTAGCCATCCCATTTAACCACTGTACCAATTCTGGGTATTTATGTGAGAATTAGTTGACCTATCCAAATATATCCGTGAATACGATTTTAGTGTTTCAGATCATATTCATCCTTTTAAACTAGATCCATACACATAAGATTTGATGTAGTAAACAATAGTAAACAAAAAATAGACTGACCTACTTCTGTTTAAAGATCTGGGAAAGGCATGCTGATTTCATGCAGGGATCCAGATCAGTCTAACTAACTCACACTAAATTTGGCATCCAATAGTGGAGTCTTTTTTCAGTTCCTAACTAAATAGGTAAAGATAAAGGACAAAAGGCTGTCTCTGTATATGATCTGAATGATAACACAAGTTTACTGTTAGTATATACTAGCTACTTAAACTCTTCTGTGATGACTAGAATTGTTTGAAGATAATGGAAACAGTACTCCAAGGCAGCACCTAACTGACTTTGGCTCTTCTCATAAGCTAAGGATCATATACTTAATTCTGGGTGAAAAAATACTGAGGAATACCAGAGCTATTTAAAAAAAAAAATCTGAATTCAGTCATTAGAAGGAACTTAGAACTTTTCAAAAGTATTTGGATGGGAGAGACAGTATACTGTAGTGGTTAAGGCACCAGACTACAAACCATGAGACCATGAGTTCTGGTCCAGCCATAGATACAAAGCCAACTGGAACCACTTTCAAAATCTTGCCAAGGAAAATGAAGGAATCTGTCCAAGCAACTGCCAGGAGTCAATGCTGACTTAAAAGAATTTTTAAAAGGCAGTAGAATTGGAATAAATAGGTGTTTTATGAAATACAGGGATATCATTGGTATTTAACATCAGATAAGTTATCTAAGATGTATAAAGGTATGTCAAATGGATACTGGAAGTGTAAAAGTAAAGAGGGGACTTTTTATCATCTATGGCTGACATGTGATAAAGCAAAAAAAAAAAAAAGGAGTATGATTCATATTCATTTTTTAAAAAACACATTGAGAGGAGTATGGCAGTATCAGCAGTTTAGGCTTTGCACTTGGGGAAGAAAAGAAAACAAAGTAATTTCTGTACAATCTCTCCTGTGCCAATCTTGTTCCCCTCTCACAGAGCAAAAAGCACGAGAGGAAGGGATTTGAAGAAAGTAAGCAAGCACATGATGAAGAATACATGTTGAAAAGAATGCAACAACAATCAACAATTAAGGAATAAAACATTTCCAATAATACTGACCCTGGTCATTTATAAGGAAGATTTTTTTATAGATAAATATTTTATATACACTTCATTGGGATTTTACTATTACTAAAACAATTAATTCTCCAATTCTACTCTAGAATGTTATACTGAAGTATAGAAATAGATCAATTTATTATTTTAGATTTGTATATTTGATGGGCTGTCTGCTAAAATAAAGCAAGGTCATACACACACTTGAAAATAAATTACAGGAAGCCTGTAATTGCGGAGTCTGTCTGGCAAGAACAAAGAATTCTTATCCACGGGTAATATGCATGTGTAAATCTTGTAACAATCCTGGCTAATTAGAAAGCTGATAAAAGACAACTTGCAGTCCTCAGCTAAAAGTTGGGAATAGAGATGGCCTGCAGCAAATCAAATGTGTATTAGACAACTCCTAGGGCATTCATTAGCTAAGACTTGGGAATAGGGACAGCTAGAGACCAATGGAACAAATTGTAGAATTATTACTAAAATGTTTATTAGATATTTTTTATTATCTCTCTTTGTCCCACCTCCTTCTTTAGTGAAACTTACTCGAATCCTTTGTTCTTGGCTCTTGGCATTTTGACCAGAAGACCTTTTCCTTGGAGTACTCCAATAAAAAGCAATCAGAAAACCTGCACCTTGTGTATGGCATCCATTGGCTTTGGCTCCAGACTCAGACCCAAATTGGGGAAAACATATTAAAGTTTCAGCATGATTTTTCAAAGGAAAAAAAACAGTCTAATTATAAACAAAAACATAGTTCAAATGTAATGATGCATCATATTTGAATCTCTTCATTATATATGATTTGTTTATTATTTCAAACATTTTGAAATTAAAAATTTGTTAGAGGTGTTTATGTAAAGTATAAAAATAATTGTCGTGTCTTTAATATGTAATAATAATGTTAATATTCTTACAAGCAGTAGTTAGCTAACTGCATAGTCACTAATTTATTAAAATATTTAATCTTTCTGTATATAATTATTCATTGCTTACTGCTATGACCAATCTATTCTGAAGTACAGTAATCTTAGAGAGAAAAAATATGTAATCATGTTCAATCATTGCAATTTTGTCTTGAGATTGGTCAGATAATTTAAATGTCATATGATAAGGATATTTCAAATAGGGGACGGGGATTCTTAACTATAATCTTAGCTCCATGAAGAATCTTCCTCTCAAGGATCAATGATATAAACCAGGCAAACCTGATAAAATAAACTTTACAATGTGTGGATATCAACTCCCAGAATGCCCTTGTTTGCTGGAGAATTCTGGGAGTTGACATCCATATCGTAAAGTTGTCAAGTTTGGAAAAACTACTGATGTAAACACATACTATATATTACTGCTCAAACATATCTTTAGCCTCCAAGAAATAGAAATCAAGAAGATATAAAAAAGCTGTGCATGCTCAAGAGATTCTACTTCCTGATGTAGAGAGTGGAGAAATATCTTCATTTCATAGATAAAACCTAAAACAGATTGAAAGTGAGAAATAAAATGAAACCAGAAAAATGCCTTTTCACATATTGTGGAGATAATTAGCCATAAACAGCACCCTCCCTAATGTTTTAGTGGGTGGAACTGTTGGTATCTTACATTGCCAGCTTCCAACAACATCATCTATGTTCTTTGACTATTACTAGCAGAAAATCTCTTTCCTGCTGCAGCATCGGGTAGCATTCCTCTCTCAGGTGGAAGGCAGAACACATACATAGATGCTTTTATTACTGATATCTTCAAAACACTTCTCAATATTATCGTATTTATTTGAAACACTTGGCAGCACAATGGAAGCAATAAGAAACCAGGAAAAGATTTATTTCCTGTGCTGTCTAGGTCAGAAAATCTTATTTTATGGCTTGCTTGCAAAACTGCTTACCAACATGCCAAATCTAGATAAATGCTGGGGTCACCAGTGGATTGGCCTGCTGAAGCTAAATTGCTTTAATTTCTCCATTATGTTAGCATTATTACTGAAACAGACCAGGCAATATGCATGCGGAATCTCTCCTAGGCCCTGATATAATAAGCAGAATGGCTGGCACTGAAACATAGCTGCCAGAAAAGGAAGGAAGTCTTTATTACCCCCTTCAGTAATGAAGAGAAATGGCCTGTGTAAGAACTGACTTAAGAAAGGTATATATCTGCCATCTGGAACTCTATAAACTGGTCCTGGGTACAATAAACAGTAAGAAGTACTGATGGGGGAAGTACATATTCTTTGCAGATTACTGATGTGGGAAGTACATATTCTTTGCAGATAAGTTTTTTTCCCCATTCATAAAAGTGCAATAATGGCTATGTTCACAGGCTGCATTTAGAGGATGGAAATGGGGATAGTTAGGCTGAAACAAATAACTTATAAGTGGTCAAAAAAACCACCACACAACCCCAACAACAACCCTACCCCTGAATCACCAAGAGACCAGTCTGTTTTCTTCCCTCCTGATAGCATTGCAAAATAACAAACAGGCGAGGGGTTTAGAGAGATTGCATATTCTTTCTAGCAATGTTTGGCTGTTTATCACTCTAATTTCTTTTTTCTTTGTCTCTGTATTGTAGTGCGTTCATCTGAAGATAATGGCCTTGACCCGACTTCACTCATGGGTGTCTAATGGTGCTTGAGAGATACACTGGTTGGTGCTATACATTCCCACGTGTTTCATCTACAAAATGCATCATTCCAGTTTTGCAAAACAGAATTCAATGGTGCCATGATGATCAGAATGCATGTATAAAATATGTTGTCAGTTTTAAAAATGTATCAAGTGCAGACAATGTGGCCAAAAAGAATTTGCTGTACTCTCCATGAGGCATGACAGTAGCAATTTTCCTCATGTATCAATAGAAGTATGTATTGGACAGGACTGAAACTACTGAGTCAGGTAGAGTATTCCAGACATTCCTGAAGTCGTATCTCCTGCAATCAAGTTTGGTGCAATTAACCTTGAGTTTGTATCTATTGTTTGCTCTTGTGTTGTTAGGGTTGAAGCTGAAGTATTCATTGACTGGTAGGACATTGCAATGTATGATTTTATATGCTATACTTAGATCGGACCGAAGGCGGCGTAGTTCTAGGCTTTCTAGGTCTAGAATTTCGAGTCTGGTGGCATTAGGTATTCTACAAAGAGTAGAGGAGTGGATAACTCTTCTTGTGAAATATTTCTGGACTTTCTCAACTGTGCTAATATCAGATACGTAATGTGGGTTCCAGACTGATGAGCTGTATTCAAGTATAGGTCTAGCAAAAGTTTTGTTTGCTCTAGTTATTAGTGTAATATCACCAGGCAAAAAGCCATGGAGGATTAGGTTAACAACTCTTAATGCCTTTTTGGCTGCGTAGTTACAGTTGGCTCTAGCACTTAGGTCATTAGAGATGAGTACTCCAAGATCCTTGACAGAGTTTGGATCATCAACAAGGTCAGCCTGTATTTTATTTTCTGATTTTTTTTGCCAATACATAGGACAGAGCATTTATTTGTTGAAATTTGAAGTTGCCATTTGTTTGACCATTCTGATATATAGTCAAGGTCTTTTTGAAGGGTTGCAGTATTGTCTGTGGTGTTGAATAGCTTTACATCATCAGCAAAGAGAATGCAGTTGCTCTTGATATGATCACAGAGATCATTTATGTAAAGTATAAAGAGAGTTGGTCCTAGAACACTGCCTTGGGGAACACCACTATTGACAGATATAGAATTTGATAGGATGCTCCCAATTTTCACCATTTGTTGTCTGTTTGACAGGAATGCTTCTATCCAGTTATGCAGGTGTCCAGATATACCGTAAGATTTTAGTTTTAGGAGTAGTTTGTTGTGTACCACTGAATCAAAGGCTTTACAGAAGTCTATGTAGATTGCGTCTATTGCTTTGCCCTGATTGAGTTGTGTAGTCCATATGTTTTTGCAGTGTAAGAGTTGCAGATTACAGGATAGTTTTTTCCTGAAACCAAATTGTTTATTAGAGAGTAGATTGTTTGTCTCTAAGTGGAGGATAATGGATTGGTTAATAATTGATTCCATGACTTTAAAGGTGACACAGCATAAAGAGATTGGTCTGTAATTTTCAACTAGGCTAGGGTCTCCCTTTTTGAAGGTGGGGATGACTGTGGCTTGTGACCATAGTTTTGGCAAGGAGTTGGTCCTGAAAGAATTTTCAAAGATTATGCTTAGAGGTTCGGCTATGGAAGTGGTTAGCTTTTTTAAGAAGTAGGCACATATTCCGTCTGGTCCAATAGATAGAGATGGTTTTAGATTGCACAGTGCTTTTTCAACAATATCTTCTGTAAAATCGATATGTATGTGATCATTGTAGTTGTCTGTGGTTCGACTAGGAAATACTGGGCATGATCCATTGCTGTTTATAAATACTGTGCCAAAGAATGTGTTAAAGAGATTGGCTTTGATAGTGTCATCATTGCAGTCTTTACCATTAGGTCCTTTCAGGGGTGGGATGGACCGTGAGTCTTTTAGTTTGTTGTTTATAAAATTCTAGAATGTGCAGGTGGAACTGGTGCATAGAAGGTTTTCTTCTTGTGTAATGTGATAATTGGTGCATTCAGTTTTTATCTGGTGGTATACATTTTTGTATCGGCTTTTGAAGTTGGCAACGTGACTAGATTTGTTTTTCCGCCAAAGTGATTTCTTTTTGGATTGAAGCTTCCTTATTGTTTTGGGTAATTTGTTTTTTCTGGTTTTGGGAGTTGCTATTGGTACATATCATTTGATGACTCTTTTGACTTCATGTAAAAATATATCGTAATGGTCTTCTACAGTATTGCATCCAGAGAATTGAAATTGTCAAGGGATAAGAGATTGCTGTTTATAAGATCATAATTGCCTGTTTTGAAGTTATAATTGGGGATTCCATCATTGTGATGATTTTTGTGTGGACGTATGTTGAGACAAAAGTCTATCATATTGTGGTCACTGTTGGAAAAGGGTTCTTTAATTTGTATTCTGTAAATTGAATTCAAATTATTGCAGAAGATGAGATCGAGGCAGTTAAGTCTAGTGTTGTTGGTTACTAGTTGTTCTAGTCCCAGGTTTGTTACTGCAATGTAGAAGGTTGCATGTGTGGGTTCAGTTGTTCAGTTGTTAAGGGTCTAGTTAATATGAGGTAAATTGAAAAAGAAAGAAAAGTGTGTGGGCAGGATGCTGCCCATGTTTGTCATGTATTTAGCTTGTTTGCATCTTCAATGTCATAATCAGAGACTCTGTAACATAGTAAGAACCGAAATGTGATATTTAAGGACAGTTCACCGACAATGGTCTCAGGAATAGCAAGCTCCTGGGTAACTTGGATGTATTTTAGATGTAAGGACTTTTTATAGAAGATAGCAACATCACCTCCTCTACAGATTTCATGATCTGATCAGTAAACATGATAGTCTGTTACTGTGGTAATGGAGTCAGGGAGAGATGCATTGAGCCATATTTCACAGACAAATATAATGTTCAATTTAGCCAGATTTAGTAAGAGGAGAAGTTCAGGTATTTTATTTACAAGGCTTCTTGCATTGAATAGCTTGCATTTAAGGCCAGTTGTGGTTGGATTAGAGATAGTTAGGGTTGTGGGTGCCTAGTTTTGAGTGATGTTGGGTTGGATGGGGTGGGGTTGGATGCGGAGTCGTGTGCTCTGTGACTTTCTTTTGATGCAATCAGCTCTGTAGTCAATGTATAGGTCCTTTTCTCCATTGTCTAGATGGTTTTTGAGTTCTTCGTGGAGTTCACGGGAGCAGATTCTTTGCAGTATGGATATGTCTAGTCTTGAGCAAAGTTTTTGTGGTTGGGATTGGTTTTTGCAATGGTGTTTCTTGTATGAATGAATATGCGTTTGCTGGACTCAGTTTTGCATATAACTACAAAATCTTAAGGCCATAGAGCTGTCATTGTATTTGTACCCAGGGCCATCTCTGGTTATTTCAGTGATATCTTCAGCAGAGATATTTGTTGTATTTGAGTTGCTTATAATATCACAAACTTTGGTGATGTCGTCTGATTCATTGGTGTCTTCGAGACCAAATAAGATGGCATTTGGATGTTTCTGTTCACATTCTATGGTGTCTCTGATGAGTAAGGAGATATTATTTGTGGAATTATTTGAAGGCATAGTAATTGTTTGTGGCTGTGGTTTGATGGTTATTTTTGGTTGTAGTTGTGATTGTAGTTGAGGTAGTGGTTGTGGTTGTTGTGGGATTTGATTTTGAGCTGATAGGTACTCACTTATCTGTGCTGTATTTTTTTAAGAGAAATTAGGCTTGCTTGTATAGTTGTTTCAAAATGTGTTGCTAAGCATTCTTCTATTGAGTGAATGAGTGATTCTATGCTTTCAACTCTGTCAGGTAGGGTACTTAGTTTGTTTAGCTTAGGAGAACATGATGGACATAGATAAAAGAATGTATCTGAATTTTTAACCATATCAGCTAGGCTTTTGTTTGCATTTAAGCAGACTGGGTGGGATAGATTATCGCATAGGTGGCATTTGATGTAAATTTTGCTTTCATTGATGGTTTCAAGACATTTGAAACATGTGCAGGAGTCTGGAAGGTCATTGGTAGAGATATTTTTCTTTTGGTTTGGTTTGGTGTTTTTGGCTGGCATAGTCAATGGCAATAGTACAGTAATCAATTACAATAGCTAGTTAATGTGATAGGTAGACAGTTACTTATTGAATGTTGGTAATTAATAAATGTTAATTGATATGTTAGAGAACAAATCAAAGTAAGGTTGCTTATTACTAAAAACCAATCAATCAATCAATTGGTTATTCAAATCATTCTAATCAAATAATTTTGCTAAGCAACAAACTGCCTAATTTATTACAGTAATTACTAAACACATTGGTCAACTAAATTCACTAAATCACTGATTTTATTAATCAGATATTCAGTAATTACATTATATGCACTAAACACTCAATCATACTAAGCAATAAAAACAATAAATCAATTGATCATTTGATAAAAATTAATTATTTTAAAGAAATTGATTTTTTGAGATAATGAAAGTAATGAAGTAGTATGAAATAGTATTGAGGGTTGGTAAGTAAAGGGTTATTGCTTTGCTTTGCTTTGTATTGCTTAGCTGTTGCTGATATTTGAGAATAGGTTTATAACCCTTGGTAAACTGGCAGGAGGTCTCTTTTCCTGGGCTGTTTGAAAACAATCAATGAGCAAGGGTTTACACTCTCTTTCTTGTTTTGTAGATTGAGTTTTTGAGATAGTAAAGATACAAAGATGTTTAAAGGGGGATCTCTGGCCCCTTCTTCAGCAGATATAAACAGAACAATTCACTGGGAGGCAACAGGAAAGTTTTTGTTTTGTTTTCCCTTGATGAATGGGATTTCTGGCCCCCTCCTAGTTAATTTAAATACACTTTCAAAGTTTGTTGGTTTTAAAAGAAAGAAAGATAGTCTTGCACTGACAATTTGAACAGTTTATATTTTTACTATGTAGACTCAGATTTGTATTGAGCATTCACTCCTGGCTTCAATATACTGTACTTCAATATACTGTACTGTACTATACTTCTGCTTATATCACAGGAAATAAAATTGCCTCCAATCTTCACAAGAATTCAGTTATAACAATACTTCCGTACTTATTGAAAGTCCAAAGTTGCTGTCCTTTTAAGGAGGAAGTAAAGAGGAAGGATTAGCAATTTGAGGGAAGAGGGGAGAAGGGGCAGCAGGGCGGAAGCAGTCTGTTTCACACCCTGGCTGCAAACGTCTGAAGACCGACTCACAGCTCCCGGTGCTCACTGCCCTGCAAGGATGTCTCATCGCTCTGAAAGGATGATCATTGAGCCCCCCTGGTATTGGCAAGCCCCACCACCTTACCTTCTAGTAAGGATGGGTTGAGTCGCAGATCATTGAGTGCTTTTGAATAGAGCACTCCTGAACTTAGTGTCCACTGAGGAATGAGTTCTTTACTGGCATGCTGGTCAAGGATGGGAGGAATTGGAGATCTCTGAGTACTTTTGAATTGAGTGTTTGCTAAGGAATGGAGCTCTTTTCTGGCTTGCTGGCAAGTCTTGGGCGTTAGGCTTTCCACCTCACCGGCTGGACCTGCAGGGATTAAAGGGCTTGTCACCTGGCACTGCCCATGCCCGCTGGAGCTCCTCACGCTGCCTCTACTGCTGCCACCATCTTGAGGGCTCCTGTATCTCTAAGAAACTCAAACTCTGTTCATGGTCTTCCAGAAATAGAAAGCACATTGTTGGCTAAAAGCAGGACCATACAGCTTTTGGGTGGGTGAAGACAGGGCTGGATTGGCCTTCAGCACAATCCAACAATGGTGCCCCTCAGCCCTTCTACTGCTTAACTTACAAAATAATAGTTTCAATAAGTGATAAAAATTAACTCTGAGTATGGCAGTGGATGAGTTAAACAAAGGTAAGAAACTATGGCAAATTACCATTTGTGCACTTCAACTCCCAGAATTCCTAAGTCAGCATGGGTCAGGAATTTTGGGAATTGAAGTCCACAGGTCATAAAGCAGCCATAGTTGCCCACTCTTGAATGAAAGGGATGACAGCCATGGAAGAAAGCTCTGCTAAAACATATGAAGAATGGTTGTAGGAATTGGGTATCTCTAATTTAATGAAAAAAAGGATCAGGGTTAACATGATAGCACTATTCCAATATCTCAGGGGCTGCCACAAAGAAAAGGGAGTCAAGCTATTCTCCAAAGCACTTGAAGGTAGTTCAAACAACAATGGGTGGAAACTAATCAAGAAGAGAAGCAACCTCTAGAACTAAGGGGAGAAATTTCCTGTCAGTTAGAACAATTAATCAGTGGATTGACTTGCCTCCAGAAATTGTGGATGCTCCAATATTTTAAGTTTTTAAGAAGAGTTTGGGCAACCATTTGTCTGAAACGGCATAGGTTCTCCTGCAAGGGGTTGGACTAGAAAACCTGAAAGATCCCTTCCAATTGAAAAATAACAAATATCACTTTGTTATCCTTCAGTTTAATTATTTGAGAAGAATAGGAATATGAGGATTAACAGAAACAAGATCGATTCGATCACTCTGGAGGCCCACCTCAATTTAGGGCCCATTTCTTAACATGCTGGTACAATGGTAGCAATAGTGTTGCCAGTTATTTGAGAGAGGGACTAACACAGTAGAATACACATGCCAGAATACATCAGTTAATGCCAGAAGACTGTAATGAATGGCAGCATTCTTCTAGTTTTTCAGACAATAATACTTGCTAGCTTTATTTGAAGATGTCAGGGATAAAACTTAAGGCCTTTGCAGACAATGCATAGGCATAGCCCAAGAGATATACCTCTGCTTTCGTACATCTATAGCAGCAAGTTCAAGAAAAGAGACTATGTTACTCATGATATCTTTACTAAAGTAAAAGCTACAAAAGCAACCAAGAGAGAGCTTGGTGCCACCTTAAAGACCAATAAATGCCTTATTATAAAAACTATGTCTCACCAAACAACAAACAAAATAATATAATTAAACATCTAAGCTATTTATCATTGATTATTAGAAAGATATCTCCATTACAAAGTGAAGAGCAAAAAGAAGCAATATTTGCTGCTTATAGATTCTAAAAGTTCATTGACTAGCAGCCACACAGGATGATTGCCACAGTGACAGCTTATTTATCAGAGTCAATATCAGACAACAGACAATCAAGAACCAGTGCCAGTGGGTGTAAAGATCATAGCACAACAATGATAGTTAACAAACACAGGCCCATGATATCTCTACAGGTCAAGCCAAGTACATGAAGACCGACCCTGAGGATTAAATAAAAAACCACAGTTAGAAATGATAATTGGAAAATGTTTGATAGAAGTGGATATAAAATGTCAGACCAGAATATCTTTGGTTTGAGTGGATGACCCATACTTTGTGATCTTCAAATCCCGGGTTTCTTATAACCTGGAAGCAGAAACAACCAAGATGTCTTAAGCAAGACGAATCAAGCAAGATCCAGCTTAATAAAAGAAGAGTCTAATGGTATAATCAGCTCAACTCAAGATAAATAGTCTGTGTTTCCATTAAAGTTGTTTCAAATATGGTCATGACAGTCACATCTGGCATTGGGCATGACTATACAAACTTATAGAAAATGGAGTATCTCCAGAGTTCTATAGGCACTTATACACACTCTATTTCCTATTCGTCTGTCCAAACCCCAGCCTCTCTTTCATTTTATATACAGTACACTGCCTTGCAGCTGTATTCCAAAAACAAAAAACATAAGGGAACACTCTGGAAGGATTGCATAATCATTTGTGACAGGCTGGATCAATGGCAGGCACATTAAGATATTTCTCTTCAGTAGTCCCAAAGATGCTTTTTTCAAGAGGCAACTGGACTTTCTAGTTTTTCTTTGAAGATGTTTCATTTTTTATCCAAGAAGCTTCTTCAGCTCTGACTGGGTGGTAGGGAATGGAAGGGCTTATTAATTTATTAATTCCATTAAATCCTTACATTCCCCACCATCCAGGCAGAGCTGAAGAAGCTTCTTGGATGAGAAGTAAAACTTTACAGTCTGTTTCTGTTGCTCCCCTCTGGGAGGAGGTTTTAAAGTATTTTTAGCAGGACTACCAGATTCTGTAACAGCTTTGTTCCCTCTGGTAAATTTGTAAGATCCATTTTTCTCATCATATACATGTATACATCCAAACTAGACTGTATTGTTTCTCTGTGTCATACAATACATATATATGCATAATTTTGTATCTATTTATTTATTTTATCATGTTTATGTAGTTTATATTGGAGGTGGTGACCTGCTGAGAGCTGAAATTGCATTTTGATGTATGCTGATTATAAGTGACAATAAAGTTATCCTATCTATCTGTTCTATCTATCTAAAAAGTCTTCAAAGAAAATTCAGAAAGTCCAGTTGCCTCTTGAAAAAAGCACTTTTGGGACAACCATGACCAGGATGACAGAATCTCTGTAGACATTCCCTTCAATAGATTGAAGTAACACTTTCTTCCACTTGTCTTTGGGCTTTGTGATAAGCATTGAGGAATTTAGCCTACAAGGCTGCTTCACAATATTTCCATTGACCAAGAATCTATCCTGATGCTTCATTGTTTCAGACAGGGACTACTTTGAGAAGCGAGGTTGGCAAATTGAGCCTTTAGGAAGAGAGAAATGATTGTCAAGAAACAAGGAATACCAATCCCACTATCTTTAATAGATATATGAATATATCTATGTATATCTATATATCTAATATATTCTATCAATATATATGAATAGATATATTGAGATCTTCAGTATTTAGTTTCCCAACCTTCATAGGCACTGATGAAAGCAGTGAGGGAAATTGAAAGCATGAGTTCAGTCACTTCAGTGATTTTTCCCTATTTCTTACTTAAAGCAGGAGTGCAGACCATTAGGCCGCCAGACCTAATACGATCTCTACAGTTTCCAGATATTGCCTGTAAGAAGTTGTGCCTTTTTCCAAACCATCTGCCCACTCCTAAGGGGCTGAGAAATACCAGTAACAATACAGAGTACCTCTGCTAGTGTCAAAAAGAATAATTTGAAGCTTTCAGCCCATTATTCAGAGTGATGTTTTTTCTGCTCTAATGCTACTCTGTAAGCCACATCTGGATGCTTTGTACACAAAAAAGGTCACTTTAATTGAAAGTTTTTCAAGTGAGCCCCCTTTTCTTTTTGTCTGCTAAGTTGTAGGGAACTGCCTTCAATGCTCTAGCTCTCTGGGCTGTTAAATCTACCTCTTTTCTGTGCTTCAGCCAGGCAAAGCGCAGTGATTGTAGAGCTACTGATAAAGCCAAGGTTTATATATACACATAATTTTGAAATGTCTAAGAAGGAAAAGTTAACTTGTTATAAACCAAGGGTGTGATCAGGACAGGGAAAGAAAGGTTTAAATGTAGAACGACCTACGTATTATATTCTGCTAAATCACTTCAGCTCAGACACAACATTGCAGAACAGAAATATAGAATGCTTTGGTTGTTCCTGGCTTTAGACAAAACAAAACAGAACAAAGCTGATCGATGTAGTCATTGACTTATGACTCGCTGCTTAGCAACCATGTGAAGTTATGATAGATCTCCATAGGGCTACTAACAACCTGAATTTGAAGTTCTGATGGCCACCCTTCTCCTGGTCATGTGATTTTATTTTGGTGCTCAGTAATCAGCCTACATTCACAGCCATTTGCAGTAGCCTACTGATATATGACTCTTTTTTTTTTAAAACCAGAAACTAGGGTTTATTTCTATGGATTTGCTTAATGACTATGGCACTCAATTTTTAACCTATACATTTGCTTAAGAACCACCATTAAAAAGTTTGTAAAATCAGACACTGTCATGTGGCGATCCCTCGTAATGACAGCCCCACTTATGATCATAATTCTGGGCTCATTTACAGTTGTAGGTCAAGGACTACTTGTATGTGTTGCCTTTGTGTGTTATGTATATGTGTGCGTGTATGTGTGTGTGTAAAATATTCTAAAAATATGAGTTCCGGGTACACTTGTAAGATAAGAAACAGACATCTTGCGATCTCCAGAACTACAATTATATGCAGGAGGAGCAGAGACCACTTCCCATCGGGAAGCAGAGACCGATGGCACCCCACCCCACCCCCACCCCTGGGCATGTGGATTCATCCTATGAAGGCTAAATACAGAGGAGCCAGGCAGAGCTGCCTAAAGCTAAACAGACAAGAATAATGAAGAACGAGCCAGGCCGACCACAAGGTCACAGGCAATGCAACAAATTGCAATAGCTGACAGGTTAACATCACTTCTTAGAGATAAGCAATCCAAGCTGGGTCTGGCAAGGGAGGAAACAACAGGTGTTAAACCTCCATTGACCAACATCACTGAAGCAAAAACAATAGAGTTAATTACAGGTGGGAGGCAGTTGGAAGGGACTATTATGTTTCCAAGGGATAAATTGATTAATGATATATGCATAAGGGTAGATATATACTTTCTTTTCAGAATTTCATTTTTAATATGTGCCAGTGTTCTCCCAGTGAAAAATGACAATAAAGGTTATCATCTTGCCTTGCCTTGCCTTATCATTTATCATTTTTTATCTTCTGAGAACCTCCTCCTTATTTTTCCTTGATTGCAATCCCAGCTGTCCTTCACTTTTTTCCATTTCTAGCCTGAACTACTTCTAGGTGGAACAAACTATATTTTGGTTTATTGACAGAAGAAAATGATTCCATTTTAGACCACACATGGATTAAAGCAGTCCCAAAATAAATGCAGTGGTTCAGGCTGGGACAATGCCAAACTTGCTGTTCCAGTTAGTATCCAAAGTTGTATCCTCAAAAAGGTTTTAAATTCTTTGAAATAATATAATTCTTTTTTGGCCAAGTGTGACTGAACAAACAAGGAATTTGTCTTGGTGCATATGCTCTCAGTGTACATAAAAGAAAAGATACATTTGTCAAGAGTCAAGAATCATAAGGTACAATACTTAATAATAGTCATAGGGTACAATAAGCAATCAAATCATAATTGAGAATTTGTAATAGAGAATTATGTCAAAATCTCAAAAGATTGTAGTCAGTTAAAGTATGGAATTGTTCATTTGCAAATATTTATACTCCAAAAAAAAAAAACAGATTAGAAGACACATTATAAAAGAAAGGAAAAAATGAAATGCTGGTTTGCTATCAAAACAGAGCAGTTATTTAAGAACATCTTTAAAAATCTATCATGAATCGGTGGTGACGGTGGACTTGGAAAAGTCATATTTTTCACCTAGTACAAAAGCTCAAAGTCAAACAATTCAAAATCATATCATATCATATCATTGCTAGGAAGATTACTTAAAATAGTCTGAAGACTTACTGAAGAAATGATTTACTTTCTTGTTTGCTTGCAAGATTTTATTTATTTATTTTATATGCCACCTGTATCCCTGAGAAGACACTAACTGGATAAGATACTAGCTGAAGAGATAACATGCTCTATAATCTGATACTTTTAAAGAAATAAAAGGGGGGAAATGGCAAAGATTAAGAAACTATTTCTTTTCTGATCATGATGTTAGGGTTTAAGGGAAACTGTTTCAGAAATTATATTGCCTGAAATCCTTACCAGTCCAAATGTCAATGGACTAACTGTAAAATATGAGAAATTGTAGATTGGAAATTTATTTTCAATTAGATTCATTTTGAAATATGCTATCATATCAACTATTTGTAAATATATGACCACCCATATTTATGTGGCTTTTGTACTTTTTGGTGACTAATTATGTTTTCTTAATCCTAATCAAGACACATATTGTTTTGGAACTAAGTGTGTATTTTATGAACATTTCATCCTATTGAAAATTTTGAAAAGCTGTCAGAATCAGGATTTAGACAATCATATGACAGATGAAGACCAAGATATTTGTCAAGTATGTTTACAAAAAATATGTTTGCTTATTTTCGTAAAATAATATTCAGGAAATACTTACTTTATACACAATATTTATAATCAGCATTTCAAAGAATTTGGATTTAATTGTAGGGGTCAAAATGAAATGAAATAATTTTGAATTAGTGGACAAGAGTAGAGTAGGACTCAATTGTTTATTTCCAGGATGAAAAAGACTTTCTGCTTGCATAATTGAAAGGGAATTCTTATTTCATGATATGAGAGCTAGATTTGTCAAAGAAACATAAACATAACTTGAATGCAGTGATAAGGATGGATATAGATGATGTGTGTATAGCAAAAGAAAAAGAAAATTATAAATGAGTGCTAAATGAATGCATAATGAATACAAAAGTGAATGAACAATGTAAACAGAATAGAATAGAATAGAATAGAATAGAATTGTCAGAGTGCACACAGTATGACTAGGTAAGACAATCCAGGAGCAAATACACCACATAGGTTTGTATTTACATATAGTGGTTTTATCCCTACAAAAGCATATATACAAGTACTTTGATACAGGCCTTGAACAAACAGCAATCAGTAATCAGCTACACCACAAAAGTACACATGGAGAGGGAGATATGCCCCCGCAGGGTCTCTCTTATATTGCAGCCTCTTCAAGGGGTAGCAGTCAAATAACTCTGCTGACTCCTTGCTACCATTGCATCACTATCACATCATTACAGTATTACAGCATTACAACATTATAGCTAATAAATAATCATTGGTCAGCTAATAAATCATCATTACCCAGAATAGAATAGAATAGAATAGAATAGAATAGAATAGAATAGAATAGAATAGAATAGAATAGAATAGAAT
>NW_020769311.1:17316167-17348225 GCF_900518735.1 Pseudonaja textilis
ATAGAATAGAATAGAATAGAATAGAATAGAATAGAATAGAATAGAATTCTTTATTGGCCAAGTGTGATTTGAAAACACAAGGGATTTGTCTTGCTGCAAATGCTCTCAGTGTACATAAGAGAAAAGATACATTTGTCAAGAGTCAAAAATCATAAGATATAACATGTAATAATTGTCATAGAATAGGACTTTGGAGTCTTCCTGCTCAGGCAGGAAGCCCTACACCATTTCAAACAAATGGTTGTTCAATCTTTTCTTAAAAATCTCCAGTGTTGGAGCATTCACAACTTCTGTAGGCACGTTGTACCACTGATTAATTCTTCTGTCAGGAAATTTCTTCTTAGTTCTAGGTTGCTTTTCTCCTTGGTTATATATGGGAATAATTCAGAGGTGGGCTGCACTTTCTTTGACAAGGGGTTCACTGGTCATGAGTGCACACATGTGATTTGCATTATGACCCAGAATTGTGATGTTCTCTATATTTTTGCACCTCTCTTTCTCTCTTAATATAATTCTTCTTAGTATAAAAAATATGCTACCAATTGAGAATGTACTTCCTTATTGAAAAACAAATGAGGGCATTTTCTTTGGTCATGGCAGTTATATTTGTTCTACAAAATTATGGCAATGTATTCAAATAGCACTGTTGAAAGTAGCTAATTTTAAACTCCCTATCAACCAGATATAAACTTTTTAATTTTACTGTACTCCCACCATACTAACTTTGTAAATCTAGGGTAAAAAGAAAGAAATATCCTTCTGACTGTTGAGATTTAATATTCTGTAAAGAGGATAAGTTGACACTTAACTCTTTGCAAAAATATAAATTAAAAAAGGATAGTATCCCTCATACCAAATGCCAACCCTTATGCAATTTTTATTTATCCCTAGACAATTTCTGCAAAGATGCTATATCTGTTATCTGAAGTATTGGTTTATTAAAATGTATCACTCTATCCTGTAAAATGGGACAATTGCTCAGCTTCCAAGTTTAACTATGAAGGTCTTCCAGTTCAAATAATCTAAATGTCTTTTGCATTTTGCTGCTTTCCAAGATTATCCCCTAAGGTAATTTCTGTCTCTTCTACAGAAAAGTAACTTTTCTGCAAGTTTTTAACATATTCTTTTTTTTACAATAGATCATCTGTAGAATTATTCTAAAATTGGGGAAGTTTTTGAAACTTGGGAAAATAACAAGAATAATAAAATGAGATGACATCAGTCTGTCAAGGCAGGCCAGGTCAGGAAGCTGGATCCACAAGAAATAATAGAAGTATATTGATAAAGGCCAATGTAACAGAATCTTGAAAGCCTGATGCCATTTTCCCCTTTCTCTTTCTTGTATCAAAGAAACTTAAGTCAGAGACACCAAAGAGACTTATGATCCCTTTCTAATGCCTTATTTTCCCAGGCTTAATTTAATTTTTAACTAACTGCAACATTCCTTCTCCAAGGTTCACTAGATGGGACATTGCTATTCAAATCATTAACAGTTGATATTAATAGTTAATATTAAAATATTTCAATGGTTATCTAAATAATTGTAACAATATCTAGTTCCAACATCATGAGAAGGATGACCAAGAAGCAATAGATTCATACTAAAAAAAAAGGTTTGAAGTATAAATTGGGAAATATTACAATAAGAACAATAAGGTTCCTTTATACTAAAAATATAATAATAATACACATCTGACAGTCAAAATTCCAAAGGGGACGAACTTGGAAATACTGTGAAAGGCTTTTGATCTGTAAGAACTAAAACAATGCATCAAAGTCATATGCTTATTCATATCAATTACCACCTTTCAAAGTAAGAACAAGATTATATAATTCCACATAAAACAAATTACCTGTCTTTCAAAGAAAGATGACAGGAGTGATTTTAATTATTCCACCATACTTTGACAGGCAAGTAAACAAGGATGTTCCTTCCAGAAAAAAATTGACCTGTCTTACCTAAAACGTTCTTCTTCATGGGATGGAAAAATAGAGTAACTTTCTTTGACCTGATAGTTCCTAATAGAGAACCAAAAAAAAAAAAAAAAAGGAAATATTGATAACATTACTGGAACATTTGATTTTGAAACTGAATTATTTAACAGCTTAATTACTGAATAACTTAAGCTGAATGCAGTCAAATACATAACTTGGACACTAAAAAAAGAAGAGATTTTAATGAATTCAGAATAAAGATAAGTAGGGGAAACTAATGGAAAAAGGAGTCCGAGAGGAGTAAGAATGTCTAAAAAGGGAGATATTAAAATAATTGCTAAGAAAAGTTAAGTACAACAAAAGCCAATAGGACTGAATGTTAATCTGATGACCAACTCAGATTGGATCCTGCAACATTATCCTGGGACATGTATATTTGCCTTCATTCGTATAGAATATTAAGCTTAGTGAAGATTTGAAAGCAAAAGAAACAGATCATCAAGGATACAAGTAAACAGATAATGTGGAACAATTGTAGAATAAATAATTACAATGAGCTGAGAAAAGTGGAAAATGCTGAAGGCTGCTTCATTAAATAAAAATGGCTACAAAGGCAAAAAAGGGAAAACAAAGAAAAGGTAGAACTACCTTCCCTTGAATGTTGCTTTCATCTTCCCCAGTAAAAGGGCATGTGATCCCCAGGCAACTGCGAAAAGCAGAACTGAAGCTTGACATGGAATATAAATTTATTTATTTTGAATGAGATTCAGTTTCAGGATCACACAAATTCCATCACAACATACCAAGAGAGCCTGTGGATGGTTAGCTGAAATTTTATATAGTATCATTCAGAAACCCTAAGGATCAGGTGAAGGGATGGCCTGATTAACAAAAAAGAAAAATAAGGTTCAGGTGAATTAAAGACCACTCTGAATGGCATTCAAAGCCCAAATTCTCCTATTGGGTTTTTAAAACTGGAACGTTCCGCATATGAAATAAGTGCTATGACCATAATGCTAAAAAGGAAGACATGTTGGCAACACAAGCAATTCAGAAAAGCAAGGAACATGAAGAAGAGTCCCTGCCTCTAGCAGTAATCAATGAAATGCAGGGTTGATCTAGAACAATGCTTCTTGGCAAAGGGTATGCGATAATGCTATCTATTCACATCCACCATAAATGGCTGCTGGCTCATACTGATTACAGAGTGACCTGGCAATTTCAGTAAGCTTTCTGACCTTGACAGTATTAACACTGTTCCCTTAAGCCACTCCTCTATGCTCATGCAGACTTCACTCTAAACTGATTTAGGAAAAATCTGACTGCACTGGGATGCTTTGACAATAGAACAGAATAACAGAGTTGGAAGGGACCTTGGAGGTCTTCTAGTCCAACCTTCTGCTCAGACAGAAACTCTATACCATTTCAGATAAATGGTTATCCAATCTCTTCTTGAAAACTTCCAATGTTGGAACATTCACAACTTCTGGGAGCAAATTGTTCAAACGGCTTGTAAAGGCCATTTCATACTGATGTCTACCCTAACTCCCAATTTCTTATTCCAGAAAAAACAATTGCCGATCATTTTTTTTTCTTTCTGAAAGTGAGTTTTCCTGGACATATGCATATGGATATCAAGTTGTATATTTAAACAGGCAAAGTGAAACAATAAAAATGCACATATAGGCAAGTACAACAGCAAGTATTTAAAATGGAATTGTAGGTATTATAACTGTGCAGAATGTTCCCTGTTCAAAATGCAGCAGGGTTTCTTTAAAGAAAAAAAGAATTTTGCTTCTGTGAGCTGTCTACTCTTCCTCTAGCTTTTTTGTTGTTGTTAACGAAGTCCACGGTGTACTCTTTCATCATTTTGCCAGTCACTTGAGGTAAAAGGTTTTCAGCCACAATGCTCAAATATCCCAAATGAACCAAAGTGATAATAGAAGATGTCAATTATCCTGATATCTTCTGGGAATCTGGTCTGTTAAGACTCCGATATTCAACAGATTCTTGTCCTTGGTTGCTGCCTCCTTCATTTGTCAGAAAGTAGAAGTAAAAAGGGGAGGATGTGTGGGTTTATGTGTGTACTATATGAACCAAGAGGGAGGAATTGGTGAAGACTGAAGGCAACTGGCCCCTTGGGAAAAAGTGATCATGTTATATTTCAGTTTTGGACGTTGAGAAGTTTAGGAACTGAGGCAAGGCAGGGTGAATACTGGATTTCAGAAGAAAGGATTTTGATGACCTATGAGAGAAATTAAATTAAATCTAACAGTCTGAAACTGTGAAGGAGAAAAAGTCCAAGAAGGAGGGGAACATTCTGCAAAATGAGAGACTACAGTCACAAACAATTCCTCAGAGGGAAAAGAGACAAAGAGAAAGGAAGGGAGGGAGACAGAGAATTGCTGCCTTAAATGTCTTAAACCATTAAAGGGGGAAAGGGCCATGCAGAGAAATTGGAAGGAGGGAAACATAATCAAAATAAAACACAGGGTAGTTTCCAAATATTATAGGAACTCTGTATTTTAAGCTAATGCTTAAAATACCCTGGGGCTTGGAGAGATGCCACAAAGAGGATTATTTGGGTATTAGAAAGAAAATGAAAGCCAAAGAGAACATAGGTCCATTGAGGAAAGAAAATAGCAAAGTGGCAATGGATGATGGGAAGAAGGCAGAACTCCTTAACTCCTATTTTGTTCTATCTTTTTTTCAGAAGGTCTCATAATTATGCCAGTGAGGGAATGCGGAAGTGGCAGTTGAGGATGAAGAGAGGGTAAAAGAGAAAATAATTACTAATTTAAATGAATTCAAATTTCTGTGGCTAGATGGATTAGATCCCAGAAAGTTAAAAGAACTAACAAAAGTGATTGTAGAATTATTATTGGTAATCTATGAGAACTCATGAAGAACCAGTGAGACTTGAGGAAAGTGAATATGACAGAACATGACAGTATGAAAGGGATAGGAATATCTTGGCCAACCATAAGTTAAAAATGAGCCAATAGTTTAAAAATAGTAAATACTATCATGGGACGTTAGGAATCTGTCCACCAATTAGTTGAGTTGGCAATATATAAACCAACAAAGTATGTTTGTAGCTTTAAGACAAAGTTACTGTGTTGATTTGTACTATATTCTGATTGCTTGATTGTGTTACGAATTGCTATAAGAGGGAGGTAGAGATCATGGCTTGCTCTCTCTGACATTCTCTCTCTCTGACATTCTGTATCTCTGACATTCTGTTGCTATCTAAGGTTCTCTATTGTGCTTATACTTTGATATTTTTGTTTACTGGAAAGGAAAAAGGCAACCGGTAAGAAGACTTTATAATTGGATATTCTTTGGACTGTAAAACGTATATGACCTGGACTGTTTATTGGACTGTTCTATTTCTTAAAGTAAACTTTAACTCAATTCAGTGTAGTTGTGTGTGGCTGAATAATTATTCATAACTATTGTCATAAACATTTTCATGTGCATATCCTTGTTACTCATATCATAACAGAATCCATTAAGAAGAATTTGCAGGATTAAAAGAATGGAATGCAATGGAATTCTTTATTGGCCAAGTGTAATTGGACACACAAGGAATTTTTCTTGGTGCAAATGCTCTCAGTGTACATAAAAGAAAAGATACATTTGTCAAGAGTCAAAAATCATAAGGTATAACATGTAATAATAGTCATAGGGTACAATTAGCAATCATAACAACAGATTGTGGGAAGTAATCTCACATATTCTGGTCTGATTAAATCCCATATGGAATATTGCAGTTCAAAATGGGCAATGACAAATTGGAGTAAGTACATAGTAAGGCTACCCAAGATGAAGAGTTTGGAAACCAAACCTTATGAGAAATGGTTTAGGAGATAAAAAGAAACATAATTCATATATCTGAAATGCTGACATACAACACACAGACCAGGGCTATTTTTCATGATCTTAGAAAGCAAAGCCAGACCCGTTGGCCTAAAGACACAAGGAAAGTGGTTCAAAAGAGACATCAGGAGGAAATTCCTGATCTTATGACCTGCCAACCAGTGGGAAATGTACACGGTATGCTGAATTGTCTCATTGATAAAGTTCTTGAAAGAGAGGCTAGATGTATCTAATGGATCCTTCTCTAAGCAGGAGCTAAGACCAGATGACTTTTGTGATATTTTTCAATTATTTTAAAAATATTTATTTACTTTGTTTGTTTATTGATGCAAAGATATAATATCCATAAGTACACAAAGAAGTCCTGAAATTTGCATGGTTAGTGCTCAATATATTTATTGATGAAGAATTTTCTAATCTCCTTTATTGTAATCCAACTGATCTACAGTATCAATAAACATTTACATTTTCATGTATTGCTAATAATTTTAGTTATTTGGACAATTATTTTTCTTCTTATAAACCATACTCCAAGAGCTTCACTTTACCATGCTACTTCATGTAAAAGGAAACCATTCTTTAAATTTAGTCAAACTTCTGATATATATATAGATAGATAGATAGATAGATAGATAGATAGATAGATAGATAGATAGATAGATAGATAGATATCAACAATGCAACAATGGCTATATATATATATATATATATTGCCATTGTTGTATTGTTCAAGTTAAAGTTTCCAATCTGATATAGTCAGTAACCTATTTCATTTTCAGCATTATATCAGGTTTACTCTCATATCCATAGTATCTTAGTAAATTGTTGCTGTTGATATGTCCTGTAATAATGCTTGGTTTTAAAAAAAATGTGGTATCATTTCAAATTTGTTTTGTAAAACTCTCAGACTAGGGCTGTGTATTTCTTTCTGAGACTTTTGATTTTTTACATTTCAACACATCTTATGATGTGTAGGTTATCTGGAGTTTGGGTGTGTGAGAGTGTTTTTATGTGTCTTATGTGTCAACCATTATTTGATAAATCTTTTTTTCCCTTATGAATTAAAGTATGGCCATTGTTTGATCCACCTTATTTGTTCTTCTCCAAGCCTTACTACAGATAGTACTTCCTGTCAATCTAGGCCAGTTGTTTTTTTTTAAGCAGAAGTATAAACATGCTACAAGCACTGCAAGTCATGATCTCAGAGTTGAGTTCATTTATTTTTACCTTTGTTTATAAGGCATTATCAGTAAAACAGTATCATGTATTTTTCTTTCCTTTTCAGAGTTTCAGCTGTTAAACTCTATGACCAAACTCCTGTTACTTTCCCACATTATATATACTTATATATAGTTTATGTAGTTATATAGACCTATGCTGGCTGTTCCCAAGAGCTCTTTAAGTCTCTTATAAGATCATAACATGGTTATTATTATATTCCATTCTCGACCCCTCCCCATCTCAATCTATTAATATGCAACAATCCATCTTTGAAAAATCTGGACAGAATTCAGTGTAACTGATATGAATTTTAAAACAGCCAGTTCTTTAATCTAGCTGTTCAAAAAAGCAGATAAAGGGCAATCTTTCATTCCCCCCTGCTATCCTTTTATTTCTTTCTGTAGTATTTGTTCCTATTTAAATTTATGCTTCATAAGAACAGCTCTTGTGAGGAAATGATTAAATAATTGGACATCTATACATATCTGAAAGAAACTCAATGTTCTCTTATCCTTCTATCTCTTAGCAACCTAATAACACTCAGAACTAGCTGCTGGATGGAAGTAGATGCAGAAAATTCCTGCAGTCTAGTTCAGTGCAATTGCTATTCGATGTTGCTTTAGGTTACAGGTAAACCTTGATTTATGACCACAATGGGGACTAGAATTTCTACTACTAAGCAAGGCAATTGTTAAATGAGCCGGGCCTGATTTTACAACCTTTTTTCCACAGTTGTTAAGCAAAATACCGTAGTATTAAGTGAAACCACACAGTCACTAAGTGAGTCCTGCTTTCCCATTGACTTGTCAGAAGATGGCTAAGAATGTTACAAATGATGATCATATGACCCCAGGACACTGCAACCATCATAAATACGTGCTGATTTCCAAGCACTCAAATTTTGATTACATGACCATGGGAATTCTGTGCATGGTAGTAAGTGCAAAGACTAATTATAAGTCACTTTTTAAATGCCATTTTAACCAGGGGTGGGATGCTACCAGTTCTGCCTGGCTCTGTAGAACCGGTAGCTTTGAAGAGTAGCGTTTTCTGTGTCTGCTGCTGTTTGGCCCACCCACCCGCCTGGGCTCTTATCTGACTTTTATTTCCTGCTTTTTCAACCTCAGGTGCTTTGTGTGGCACAGCTGGGGCTGAAAAAATCAGTAAAAAAGGCTTTTTTCAAACGCTGCGCACCCGCGCGCAGCACTTATCAGCTTGTCCGGGTGGCACAGCTTTCATTGTATTACAAGCACGCAGAACGCATACGCACGCAAAACGTAAGTACCAAACTGGTAGTGACACTAGTTGAATCCCACCCCTGATTTTAACTTTGAAAAATCCCTAAATGAAAGGTTGTAAGTTGAAAACTACCTTCATGCCTAATATTTGGCTTGGAATACCCTTTGTAAGTGTAACCCTCCTCCTTTTCTTCCTCCTCTTTGGTTTAGTACTGCAAAGTAAAAAAGAATGAAGAAAGCAAAATCATGAATCCTCTTGCCAAAAATTTTGATTGGCCTTTCTAATTTGAGAGCATTAGCCACTAACAAATTGTGAGTGTCCTTTATCAATAGATAATTTACACTGTTCCATCTTCCATCTTTAATTTGGACTCTTAATGTTGACATCTCTGCATCCTCATTTCTTATTTCTCCCTATTTCCCAACCACAGTTAAATTGATACACCTAACTGAAAATGATATTCTGCATATCTAATGAAACAAGCCTCGAGTGGTCTGCAACTCATTTTGGTTACTTTTAAACTATTACAAACTCCTTTTGAATTTACTGTAAAAGGATAACCAATCTAGCTGAAGATGACATGCATACAAGATTGTTTAAAACAATGCATTAAACAATGTATTATATTAAATAGTATGAATAATTAATTTCCCTCTTTAAGATATATGTCTTTGTGGGGTTGAAAAATATCTCTCTGTTATGTCTTTCTGTTTCACTGAGAAGCACTGAGTATAACAATTATAATCACCTTTAATATTTTACTGTATGTTATATGAGGTAGCCTTCAGTAGAAAACTTCCTCAGTTTTCTAGATATATTGTAATGCTTCCTGCCTTAGTCTATATCCTGAAGGCTAATGAGTAGGAAACTTTAGGACAAACTCCAGTTAGATAAAATACTTTTGGGGCAACTATGAGTAGACAGATAAAGAATTTGTCTCTGGTGCATAAGCTCTCACTGTACAAGTAAAGCAACAAAGTAATAATAATAATATTAAAGTAATAATAATCATAATAATGATAAAGTAAAAAAAGAAGTGGAACGGGTGAGAAGGATAAAAGTAATACAGCCATACTAATTATATTTAAACATAATACAGAACTATGGTAATTGGGTGTTCAGCAGAGTGATGGTTCAAGGAAAGAAACTATCTCTGTATCTAGTTGTTTTGGCATGCAATGCCCTATAGCACATCCTGAGGGGAGGAGTTGAAACAATTTATGGCCAGGAAGTGAGGAGTAGCTATTTTCTCAGCCTTCTTTCTGACCTGTGCAATATACAGGCCTCAGTGGAAGGCAGACTGCTTGCAATTGTTTTTTTTTTTTTTAAGTCCTAATTATCCATTGAAGTCTGCACCCGTCCTCTTTGGTAGTAATACCAAACCAGACAGTTATAGAAGTACAAATAACAGACTCAGTAATTCTTCTGTAGAACTTTATCAACAGTTCCTTTGGCAGTTTGAGTTTTCTGAGTTGGTGCAGGAAGAACATTCTTTATTCTGTTGCGAAAACAGCAAAAACACTGCTGCAGGAAAAAAATCAAGTTTTCCATTGCTCTCTCACCCTTCCTTATTTATTTGGTGACTAATAGCTGCATAGTTGTAAGCTTGCCATTAGTCTGAATTTACTGGACTATTACTAACACAATCTAAGTTTAAAAAACCATTGGTACAATTGGTGATTTATATATTGCAATTATAGATAGATTAGCCTTGGGATATCTGTGCTTCCCATTCCAGGTAACAGGGTAGGACCCCCACTTTTCTTTTCTTTTCTTTTCTTTTTTTTTTAGAAAAATGTGTTTACACATTTGATCTCTCATGGAGCTGTACATCCAGATCCTCCAAACTCAGGAAACAGGAGTTAGAAGATCACAGAAAATGATCTCATAGGATAATGTTTTATGTTTGTGATAGACCATTCTGCTAAAATAATACTAATAATCCTGTTTTATGTAAAGTATGAAATATGTTCCTGAAAACATTGAAATTGCTGGAAATATTCCCAATATCCAACCAAACCATTTCTATGATTATCAGGTACAGATTTCTTCCAAGAATTTTTGTATTTCATTTCTTCTAAGTACAAACTGGAGCTCAGTAGTTTAGTGCTCATACTTTGAATATATATTCATGACATTCTAACCTAGTCAATCTCTTTTTGAACTGAAACTTGAACTAAATTTTTTAAGAATATTCTATTGGATCAATTATAAGCTGAAGCTAGTTTCTTTTTCAAAGCAAACTTCTAACCCTATATCCTATCTTTGAAGTTAAATACTGAATAATCAATTATGAAATGGTTTGCCTTTCAGCACTCAAGAAATGTAAAGACTAGTCATACTCGCTGCATATCAAATTCTCTGCATCACAATATTTTTCCCATTCGCGGAGCTGATGCATCCATGGGCATGGCCTGCGTGTGATGCATCTGGCCCATGGGCTACCAGTTTGACACCCCTGGATTAGGTCATAAATTGTATGCATGAAATTGCACCTACTTATTTCAATGACAAAAAATTGTAGAATTTAAGAACTGTGTGATACCTTCAGATCAACTCTACCAGCAGAATCTTTGTGACCCTAATATCCTCTAAATTATTAGGCTGTGTAATAGAAAAATATAGTCTGAGGTACTCCCTACAAGGAAGAAGTGAAAGGGATCCAAATATACCATACTTGAGCTACTAAAGGTTGAACAAAAGCCACAGCTCCCAGAGGAGATTATAGAAAATGCTGCCTTTAGCATTATTCACACCCCAGCAGGCCCATTTTTCTATTTCTGAGTGAAATTGTTACTTGTCAGGCAAAGAAGCTCACATATTTTGTGCACCTAGCTACAGATTTGCCATAAATTAATTACTGTCAGCACATGAAACTTAAGCTATTTCTGCCTGAGGCTCATAGGGTGAGTTTACTTCATTAATGATCTCAGAGAGTGGGGGAGATAAATTCACACAGCTGACGTAAAAGGGTTGATGAAAATTGCTAAATTTTGATGTGGTATTGTTTTAATACAGGCACAGTCAACAAATCTTAGAACTGCAGCAGAAGGGAATCTTAGAAAACAGTCTGAAAATGTAGAAGACAAAGAAGAGAGAAAAATAGCACAAGGAAAGAAAAATACAAGAACCAATGTTAGTTGTTTCCTTGAGGTAGCTTCATGTCAGCTGTATACATTCTCCCTCACATTTTGCATATCATGTGGGGTTTTATTTGCATGTGATGTCATAGAAATGCTTCTAAACATTGAAGCATAGTATAGCAAACACACTGAAAAATATTTTGTTGAGCATCATTTTCCAAGGAAACAATGGCAGTTTCCTAATGTGTGAATGTATGGGGAAAGATCTGGTCAAAAAACAGGTTTGTTGATTAATGTTACTTTTAAAAATAAAGATCATTTTTGTCTATTTAAATTGGGGAGTTAAAATTGAGGGGTTTCCAAATTCTGATTTGGACAAAAGTGGAGATATTGAATTAAAGTAAGCTTTTCTGAAACAGCTCTCTGAATAAGGAACATTTCAAAGCAGATAAAGCAGAGAGGAAGAGAGAAATTGTGTAACTGATAATTTGGTTTCCTAATCTTAGTAAGCAGTGCTGTCTTAACACATGGACCTGATGGGCACTTGCCCATGGGCCCCATGAATATAGGGACCCCATACTAACCTCTGCATGTTAATCCTTCAATGCACTTTGTATCATATACATACAGCAAGTGTATCGCTTAGTGAGTATTGTTGTGTTTTTCAAGTCTTGTATATTGTTCAAATGTTTATCATGTTGATTAGTTGTTGCTGCACAGCATGTTTTTAATGTTTCAACAACAATTTTGTTGGAAGTGCCAATAAAATCAATATATGTTTCATTTTATCGACCATTTACATTTTTATTCCTGTGAGTAGTTGTACAGTGCTTTGCCCAGGGCCCATAATGCTGTTAAGACAGCCCTGTTAGTAAGTAGTTAAACAGGTCTGTCCAAAAACATGCAGAAATATTAAGGACTGAAATATATTCCAGTTTTCAATACTTTTTACTAGTTATCTTTCCCTAAAGCAGAAAAGAAAAGTAATTTATGTGACATCTTTCTGCACTCAGTGAAATATAACACTGAATGATTGTTTAGAATATCCAGTATATTAATATACTACTGCCAATGATAGTTTCATTGCCATTCTGTTTTACTTAACAATGGGAAAGAAATTTGTTTTGTTCCCAACAGAGTGTGAGTTTACCTGATTTCACATTTTGGAACTAGTATATAATCTTAAATTAATTATCATTTCAAATATTAACTTCTCTCAATTTTGCAATGCGAGTTTTATAAGAATAATGTCATGTATTAATAATAATAATAATGCAATGTGTTCATCATAGCTGCAATTATAACTGGATACTTTGCATGCAAAATTAACAAACAAGGCAAAAAACAAACAGATAGTGCATCACCAAAATGGAAGATCGGGTGGGAGAATAAGATTAGCATGTTAAGATAAGATGCAAGCAAGCTAGAAGAGGCAAAATAAAAGAAGCTGAAGAACAAGAAGATCAAAGAATACAGATAGTCCTTGACTTATGATCATAATTGAGCTTAAAATTTCTGTTGCTAAGTGAAACTTTTATTAAGTGAATTTTGCCCCATTTTACAACCTTTCTTACCCACTGTTAAGTGAATCACTGCAGAAAGTTTGATCGCATGACCATGGGGATGTTGCAGTGTCTATAAGTGTGAAAAATGGTCATGTCACTTTTTTCAGTGCTATTGTAAATTTGAACAGTCACTAAATAAACTGTTGTAAGTTGAGAACTAATCAAGGCATATGACCTAGAAACAAAGAAAATTAAAGAAACACTAAGAAATAATAACAAATAACAGCCATAGTAGAGTTCCAAACTGACAAGATGTTTTTGAAAACTGCAAGAGAAGGAAGATAAACTTGAATGAAATTTGGATTGATTATAGAAAGGCATTTGGCTCTCCGCCACATATTGTATAATCAACTACTTGGAAATAACAGGAGTCAGTAGAAATATCAGATGCTTTGTGCAAAGATCAATTGCACAATGGAAGACACAATTGCTGGTCAGTAGTGATAGACTGGCACAGGTTAATATCAAGAAAGGAATCTTTCAAGGAGACTCACTATCACCATTACTGTTTGTCATTGCATTGATTCCTCTGTCAACAGTATTGAACAAGTCAAGCCACGGCTATCAAACATCAAAAGCATCTGCCAGGCTATTTCTTCTTCTTTACATGGACAATTTGAAGCTGTTTGGGAAAACACAATTTGAAGTAGAATTACTGTTCAATACTGTCTGTATATAAAGGTCAAGAATATTGCAGTTGAATTTGGACTGGAGAGCAAACAATAAAAATGAAGGGATCAAAATGTCCTACAGAAATAATATCAAGAGTCTGGATCAAGACTCTACATTTTTTAGGTTGAAACCAAGCACACTGAAGTCAAGAAGAAGGTCAGAAGAAAATACATCATGAAAGTTAAGGGATCTTAGAATCCAAATTCAATAGATGAAATATTATCAAGCAATTAATACCTGGGCATTCCCAGTCATTAGATATGTAGCTGGTATAGTGGGCTGAACTAAAGCAAAACTAAGACCAAAGAAATAATGAGAATCTTTCATCCATGCAGTGATGTTGACAGACTCTACTTACCAAGGAGCATAGATGGGTATGAAATGTTGCAAATGCACCAGACAGTTGAAGAAGAAAAAAAGGCATTGGAAGAATTTCTGAAGGACAGTAAAGAAAAACTCATATACCATGAAGGCCTACTGAGTACTGGAGAGATCAAACTGACCTACAAAAAAAACTAAACCAAGTACAGAAAAGAGGCAAAGAAAGACAAAGCTTTACATGATCAGTACATTAAAAAATATACAGGCAAAGCAGATAATAACAAGACCTGGCAATATATAAGATTGAAAAAAAATTGAAAACATAGAGGAGCTAATTCTGTTGCACAAGTTCAAGCCTTAACAACAAATGCATGAAAGCCATTATTGGAAAGACAGCAAGTGACAGAAAATGTTATCTCTGAAAAGAAGATGAAAAAAAACAATGGGTTGCCTAATTAGCTGCTGCAAGAAGATTGTATAGACTGATTTTAAAAAATGGCATGACAAAGTAGCAGCAGTGGTACATTGGGAGATCTGCAAGAAATACCATTTGCCTGTAAGGAAGAACATGTGGGAACACAAAATAGACAAAGTAATAGAAAATAAAGAAGCTAAAGTGCTCTGGGACTTTAGAATTCAAACAGACAAGCATCTGTCACACAACACCCGAGTCTTAACAATTGTTGATAGGAAGGACAAAAAAGTTGGATAGTGGATTTGGCAGTACCTAGAGGTAGCAGAATACAAGAGAAAGAAGTAAATACAAAATTCTTCAAACAGAAGTAGAACAATTGTAGTTTTTTTAAAAAAAGGAAATATAGTACCTTTGTATTATTATCATAAATTGTTCCAAAACAACAGGGGCACCATTTCAATACCATCAGCATTGACAAAATCATTATTGGTAAATTGAAAAGGCAGCTCTACTTTGAACAATTTATATCATACAACATCACCTTTAACATCATCAAACAACAACTGCCTATTCCAGATCTTTGAGAAGGAATTGATAGGGGGATAAAAATGCCAGACCCAATCTAAACCACTGGCTGACTGTACAACCAACCATAATAATAAAAGCATCTGTACTAACATTGATATTTTAATGAAGTAATGAAAAATGCATTAAATTAAATTCTTCTTAAAGGGCAGTCTCTACATGACAAAATTTCAGGTGAAAATGCATTTGACTGAAAAAATATCTAAACACACACACACACACAGAAAGGAGGACATTATGCACACATCCAAAAATGCAATATCTTTTTTTGTTGAAAAATTATGAAACTGCTACTTTCAGTTAATACCAAAAACCTAGCTGCTTTTAAAACTTCCTTTCCAAATGTCTAGTTATCACTTTCCAAATGTCTAGTTATAATGGTTCAATATTTTGGGTTTTGTCACAAAAGATATTTCTATTATTTCAACTTGAATGAAGGTATAAAAAAGGTGAAAATAATGTCTTACACTCTTGGTGACTTAATATCATTTTCTTTGCAGTAATAATGAAGAATGTTGCTGCTGACCTGATCCTGCTAATCTTCTACGCTTAGAAAGAACTGGCAAATTCATGAAACAAGATATATTCAGAATTTGGTTATATTTCCCTCACAATCACAGGATACAAGGTTCTTAAAACTCACCAGTCGTCTGATATGAAACTGTGTAGAAATGTTATCAATTAAAAAAAGCATATCAAATTCAAGTAAGTTCTCATTAAGCTATAGTAGACTAGAACAAATGAGCTAATCAGGAAGTACCTTAATCTCTTCAGCACCTCATCATTCCCATTTCAAGAGCTCAGACAAGCAACTAATCTGCTGGAAAGACTGGAAATGAGCTACTGGTAATAATGTATTAATACAACATAGTCCACAGTTTAAAAAAGGTCTTACTAGGAGATAAAATGTTTCAAAATCTCTCATTGTTTTTTTTCTGCAATGTGATTCTATCTTTAATAGAAAATAACCGAATCCTAGGAATTAATTATAGATAAATGGATAGAGATAGAGATAGTGATAGAGACAGATTATATAATATTAAAGCAATATGATCTAAATTCATATGTTTATTCCCTCAGTACAGGGAAATTTGGATTTCTTCTTAGTTTTGGGACACAAAATATTTTAAAAGAAAAGTATTTTTCTTTTTTAAGAAAAGCATTCCTGGCTGAACAAGGGCTTACTCACAGTCACTGAGTAACTGGCAATAACATCAGCAAGTATGGCCTATATATAACATTTATACATAGATAGAACAAATAAAAAGTGCATGATAAAATGTATGCAAAACTCAAAAGAAACAGTTTCAGCACAGCAATGGGAAGAGTTATGGACTAAATCTATAAAATTTATACCAAGTTTAACCTAAGGAAAATGGGCACAAAATGTATTACAGATAGTATACAACTCCATCAATCATATCTAAGATAGACAAGTCATAAAGTTATAAATGTTGGAAATGTCATGAAATACAAGGAGTGTTTTACTACATGCAAAGAAAAAACCCAACTATTGGAAAGACATACATAGTATAATGCAGAAAATTAGGAAATTTTTACTAGGTATAATCTCAGGAAAAAATCAACAAGAAACTTCATAATTTGGTAAGATATATGCTTATAGCAGTGAAAATAAATTTTCTTTAATACTGGAAGAAAGACACAATTCTGACAATATCTGTTTGGGACCTTGAATTTAGAAAATATGCACCAATGGCAAAATAGCAGTATATATAAAAAATAGAAGTTTAATTAAATTTAAGCAAGAATTATTCCCATACATACAACTCATCACCACAGCATGGCAAATATAATCATAGTCTATCTCCCAATGATACCCATATGCCTACAAATATTGTAAATTAACAGATGGGTAATAGGTTTTTCTCCCCTTTTACGCAGTTCATTATTTGATATTGTTAAATTTGCTACATACATCTATGTTTTCTTTTCATTAATATAAACTATGTATGTGTATATGTGTGATATTTAGTGATTGTATTAATACCAAAATATTTTTGAATGAAAAAGCCAAACAATTTTAATGCTTCTAATACTGATATTTTAAATTTTAATTAATATTGATAAAACAAGGGTCTTGTTTTATTCTTTTTCTATTTTCAATATTCTAAGTTATCTAAGTAATAGAATGCCAATAATTTTAATGACATTAAATAAACATCACTGCATTGACATATTACAATATATTAATATTTGTAATAACATAATAAAAAGGAAAAAAATGCAACAATGATAGAAGAGAAAATGCCTGAATAAAATAAAGTCCCAATCTATAAAGAATAACAACTTTCAAATATAAAAACTGAACATATTTGAAAAATCTTTTTTTTTAAAGTTTAATTTCACACACACACACACACACACAAAAACCCATAATACAAATAAAACATTTTTTTGTTAAAAAAATAGCATGGTCCCGGGTTACACTTCTTCAAACAGACACAAACTCAATTTCATGCTCGTTTTTGTGTTCTATTCCATATCTTATTACTGTTTTACATTTTCTACATTGTTTTTTCCCTCTTAATTTTCTCAATTTTATTTTGATTATCTCATCTCAATTCAAATCATTATATTTTATACTTTTTTCTGTCCTGTTTCAATTTCATATTATCTTTTCTCATTGAACAAATTTTCTCCTGTAGTTATTAATTGGAGTAGGACACCTTTATATCTTTTAATTTTATCCATTCAACTCTTATTTAAGCTTCAATGTATACCTTAAGGTTATAACATTCAATATAATACATAACTTCCAATCTAATTCTGCTTGGTACATTTTTAAAATACTATATTCTTTAAAAAAAGATTATAAATATATATAATTAAAACACTCATTCCATTCCAATTCAGTTCTATCATTAATATTCATTAAAATATTAACATCTTTAACATTTCTTTTCAATTAAATATCATACTTCCTTGGGAACACTTATAATCTTTCCATAATTAATTTTTCCCCTATTTCTCTTCACTTATATTTTATAAATCATTAAATAATTGAAATGTTCCCATCCTTTCCTAGTTCAATTCTCTCATTCGTTTTATTTCATTTATTTATTAACAAACATTCCACTAGATTACGATAACTATTTTATCCATCATTTTAATCATACATTGTTTCATATTTTCTGAAATTATTTCTATTTCTAATATAACAATACTATCTTATGTGCCTTTGCAGAATCCCTTTTTCAATTAAATTTTCACCCATTATCTCTAAATAGGCCCTGTTTCTCTATATCTTGTTTCTGTCCTTTATAACTTCTTTTCCTTTCCTTCTTCCCTCTCTTCTTCTCCCTCCCCCTTTTACCCCCTTGTCTCTCTACTTCTAATTCTCTCTTCTGTATTCCCCTCTTCTATTGCTTTCTAATATTATACTTATTTTTCAAACTATTCTTTTTTTTGGTTGTTTTTCCAAATCTTAAATTTTTCATTCTCTTTCTGCCCTTTCCTTTTTTCCCCCACATAAAATTACTTGTTCATTAAAGATGGCTTCTTCTTTGTCCCAATCTTCTTGTTCTGCAGGTGTTTCTTGTTGTTTCTCATAGTTCCAATTCTCCATTTCTAAGAGTTGAAATACGAAGCCAAAAGAACCTCTCCCTTCTTGTGCATCTTCTTTGTACTTTTTAAGTTCCATTTTCAGTTCTTCTAAAAGTGGTGCCATTTTAAACACTTTTAAACAACCACTCGATTGATTTTAGTCATTCAAATGCAGTAACCAAAAATCCAGATATCACCAAGTAATCCAAATACTCCCAATCTGTTTCTTCTTGCTTCTTTTTTCCACTTTCTCTTCCTGGGGGTCTACTATTTTGTTACCAAGTTTCAGTTAAAATGTATCTGTTAGAAGTCTTGTTGAGGTTTTACTGTAAATTCCTTTTAATTCCAGGCAGTCTCCTCCCTTTTTTTCCAGATCCTGCCCTTTTATTCTTTTTCTCTCCTTTCCTGCTTTCAAAAGCTTTTAAGTATCCAGAAAACTTTATTATCCCTTTGACATTTTATTTTCAGCTTAAATGCCTATTGATGTCAAAGTGTTTTTTTTTTTCAATTTCTTGCTTAAGTCTCTTAGCTGTCAGTATAGGGAAAGAAAGAGAAGAAAAAAATCCAAATCCTTTCCCTTTTTTCTCTGCTTCACTGCTTCAAAGTTTTCTTTGGGAACAATGTAATTCTTTCTATAGTTTAAATTCCGGGTTACCTTAGTTGTTGCTTTTGCAGTTTAACCCGGTCAACCAAAACTTTCTCTTCTTGTCTTCCTCCTGCACATTCTTTTCCAGTCGAGTTCTTCTTTGAGGTGGCCATTTCTGACTACCACTGCAACCGCCTTCAGGAAAGGGAGTAATAGCCAGCTGAGGAGGAGAGATGTGGCAGTCTTCCCCCTCTTCACCACCTCTATGGGGTGGCTTCACACTGAAACCAGCCGGCTCGGGGTGCTCCAGCGGCGAGCATGGATCAAAACTGCGTACGATCGCAGTTTCGGTCCGTCCGCGAAAAGACTCAAACTGGAAGTCCAACATATTTGTAAAATCTTGAACCTAAAAATAAAGAAAAATTCCAATAAGAGTAGTCAAATATTACTCACATATTGCTAGAGATTCCAATATGTATATCTTCCACAAAAACTAAGATATTTTGCTTTAAGTCAGCATGCGTACCTGTCCTCTACAGAATTTTAAACCAACTAAAGCCATCCAAAATATCTTAAGTAAACCAAAAGGTCCAGTAGCACATTTGAAACAACTACACCAAAAACCCAGGAGTTATCTACAAAATATAGTGTAAAGAAACATACAGCTACTATCTATGCAAGATAGGCAGAAGATTAGCAGAGCCTATCCATGAATACTATCTAGCAGTTAAAAGAGGCAATAAAAATTTCTTAATCTCAAAATACATGGATAGATACAATAATAGTTTCAATTTGGAAACTGAGCATCATAGATCAAACTAAATTAAAAACACAAGAATATTCCTGAAAGTTTGGTGTTTAGACAAATCAGCTATCAACAGACACATAGAGATAAGCCATTTTTAAATGCCATTCAAATTTTAAAAAAAAAACTAAGAAGAAAACAAAAAATGTAGAACACATCCTCTGACTCCTACACCAGATAAACAGGGATTAACACCAGACAAACAATTAAGGAACTACTAAGGATAAAACCACACCCCCAAGAATGTATGTATGTATGTATGTATGTATGTATGTATGAATGCAAGTATATATTCAATGTGAATCCTAATCTACTTGAGTCTAACAATCTTTTGTCAAGTTAAGAGGCTTAGTGGAGAGAAGAGGTTTACTGCTGCATTTTGGATTGAAGCCTGACAATAACTGTAGCAGACCACTAGGGTTTGGGCAGGTATTTAAAGATGCTTTGTTGAATTTCTCAATTGTATTTATTTTAATTAATGCTATTTTGCTATGATGAGTAGGGTTTTTTCATCCCCTTTATAATTCAGATTTTTTTTCCATTCAACAGTTCTGCCCTGTACTAAAGACTGGGTTATTTGGAATATAGTTAATTTATTTTACTGCAAATCCTTTTAAATAGGCCACAGTTAGTAAGATAAAGGTGGACTAGTTTGCATCAAGGAAGGCCTCAGGGCAAAGTACTTTTTGCCTGACTAATCTTTCACATCTCTTTGACCTATTGAAATCAAAAGTGGCAAGCACCTTGAAGGATTCCTGGAGGAATGGGCTAGGACTCATTGGCTGGGGGACGATAGATCGGAAAAACCTCTGAAACATTGTGGGAACAGCTACATTCTAACTGGCATGCTGCTGCAATGCTGTATGGTTCTGAACATCAAATGACTGCAGACACAACTCATGGTATTGTGCTGCTTTTATTATTTCATAGAGTTATAAGCTTGGAAGGACTTTGGAGGTCTTCTATTCCATTAGACACTGAATTGCATTTTGGTGGAAAAGACCCAATGCTCAACTATGTCAAAATCATTCTGGATCTTGATCCTATTTTCTAAAGGGTTGCCTATTCCTCCCAGCTCCTTTGTGTCATCTGCAAATTTTGTTTCCTTCTATCCTTTCATCTAAATCATTTATAGAATAGAATAGAATAGAATAGAATAGAATAGAATAGAATAGAATAGAATAGAATAGAATAGAATAGAATTCTTTATTGGCCAAGTGTGATTGGTCACACAAGGAATTTGTCTTGGTGCAAATGCTCTGAGTGTACATAGAAGAAAAGATTTATGAAAACTTTGAAGAGTATTGAAATCAAGATAGAACATTGTGGTACCCCACTGCATGTTTCCCTCAACATCGATGTAGCTTCATTGAGGACGACATGTTGAGTGCAGTTGAGGTCAGCTAGTTATGAATCCATTGGGTGGTGATGCTGTCTATTCGACATTTTTCTATTTAACCAAGAAATAGGTTGTGGTATACTTCGTCAAATGCCTTACTAAATTCCTGTAGGCAGATACAGTTTATAATTTTTTCATAAACTGATAGTAACAGAATCTTGGAATCTGTTGAATGCATCCCCTCCCTTTATTTGTATGTGCACTGTAAAGTAGCCTGTCTGATTGGACAAACTATATCTACCATTAACAACTCCCAAAACCAGAAAAAACAAATTACCCATAACAATAAGGAAGCTTCAATCCAAATAGAAATCACTTTGGCGGAAAAACAAATCTGGTCACGTTGCCAACTTCAAAAGCCGATACAAAAATTTATGCCACCAGATAAAAACTGAATGCACCAATTATCACATTAAACAAAAAGAAAACCTTTTATGCACCAATTCCACCCACGCTTTCTACAGTTTTGTAAACAACAAACAAAAAGACTCAAGGTCTATCCCACTCCTGAAAGGACCTATTGGTAAAGACTGCAATGATGATACTATCAAAGCCAACCTCTTTAACACATTCTTTGGCTCAGTATTTGTAAACAGCAATGGATCATGCCCAGTATTTCCTAGTCGAACCACAAACAACTAAAATGATCTAATACATATCAATTTTACAGAAGATAATGTTTAAAAAGCACTATGCAATCTAAAACCATATCTATATATTGGACCGGACGGAATATGTGCCTACTTCTTAAAAAAGCTATCTACTGCCATAGCCAAACCTCTAAGCATAATCTTTGAAAAATCTTTCAGAACCAGCTCCTTGTCAAAACTATGGTCACAAGCCACGGTCATCCCCATCTTCAAAAAGGGAGGCCCCAGCCTAGTTGAAAATTACAGACCAATCTCTTTATGCTGCATCACCTGTAAAGTCATGGAATCAATTATTAACCAATCCATTATCCTCCACTTAGAGACAAACAATCTACTCTCTGATAAACAATTTGGTTTCAGAAAAAAACTATCTTGCAATCTGCAATTCTTACACTGCAAAAACATATGGTTTACACAACTCGATCAGGGCAAAGCAATAGACATAATCTACATATTCTGTAAAGCCTTTGATTCAGTGGTACACGACAAACTACTCCTAAAACTAAAATCTTACGGTATCTCTGGACACCTGCATAACTGGATAGAAGCATTCCTGTCAAACAGACAACAAATGGTCAAAATTGGGAGCGTCCTATCAAATTCTGTACCTGCCAACAGTGGTGTCCCCCAAGGCAGTGTTCTGGGACCAACTCTTTTCATACTGTACATAAATGACCTCTGTGATCATATCAAGAGCAACTGCGTTCTCTTCGCTGATGATGTAAAGCTATTCAACACCACAGACAATAGTGCTACCCTTCAAAAAGACCTTGACTATGTATCAGAATGGTCAAGCAAATGGCAACTTCAAATCTCAACAAATAAATGCTCTGTGCTACATATTGGCAAAAAAAATCAGAAAATAAAATACAGGCTGAATAGCAAGACCTTGTTGATGATCCAAACTCTGTCAAGGATCTTGGAGTACTCATCTCAAATGACCTAAGTGCTAGAGCCCACTGTAACTACATAGCCAAAAAGGTGTTAAGAGTTGTTAACCTAATCTTATATAGCTTTTTCTCTGGTAATATTACACTAATAACTGGAGCATACAAAACATTTGCTAAACCAATACTCAAATGCAGCTCATCAGTCTGGAACCCACATTGTATATCTGATATTAACACAGTTGAGAAAGTCCAGAAATATTTCACAAGAAGAGTTCTCCACTCCTCCTGTACTCATTGCAGAATACCTTATGCCACCAGACTCGAAATTCTAGACCTAGAAAACCTACAACTACACCACCTTCGGTCCGATCTAAGTATAGTATATAAAATCATACATTGCAATGTCCTACCTTTCAATGAATACTTCAGCTTCAACCATAACAACACAAGAGCAAACAATAGCTACAAACTCAAAGTTAATCATACCAAACTTGATTGCAGAAATACGACTTCAGCAACAGAGTGGTCAATGTCTGGAGTACTCCACCTGACTCTGTGGTTTCTTCCCCAAACCCCCAAAACTTTAACCTTAGACTGTCTACTATTGACCTCACCCCTTTCCTAAGAGGTCTGTAGGGGGTGTGCATAAGCCCACCAACGTGCCTACCGTCCCTGTCCTATTGTTTCTTTTCTTTTTTTTATTTTTCTTATATGTATCCATGTATTTATAACTATGTTTTTACTTATAACTATTATCTTGTAAGCAATTGACAAAAATAAATAATTAAATAAAAATAAATAACTTGGCAGCAATTCTTCCCCCTGTCCTTTAAGACCATTCCCTCTGCTTTCTAAACAAACAGAGGCAACCTCAGAACATCTGGAACAGTCAAATGACAAAATGTTGGACAGAGATATACAGTAGAACAGAACAAAAGAAAAGACTTTAAGCAAGACTATCTTGCCTTGACTGAAAAACTGCTGATTGTAGCTTTATTTAACAGGCAATGCTGAACCACATTTCCTTGTTGGAAACAACCATTTGACCTCCTGTTTATTGCTGCTTCCCATTTGGGTAAAAAATTTGAACTCTGACCTTGGATTGGTTAATGAATCTTGACACACTCCAGATTGAACTTTGATTATTCTTCAGTCTGTTTTTGAGGAAAGTGAAATCTATTCAGGCAAGCCTTATCTTCAGAGTCTCTGATTTATGCTTCATTACTTGTTGGCCATTTGTCTACTTAGCTTTGAGTAAATTGCTTGCTGTCTGCTAACAATTCTGTAAATGTTTGAAACCAGAAATGGGACAGCAGAGGTGCCTGAAGGGTACCTATTTTAAAATAGTGGAGATGGTAGCCACAAGCATAATTTTGCTTGCATCATCACAGACACCATCTTGACTTTACTGCCAATACCCTGCAGATAGATCTGAGTGATAATGGCAGAAGAAACAGTTCAGCTGATGTGCTGAGAAAAGAAGAAAAAGAGAATGTATAGAGTTGCCAGTCATATAAATGGGCACTGAGCTTGTTTGGAGGTTGTAGTAGGAGAGACATTTAGCACAGAGCATTGACTGAGGAGTGATATACTCCTTTCTGATGTGATTGTCTTATTCCTCTAAGCAAACAGTTGAAGAATGGATGCAATGGATGCATTTAGCAGTGAGAAAGAGGGAGGACACCCATCTAGCCAGCTAGATTAGCCAAATTAAATCTGCTAGTCAATAGGACATCTGTCACAGTCGCACTAGTCAGCACTACCTGAAGGTCTGAGGGGAAAGAATTGCATTTATGCACATGGGGGATGATTTTCTGTCCATTCAGAAGCTAATTTTCCAAATGACATAACAAAAAGTGGGGGGAGGAAGGAAGGAAGTGAACAGTTCACAAATATTTGTTTCTTACAAAGTATTTTAATGGGTGGCAGGAAGTGGGGGGAGTAGAAGCCTAAGCATGTAGCATATTTTCTGTTCTCTTTTTCTTTCTATTGGCAAGGGAAAGGAGTTATATTACAATCCCTCATCTGTGGTAATGTGATTGTTACTAAAGCTAAGGCAGTTAGGCCATCACAGTTTTATAATTCATTGAAGATAGTGCAGGTAATTACAACTGGTACATCCATAAGCCACCATTTGTCACTCGATTGGAAGAAGGCAGCGCCAACGGTGACATAAACAAAACAGATAGCATGGGGCCAGTGAATTAGAAATAATACAAAATTAATATTTCTGGAAGTGATGCATTTTGACCAGCAAATATGCTAGAAAAGTTATAAAATACAACAATATCCCACAAGCACAATGGATATTACACAGAATGTCTAGACAGTATATAAAATCCTTTTGCAATGTGCACTTTCTTCAAGGTCTATTGGCATGAACACAGAGTGGAACAATGGCACAAATAAATGTAGAAAACATTCAGCATGAAATCTAAAGCCTGCTCATTAAATATGTGAATCCTTCCACTCATATTGCCATTAATGCATTTGCAGCAATACCACCCCACCCACCCACCCCGCATTCTCTATACAGAAATCCTTAATTCCTTATAGAACTGTGAGTACCATTGGGAACCCTAGATTTACTGGATGGTGCAATATGTATTTATACTTGTAGCATTTGAGTATTAATTCTCTGCTGCAATGTTAGGTTAATTTTTCAGTTGAGTTTATTTTCTGATTACATTTATATGATGTATCTATTTTTTTTAAAAAAATCTTAAAATAATAGCACCTTAAGTATTTTTCTTTCATATGGGAAAATTTATGTAGCCAAATAAAATATAGATGTAGAAAAATTAACAAATCAAATATAATGTCTCCATAATGTATTCTGGCAATGCATGCAACATGCTCATATTTTAAACCTGATGTTTATGACTCATAAAGTGTAACAATGGTCCACTGAGCTCACATATACAGGAAATGGATATAATCAGCTAGCAAATAACAAATCAACTATACAAACCACATAAGAACAGTCTGTAGGTATAGTTCTGGGCAACTGGAACATAGCTACGAATTCCCTATGTACATTTTTGATAAATGATTTTCATTATGGTATCTTTTTGTTAATACTTGTTTTCCCAACAGGAAAAATATAAAATCTTGAAAGATTGTGTCAATATTGTTTTTCCTTGTAATACACATTTCTGAATTGTGCCTGTGTGCAAACAGACTTGAAGACATGAATAATTCTTCATAGTATTTAGATCTTTTTCCTATAGATTTGGATCCATTTACGATGTATCCAGTTTAAGGTAATTTAAATTAGAAACTAACGAGTTAATGACAGGCTACTGGGTTTCTTCAGTTTTACAGATTATCCCTCTGCCTTAACATACACGCAAAGACTAATGACATTGGAAGAAGAGACCTTGAAGCAATCTGCAAGACTATGAATACCTGGGCAAGAAGGTAAAGAATCGGGAAGTATAGGTTGTTCCAATGAAAGGACGTGGCTCAAGAAGATAAAGCAATATTCTGGAGAAGAACAAATGGCTATTTAGATGGTATCATTGAGAAGGATTTGACTTTCCCAACCATGGATTGATTTACCTACAAGAAAACTACTAACAAGAAATAGGTTGCATCTTACAAGGACATGGAAAAACAGGTTTAGCAAGTGCCTTGCCATGCTCATCAAAAGAGCTTAAAAATAGTTCTAAAGGTGGGAAAAGTACTAAAACTGTGATGGCTTCCTAAGATACTTCTCTGGGTGCCAGTTTGGATGAAGAACAGCGGGTTCCAGGGATGTTGGGGGGAGATGGAGGAACATCTGGAGGTTGCTGGAGGCTCTGAGATAGGAGCTCCAAAGCTGTCCACAACAGAGTGGCCACAGAAGTAGTGATTGGATGACTGACCAGCTGAGCTAGAGAATAGGAGGGGTACAACTACAGCTGGGAAACCCAGAGGCTTCAAGCTGAAAGGGAGGCAGCTGCTGGTAGAAATTAGGAAGAACTGCCTCCTCCTCCCAATCTGAAAGCAAGTAGGTCTGAGAGGAGGCAGAACCAATGAAGGTCAGCTAGGCTACTTGTGAGATGGCATTCTCGCCCCTCTTGATGTGCTGCACCAGGAAATAGATATTTAGCTCAGTTCATGGAGGGAAAGGGCATTGGGAGAAACTTGCTTATTTCCAGTAAAGGAGAATATTTGTAACTCAGGGTTTCAATAAGGGATCCTTGGTGCTCTCTCAGCTTGCTTCTTTTCTTGCAGATGTTTCATTACCCTAACTAGGTAACATCCTCAGTGCTAGTAGGGAGTGTTATTTGCTGCCAGCTTATATTCTAGTGGCATGCCTGTCTCTGTGGTGAGGGCAGTCTTAGAGATTCTTAGAAATTCCATGGCATGTTTGGACGGCCTAGTTTAGGATTGTCACATTTTCCCAGTTGAAACTATGGTTAAATTTGTCTATGTGTTGTAAAATTAAACAATTTTCATCATGTTTTCTGACTAGCAATTGGTGTTCATGGACGCATTCTGCCAATCTTCTGCCTGTTTGTCCTACATAGTGGTTGCTGCATTTCTTACATTGCATTTTGTAGATGACTCCTGTTTTTTTCTTCTGAGGTTGCTGAGTCTTTTGGTTTGCTTAAGGTGTTTTGAAGGCCTTTAGTTGGCTTATGTCCTACACTGATTCCTACAATACTATATTGTTGTATCAGTGTAGTAGTCTATTTCCCTGCTGTTCATTTTTCACCCTCTGTGATTTTTGACTTTCTACTGGACCTGGATTCTGTACCTCGGACTTTGAATCATACCTCTTGAACTCTGGATACCTCTTGAACTCTCTGTCAGCATTCCAAGTAAACCCTGTCAGGTCCAAATGAGTTTCGACAGCCATGGAGGTCCCCCCTTGCAATCTAATGAAGGGGGAACTCTGACTCCAGAGTGCCTTGTGAATTTGCCTTTGCCTTGTGGACTTACCTTTGCCTTTTGGATTTTCACTGGATATTTCCTGGACTAGACTATTGAATTCCTATGGGGTTGCACTGGTGTTAGTGTGGGGAATTTCTGGGGAAAACCATTCAGGGCTTGTGAAGCCTCAATAAAGATTTCTAACACCTGTGGTATGTGCGTATGTGAGTGGCACAGGACAGAAACACTGGAATGTATGGAACTTGGGAGGTGTTTTTTTCTGTAGTTATCAATCTTCCCACCATACCCATATACCATACAGTTAGAGCCACCCCACTGACCCTTTAAAAAGGTAGTGAAAAATCTGACTCATTCCTCAACTGTTTGGGGCAGAGTGAATAGAACTCCAGTCTGGAAGTGTGCAATACATCTCTCTATCCAATGGCTGAACTTCTATAGTTGATAGTGTTTATATTGGTTTTGACATCTTTGTTCACTGGATTATTGTATACTACCCAGAGTTACAAATTAGGCAGTCATAGAAATGCTATCTTTCAGTCTATCTGATGTTCCTCCCCTTCAAAAGATGACTATTCTGAGGGCTTCATGTATTTTTATTATATACATATGTCAGCCTCTAAACATGGAAAAGTGAAGCTGGAAGTACAGCTAGCAATAGCTTCATTACACAAGGTTTGACCAATTATTACAGGATTGTTAGGTATACCATTGAAAAGAGAGCACTAAGACTTGCATTACAAGTAGTGTCCTGTGATTTTTTTTGCAATTGAGGAAAGGTTACAGTAAAATTGGTGATTTAGGACTTAAAAATATTGAAAGCACATATTTCATACCTTGTGGCTCTCCCAAACCTCCAAAGGTCGGCACAGTTTCCCTTCTCTTTGGTGATAGCACTCTTAGCATAAAATCTCATGTGACCTTCAAGCTGAAGAAAATGTACATTCCTGAATTAAGGCATATTATCATATTTGTTTTTCATTCAATGCCTATTAGGGCATGTTTTAAGTTTAAGAACTGAAGAATTGTTTGTTTTTAAGATCAAATGAAAATAAAGCTCAACACAGTGAAATAAATCAACTACACATTGACATCTTAGTCATTAATAAATAAAATGGACTGGAATTGGAAAGGCAGAAGATCATATTGTTTCCTAAACTGGATTTTTTTTAAAAAAAAGAAGGAATAGTGTTGCTTTCAAAGTCAAAGATAATATAACAAGAAGAGATATAGCAATGTAGTCAATAACCAAATAAGATCAATTAGACGTTGCAAATAGTTATGCTTCAGTTCATCCCCTGATATAGAAGAAGGGAGGTTAATAAGTAAGCTAATCTGAAATCAACAGAACATGCAAGCAAGAGATTGGAATTCAAAAATTGGAAATACTAAAGAGGAAAATGGACTTGGCTTTTATGAACTAGGAATTGGAAATGAAGCAAGAGAATAAGTTAGCAATTTCTGCCACTCAGATGATTTATTCATTGCTAGTACAATCTTCCAATTACCAAAATGACAGCTGTATACATGAATCTCACAGGATGAAACACACAGAAATCAGTTTAACTACCTTATTGATGCAAAGAGGTGGAAGAACTCAGTTATAACAGCAAAAACATGGTCTGTACCTGTTTGTGAATCGGATCAAAAACTGTCTGTATGCAAGTTCCAAATCAAACTAAAGTACAAGAACAAAGCCAGCCAGTTTCCACCATATGTTCTTGAACATCTAACCACCATTTCCCAGGGGAGTATTAGGAATCACTTTGAAGTTCTGAATCTGATTGATAAGAAGTCAGAAGAACTGTAGAGTGAAATAAATGGGCTGCTAAAGATGAATGTGAAAAGAGACTGTCAAAGATCAAGAAACAGAAGAAAGTAAGCCGGATGCCAGAAAAAATGTAGAATTGCCAAGAAAAGAAAAGAAGTTAAAACTAAGGAAAGCAAAAATTTCAGGAAAGAACATAATTAATTGCTGTGGATATTATCCTAATCCTAGAATTAGCATTTAGTGAACCTGCATTTAGTGAACAGTGATTAATTCAGATTCTTAAATTTTATTTTATTTTTATGTTTGAACAGATAATTTGATTTTGATATTTTTAAAGGCAGCATACATGAAACATGTTATTTTTTACATTAAACTACAACAAGTACATCAAAAAATACTACAATGCAAAATTAATAACAAAATTATTGTTTAACTGTCCTGATTGAGTTGAGGGAATCAAAGCAAATTAAAAATCTGGATTCATCAGAAGAATAACATTCTTGCTCAACATTTTTATAAAATAGAATAGAATAGAATAGAATTCTTTATTAGCCATGTGTGGTTGGACACACAAGGAATTTGTAAATACTCTCAGTATACATAAAAGAAAAGATACATTTGTCAAGAGTCAAGAATCAGAAGGTACAACACTTAATGATAGTCATAGGGTACAGTAAGCAATCAAATCATACTAGTAAACAGTCAATATAAATCGTAAGGATTGTTTTGCTTTATGGATAGCAACAAAACTTATTTTTTCAGACTACTGAAATTATATCTCAATATTACAATATTTAAACGTTAATCTGTGAGTGCTCTTGAATGACCTGTTGTGGCACAAGTAAAATTATATACATTTATATACTTATGCAAATGTAATAGATTTCCCAAGTATCTAAAATCTTTAGCTCTTGGTTCTTTAACTCATTGTACTTTAATTGATAATATTTGTGATAAAATCCCTCCCAGTTGTCTAGTTTGATTTTAATCACTCTTCAGATGAACACTAACTTTTAAACTTGTCACCAACAATATTTTATATTATCCCTTACTGCATTTAGATTTAGAATATGTGTCTAAGAAACATTATCAACAATCCAGTCAGTATAATATGCCCAGGGGTGGGATTCAAACAACCAGTTCTGTGGGCATGGCCTAATTTGTGGGTGTGGCTTGGTGGTCATATGACTAGGGTGGGTGTGGCCATGTAGTCATGTGACTGGCAAACTGAATGTAAGTAGTCCTTGCTTAATCATCAGGTCCTCACTTAATGTCCAGTTACTTAGCAAGTGTTCTAATTTATGACTGACCTCCACAGAGCTACTTGGCCTGTTTTTGGTGTTTTGACAGCCATACACACACACACACACACACACACTTGTGACTAGTTATAATATCCCACACAGTCTTGTGACTGAGGTTTTCTGTTTTTTGCCAGTTTCCAACAATTCCTTCTGGTTTCTGGTTAAAAATGCCCATTTGGGGAAATAGCCTTTTTAACAACCAGTGCTTGCTTAATGACCACAAGGTTCACTTAACGACCATGGTGTTTGCCTAACCCAGGGGTCTGCAACCTTAAACACCATTTTTCTATTTTCTTTTAAACAGGTATCTCTGTCTCAGTCTCTGTCTTTCTTTCTCCCTTTCTCATCTCTCTCTGTCATATCTTTCTCTTTCTCACTCTCTGTTTCTCATTTCTCTTTCTTTCATCTACAACTGCTAAGATTGAAAGCTGTTTTTTTTATAATCCTATGTCTTTGCAGTTTTTTTCATACACATTTGTGTATATGTATCCAATATTCTTTCTTCCTTTCCACTATGTATTCAAAATGGTCAATGATTTTGTGTGTGTGTGTGTGTAGCATTTGTATATGTCAAGGGGTACTTCATCTGACCCCTCCCCTCCCAGCCATTTCTTGTCACACCCAGCCTCAACTTATCTATAGTTCTATAAAAATGTTGTTCACCTTTTTTTGACTTTATTATCTACGTACTATAGATGTACTTTCATGGACCACTAAAAGCAGGAAATGGCTCACATGCTTTGTCCAAGAGGGTGATAGGCAACAGGCTTTCAAGGGACTGCCAGAAAGAAGGGGGGGGGCGAGGGGGGCAATGTATTTTCCAAAGCACCAGAAGACAAACAAGAAGCAATGACTAAGACTAAGGAGAAACTTCCTGACAGTGAGAACGATTAACCAGCTTGCCACCAGAAGTTCTGGGTGCTCAAACACTGGAGAATTTTAACAAGAGACTGGACAGCCATTTCTCTGAAATGGTATAGGGTTACCCCCAAGGTCCCTTCTAAGTTATTCTGTTATTCTGACACTTTTCCCAGAACCTCTACTCAGAGTTTGGCATCCTCAGTTTACCTGCCTGAGCAGGGGGCTAGAAGATCTCCCTTCAGCTCTGTTAAATACACCTGTATTTATGCTCTGGCCTATAGACCTGTAAACCTTGAAAAGTACCTGGGCAAAAGAAAGGCAGTAGAATCACTCTAGGTGCAGGGACAGTGTAAAATATTAATATATGATAAATAATGGAACAGTTAAAAATAATAGCACAAAGTTTTCTCTCCCCCCTTTCCTTCCTATTTCTTT
>NW_020769311.1:17358986-17372067 GCF_900518735.1 Pseudonaja textilis
AAAAGAAATGTTTATATATCTCTGATCACTATTGTTGTAGAGCGATGGTAAGGACGAGGCATGAGACCAGAGCGTACAAGTAACTGGCTTTATTGCAATGAATAAAGGGTTGTCGCGTCTGCTAGCTAACTCGCAGACCAGCGGGCGACAACGGGCTGGCTCTGCTCGACAGCCGGCTTATATAGCCGGCTGTCAAACGGAGCCAACCAATGGGAGCTGCTGGTGCTCCCACTCAAACAGCGGACCTGGTTGGGAACTCCAACCAGTTCCACAGACATAACACCCCTTCCCCCCAGCTGCGAACATGCATAGTCTTGTAGGTACGTGGGCTGTCTTCGCTGGTGCCCAGAGCGTCGCAGTTCGGGTGAATTGCCAGTCTGTGTCAAGTCCTGGCTCTCGGAGTGCGCCTCAGCGGTTGTTGGTACTGGGGCTTGCCCCGGTGTGGTGCCTGACGGTGCTGGTGAAAGCCCCTGCTCAGGTTGGCCCGATTGAGTCTCGAGGTCCGGCTGGTCGGTTGGGTCGCTCGGTGGCTGGATCGGTGACTCTGGTTGGAGACTCGGGTTCTCCATCCAGCCCTCTCGCTCATCTGGGAAAACCTGGTTCCGCAGGGGATCTCCATCAGGCGCAGGTGAGGCGTTGTTGGAGCTGGCTGGTTGGCACGGGTTGGTATCTGTCGCGCCCATCCGTCGCCTTCTGAGTTGATCCACGTGTCTCCGCCACAGATGTCCATCCCCAAGAAGGACCCGATAGGATCTGGGGCCGGTAACCGATACGATCTGTCCTGGCACCCACAACGGTTCCCCTGCGTAGTTCCTGGCATATACCAGGTCTTGTGGGGCAAAGTCTCTGACCAGGCTATCGGACCCTAAAGGGGTGTCTGGGCAATAGTGGGGGTGTAGCCTGTCTAGAGTGGTTCTAAGGCATCTCCCCATTAAAAGTTCAGCCGGAGACTTGTTGGTGGTGGTGCAGGGGGTTGTGTGCTGGCTGAGTAGGAAACGAAACAATTTAGAGTGCCAGTCCTCCTGACCAAACCTGGCAAGTGCTTCTTTGGCCGATTTAACTGCTCTCTCTGCCATCCCGTTGCTAGCGGGATGGAATGGTGCTGTAAGGACGTGCCTGATGCCCAAGTTGGCAGTATACATGCTGAACTCACATGATGTGAACTGTGGGCCATTGTCTGAAACCAGGGTGTCCGGGAGCCCGTGGGTGACAAACAGTTGGGTTAGGGCTTTCACTATTGACTGGGTGGTGGTCGTGGGAAGTAAGGCTACATCAATCTACTTGGAGTATGAATCCACGACCACCAAGAAGGTCTTGCCATGCACAGGCCCAGCTAGGTCAACGTGCAGGCGGGACCAGGGGGCGTTTGCGCTCTCCCATCTGGTGGGCGTGGCAGCTGGAGGGGTGGCCCGGGTTTGTTGGCAAGGTTGGCAAGAGCTTACCCAGTTGGCGATTTGAGCGTCCATACCGGGCCACCAGACGTAGCTGCGGGCCAGGGCCTTCATTCTTACGATGCCTGGATGTCCCTCGTGAAGCACCTTCAGGATGGGCACTCGCAGTGATGTAGGGATGACCACTCTTGTTCCCCACAGAAGACAACCTTGTAATTTTGACAGTTCCTGCTGGCGGGTTTTAAAGGGGACAAAATCAGTTGTACATTGAGTTTCCGGCCACCCCCTCCCCACCCAGTCCAGAACCTGGGCGATGATTTTGTCCTTTTTCGAGTGCGCCACGATGTCTTCGGCTGTCACTGGAAGTTTGAGTTCGTTGACCTCGAAAATGGCATGGATAGGTGCTGGGTCTTCGACTGGGACTGGCAGGGGGCAGCGGCTAAGGGCATCGGCGTGGCTCAGGGTCTTGCCTGGACGATGCACTAACTTAAATGAGTAAGCAGCCAGAAACAAAGTCCATCTGGTCATTCTGGGTGAAAGTACCTGCGGAGTTTGCTTGTCTCCAGACAGAAGTCCTAAAAGGGGTTTGTGATCAGTCACTAACTCAAAGTGGTGGCCAAACACGAATTCGTGGAATTTCTTAACTGCAGCCACTGCGGCCAGGGCTTCTTTATCGATCTGGCTATAGTTCCTCTCGGTAGGCGAGAGAGTCCTGGAAAAGAAAGCAATTGGTGCCTCGGAACCGTTGGGGAGCCTGTGGCTCAGGACAGCCCCAATGCCAAAAGGGGATGCATCAGCGGCCAGGACTAGGGGGAGACGTTGATCGAACTGAACCAGGACCGCTTCTGAAGTGAGCAAGGCTTTGATTGATTTGAATGCATGGGCCTCCTTGGGTCCCCAGTGCCAGGGTGAGTCTTTATCTAGTAGCCTATGTAATGGTTCAGCGACAGATGCCTTGTGTGGAAGGAATGAGGCGTAGAAATTCAAAAGTCCCAGAAAAGCTTGTAGTTCAGTCTTGTTGGTAGGTGTGGGTGCCTCATGGATGGCCTTCACCTTGGATTCCATGGGATGGATGCCCGAGGCGTCAATCCTATAACCCAGAAAGTCCACCTGCCTAGTGGCGATGGCACACTTCTCCCTTTTGAGTTTGAGGCCATGCTGCCTGAACCTCTCTAGCACTGTCCTGACTCTCTGAATGAGCTGGGGCCGGTTCGTGGCTGAAACTAAAATGTCATCGAAGTAGGGGACCACTCCTGGGAGACCCTGGAGAATCCTCTCCATGAGTGACTGAAAAATGCCTGGGGCTACGCTGACCCCGAATTGGAGGCGCTTGCATTTGAACGCTCCCCTGTGTGTGACTATAGTTTGTAATTCCGCTGTCTGTTCATCGACAGGGAACTATTGGTATGCCTGGGACATATCTAACTTAGCGAAAATGGTGCCGGGTTCGAAAGTATGTAAAAGATGCTGGATAACGGGCACGGGGTAGGCGCTGACCTGCAGATAGCGGTTGAGCGTGGTTTTGTAATCCGCACAAATTCTCAAACTGCCATCTTTTTTGAGTGGGGTGACTATGGGGGTCTCCCATTTCGCGAAATCAGTGGGTTCTAGCACCCCTTGTTTAAGTAGTTTGTCTAGTTCTGCGTCCAATTTTGGACGGATGGCAAAAGGCACCCTACGGGGTTTTAAAGGAAGAGGGATTGCCTGGGGGTCTACTGAAAATGATATGGGGGTGCCCGAGTAGCAACCCAGCTCATTGCTGAATACATCAGAAAATTCTGAAAATAGGGTATCTACATCAGAAGTTGAGACAGCATGGATCCCGGTTACGCTAAGGCCGAGAGAAGGAAACCAATCAAGTCCCAATAGACTAGGGAGGGTACCGTTAACTACCACTAGGGGCAGGTGGCCCTTAAAGGTTTGGAATTGCACAAGGAACTTGCCTTTCCCGAGGACAGGAATGTTCTTTCCCTGGTAGTCTCGTAGCGTCAGGTGGCATCTTTGTAGCTGTTTCCTTGACAGCCTGGGCTGGAGTCTCTTCAGGGTATCCCAGGAGATGATTGAGAGCGCGGATCCCGTGTCCACCTCCATCCTGCAGGGCTTACCTTCTAGGAAGACAGAAATTTTAATTTTATCAGGGGTTAGGGAAGTATGGTTAGCGTGGTAGCAGGTATAGCAGTCCACCACTTGCTTTTGGGAGTTAGAAGGTGGTAGAGGTCTTTGAGGTAAGGATCGCCCTGCTTGGCAGACTCTAGCGATGTGACCCTTCTTTTGGCAGTTCAGGCAGATGGCGTTTCTGAACCTGCAGGATGCCCTAGGGTGGGAGCCTCCACAGGTTAGGCACATGGGAGGTTGCTTGGGGGTGAAGTTGTTTCTCTGCCCCGCTCCTACCTGTGAAGGCTTCTGATGAATTAGGCGGTTAACATCAGACGCGTCTGTGGGGTCATCTTCGCTGATTACCTCTTCGGAATGGACAGTTTGCGTGCTGGGTTTGGATTGCTTTCCCTGGATTTCAGCTGCTGACTGAGCCGAGAGCTCAGCAGCCAGGGCTTCCTCCATGGCTATGGCTAGAGTCAGGTCTTTCTTCGCCAGTAAACGCCTTTGGAGTTTCAGATCTCTTACCCCACAGACGATCTGATCCAGCAGCATGTCTTCCAAATATTCTTTGAATCCGCATTGCAAAGCGGCTGTTCTCAGGGCGGCCATGTATTCGTTAATCGACTCTCCCTCTGTTTGCTTCCTGACCCTGAAGGCATACCTTCTGGCTATTTGAGACGGTTTGGGTGAATAGTGATTTGAAAGTATTTCCTGTAGCTCGTCCCATGGGATGCTTCTGATGGTGCGGGGCGCGACTAATGCTGTGGCTGTGTCAAAGACGGTGGCTCCGCAGTAACTCAGGAAATAGGATTTCTTCCTATGCTCCGCAGCGTCGGCTAGACCGATGGCGTCAAGAAAATGGCTGAATCGATTTCTGTAGGAGTCCCACGTCTCCTTGTTAGGTTTGAATGGAGGGAATGCTTGATTCGCGCTCATCGTGGAGAAGGAACAGGTTCGTCTGTTTCAAATTGTTATTCGAAATCGCGCTCTTAAAAGAACGCTCTGCGGTTGTCTCTCTGGGCTGCTTAGCTCTTTTTGAAAAACGCGCTCTTGGTGAGCGTGGGCGGCCTCGGCTGCTGTGCCTGTGGCTCATTTCAGCGAATCAGCTCTCACAGTATCAGTTTTGAATTTCACGCTCTTTGCGAGCGTGGGGCGGCTGCGGTTACAGCGCCCTTGCTTTCTCTCTCTGTGACTACAGCTCTTTGTAAAAACGCGTCTGGCTAGCCTTCGACCATCCCATCCTCGTCGCCAGTGTTGTAGAGCGATGGTAAGGACGAGGCATGAGACCAGAGTGTACAAGTAACTGGCTTTATTGCAATGAATAAAGGGTTGTCGCGTCTGCTAGCTAACTCGCAGACCAGCGGGCGACAACGGGCTGGCTCTGCTCGACAGCCGGCTTATATAGCCGGCTGTCAAACGGAGCCAACCAATGGGAGCTGCTGGTGCTCCCGCTCAAACAGCGGACCTGGTTGGGAACTCCAACCAGTTCCACAGACATAACAACTATATTTTAAGATACATCAGTTTTCTTGACCAGATTCTTGTTATTTGAAATCTACCAAGGCATCAGAAACTAAACATTTTTCAGGCACAGGGCTATCCAGACAATTACCATATTCCTACAGAAAGTGAAAGCTACACTTGATTGTTAGAAAAGAGATTCTATTGCTCTCAACATTTCAATTAGGTACTTGTTTTTAAAATAAGAATGTTTTTCAATCAGGAATCAAAAAGATATTTTTAAAGCAATATGGTCAAAATTTAGGGAGCTCTCCACCTTGTAACATATTTTCTTTATAAAAAAAATATTATAAATAAGATACAATAGACCAGTGTCAAACTTGTGTCATCACATTGTCGTCATGTGATGTTTCATGACTTTTTTCTGCTTCACTAAACTGGAGGTGGGCATGGCCAGCATGTGAAGCATTTTGCCCGTGGGCCATGAGTTTGACACCCCTGCAATAGACAGTTAATATATGTATTGTTTTCTTAGTTTATTAAAATCTTATATATATTAAACATGTATATATTCTTAACTTGAATAAAATGAATGCATGAATAAATACAATTTAACTTCTATATTATTAGGTGTTGCTTTGCTGTATTCCTTTTCAGTAGATTTCATTGCATCAGGCAAAATACTGATTTTGGGTTTAAAAGCTTCAAACAGTTTAAATGCAGATATAACCAACTTGTGCTGTTCATTTTTCCTGGTTGGAAATGCTGAAAGTATGCAAAATTGAAGTGAAATATGTGGGATCCAGAGATGGTGTTTTGTTATATAGATAATGGAATTATCCCCAATAAGATTGGGATCAGTCCAACTTCTCTTTAGAAATCCTCCAAAATTTCTAAATTATGTAGACCCTTTGAGAGCTGATGTTGCCCACTGAGTAGGTACTGTTGTTGTATGTCTTGATTAGTGTTATTTTCCCTTCTCCTGTACTGAAAGTGTACTGGTGTTTTTAACTGGTTTGATTTTTTTTATCTTTCCTGAATACAACTGCTGTGAGTCTTGTGATTTGAAAGTATAGAAATGTAGTAAAATAAACAAATACATATTTAAAATGGGAAAACTGTACCATAAGAGACATGGCAAGTGAACATAATTCCTTTATATATCGTTTATTTAATGCAACTGCTTGCAAATATTGTCTGAAGGTGCTATTCCCTGGTGACATTTAAAAAAATATATGGGGAAAAAACAATTTAATTCAACCCAGAAAAACGGTATACTTTCCAGCTAATGAAGGTCATCATGCTACATAAAACAGTAAAAGAGGGGAATGAGCAGGGGTGCGATTCTACCAGTTTGCACCTATTTGGTAGAACCGGCTGTTAACATTCTAAGCAGTTCAGAGAGCCGAACTGCTCAGAAGAAATTACTGGCCTAATCCTGTAAGGAAGGCAGGAAGGAAACATTCTGGTGTTGCTTACAGAAACTGCCTCTCCATTAACCCTTATTACATTCTTGGCAGGACTAGACTTCCTATCTCAGGAACATCTCTAGAGTTTTTTCCCCCCTCCTTTGCTGGTACTTTGCTTGTGTGGAGTGACCATTCAAAGTTACAATGGCACTGAAAAAAATGACATGCGAGGGGATGCATGCCTCGATGTGAGTGATATTGAGTTGGCCATGCCCAGTCAATAACATGACCACCAAGCCATGCCCACCAGCTAACACCCACAGAACCAGTTGTTCTTCCAGCCATGCCCACAAAACCAGTTGTTTAAAAATTTGAATCCCATCCCTGGGAATGAGCAAATGTGAATGAATGTTAAAAAGGACCTATTCAAAACAATATCATGCTGACAGGTAGAATATGGAACATATAATAATCCCAGAAGAACTGCTAGTTTCAATCACAAGACAGATCAATGACTATTTGTAAAAATGTCAGTTCATACTGCTATTAAAGATAGCAATGAAGAACAAGTAGAAAAGCAGAATAGCTTTCCTGATTCTTAATGCCCTCCAGATGTGTGGCAGTCCCCACCCAACATGTCAATTTCTCAGTTGTGGCCCATTGGCTGCCAGCAGAGCAAGCTGTAGAGTTAGATGAGAAGGAAGTGGAGGGAGAGCCTGGGCCAGCTTCGGAGCCTTTGGAAGGCTCTGATTAGGAAACAGCATAAGAGACAGAGGCAGAACCAGTGACTTCTGTCCTCCCCCGGGTGGAGAGGCAGCTGTCTTTGGGGCCTGAGCTGAGTGAGGGGGGAAACAGATGGGGCCCATCCAATATGTGTGTATGTGCAGAGAGGAAAAGAGAGGAGGGCAAAGGAAATCAGTAAGCCAGCTCTCAGGGAGAGGCAGAGGTAGATGATAGCCAGTCCCTCCCTGCTTGGGAAATAAATAGGAGGGGTTTAGGAGTGATCTGTTGTTGCAGACAACAGTTCATTTCTAGTATACAACAAGCAATTTGGATTTCTTGTATAAACCTAGGTTTGTTGGTACTAATTATGTTTGATTTTGTTGTTTATCCCTGTGAATAAAAGACTGTTACTGTCCTGTTATAAAAAATGGTTTGTTTTACCTGCAAGTAAATGTCTTATCACTACTTGCGAAGGCTGGGTCAAAACAGTAGCCTAGGAAATGAAGTCCAGACATCTGAACCTTTCACAGGTGCAGAAAGGTTACTTACCATACACAAAACCATGAACAGTAAAATAATCAACAATCAATTGGTATTTTACTTTATCTATGATGTCACCAGATGAATTGGTGAATGCTAAGCTTTACACATTTGCAGATCTATAATAGCATACTGAAAATAGCATGAACAAAATAAAATCTATACTCCTGCAACCATCACATTTTTCTGGGAAAATCCAGATAGAAACAGATTAATTCAGGAGGAAGTGCCAGTTGAGAAAACACTAAAGAGAACTGGTTTTTTACCAGAGAAAAATAAGTACAATTTTAAAACAGCCTAAGGCTATGTTTTTGCTTTAGATTCAAAGCAAAGAAAAATCTGCAGCATCTTTACCTGGGGTCATGCAGCCATCCTCCATAGAAGTGCCAAGAAAAGATATGCTTGGTTGAAAGAGCTGCTGACAGATCTCACATGAAAGCCCAAACAGTCAGGTGCAAGCCATGCTTTTGGTGTTATAATCAAGTTCTTCCATCTCCTTGTATGATAATATTGTCAACTGGATTTCTGTGTATTCTGTCTGATGATATCGATGTATATTGGCCTTCTTTTGGTTGCTGAGAGGCTCAGCAACGAAGAAATTCTTGGATTGGTAGACAGTAACAGTTCTTTTTCCAGTTTCATTTCTGTCTTGTAGGCTGCACAGTCAAATTTCCTTCTTATTTCTAACTTTGGCTTGTCTGTCTCCAGCCACAAGCAGCGTACTATGCATGCATATTCTGTTGATTTCAGACTCAGCTTGATCATAAAAATGATTAACTTTCCTTTCTTGTGCAGAGATTAAAGAATAATTCGGTCTAAATGTAATATTAAAGGATTTCCCATGAAATCTAATTAATAATATTCAGTTATTGACTGCATGGTACCTAGGTACTTGCTTCATGACCACAAAAACAACACTATCCCCTTTTTGTTTTCACATCTTGAGTAGTAAACAGCATGATCTTCTTGACAGTGTCCAATTCTTCTCTATGTTTATTCAGTGATGCCTAAGTTGTTACCATGTGGTGGATTCATTTCATCTTTAAGTAGGTTGATTTTTTTTCTTAAATAGCAACATTAGCAACTGAAGTTTCTGAAGTTTTTAATCAAGCCATATCATAAGCACCATTAATATTCTTCCTCCATAAAAATCATTTAAAAAGAGGAGGAGGAACAGAGAAAATTTCAGATTTGTTCTTCTGTCCAGTTTTACCTGGAAGTTAGCAGCAGGCATAACAAAGAAAACAATTTTTGGCTTTTCAGCAAATGCTTAGAGTTCTACAGAACCAATCTTGCCTTACAGCTCTATTCATTGATTCTTTCCAACAAATAGAAAAGAGGTTTCAAGAATTTTTTTAAAAACATAAAGAGAACAATTACACTGTAAGAGTAATAGAACTTTGCTACACATCTTTGAACAGGTTTTATTCCTTTTACTGTTTGAAGAAGAATGGCAACTATGCTCTGAATAATAAAACTAATTGGTGCACCTTAACAACCAAAACTGAATTAATACATTCACTGAATACAGTGATTATGCACACTGTCTCCTAAAATCAACTAACATATACTTTAGCAGATTATTAAGAAGTACATGAAGAGAATATGAAAGATATTGCTAGTTTATTCTCTTACTGTGGGTGTATTAATAAATTGCATTTCCATAGTTTGTTTTAAGTCAGACAAATGACATTTAAAAAAAATGTACATCTCTTTGCTCTTTCTTGTCAGCATTTATTACAATCCTAGGACAAGGCTCCTAGAAAATTGCATTATATCAAGCCAGAACATTTATCCCTTACTCAACAATAATTCCATAATCAACATTGCCAATTCTGCCAGGTAGTAAATTTGCAGCTTCTCAAGCAAAGAACTTCCCAGACAACCTAAGCTGGATGCTTAGTTGGAGATTCCTAAGTCCACTTAGGCACACTTAGTCATGTCTACCTGGCCCCAAGGAGTTTTGCATCATCAGGGGTGCATCAGAACACAGAGAATTATACTGTATGTAAGAAGACCTAGTTGTCCTGTGGTAATCCCTGTTGATTGATTTAGTCTTAGCTTAATTGTTGAATCAACAGAAAATATAACAATTTAAAAAAAAAATCTGAATATGGCCCAATGGCAGGAGAAGCCAATGAATGAAATTATGAATGTCATCCTTAATTGTACTAATTGCAGCAGAGTCTCACTAGCAGCTGAGTTCCACCTGGAAGTCCAAGTTTCATTTTCATTGGATTATGATTTATTTCATGAGTGATTGTGATTTTGCTTCCCTTATGGTCACAAACACAGAGAAGACAATCTGAAAAACAGAGAACAACAAATTTGAATTTTATGTATAATAATGGAGATTTGAAAGCAGTCCTAGAACTAACATTTTAAGAATAATTTATTCCAAAATCCATAGTATTTATCTTTTTTATGTAGGAGATTGTAATATAAAGTTTACAATCTTCTACAAACATCTGTGGTAGTACTTGAATGAATAAATATTTCATAGAATTTGCTCATTTCCTTTCAGTTAATGTGCCACAAGGAAAAGACATAGATCTATTGTAAATTAAGGTAGCTAAATAATTAACCCCATTAAGGAGTCTCAGAAGGCAAGTTAATAAACTACTTACTGGGACATCTACACAATGAATGATATCCCACCCTACTGTGTCTATATGGGTACCAGCATCAATTTTATAGTATCATTGGACTCCAGGGCATATCTACTAGTGATTTTCAAATGGGGTGACATTGCTCTGATACTGAACATAATAAATATTTTTGCACAAGGGAAATTAAAAGAAATGAGCTTCTGAAATGCACTTCCTGAAGATGAATTTATACTACTCATCTGTTCCAAAGTGCAGGCATATAAAAACAATAAACCTATTATTATTTAATTATTTCTATCCAAAAGTAAATTATATTGTAACCAAACATTGAAAAGAATGTGATTAAAATATTATGCAATTGATCATCTATCCTTAAAATTTTAACTTGATGCTACCATTGAAGCATCTCAAAGCTGCCTAAAAAATAAATAAGTAAAGACTGTTTTTCAATAAAATAATTACACACACTTCCCAAGAATAAAATATCCATCTATAAGACCACCGAATGATTAAATCAAATATTCCCTTTTTAAAAATGCTCTAGCATCTTGAGGCTTTGTTATTCTACAAAAAACTGGTTGAACAGACATGTCTGAAAAAAAAGGATTGTGAAAATAATTATTTTTCTCTTGGAGGAAAATTCCCCTGGAAGAAAGTTCCATGATCCAATGTTATATTGCCATTGAGAAGTCTTTGTCTTGTGGGAATCTCCCAGATGAAATTAACGTACATATTATGTTGGATGACATAAATGAAGTCATTCATTAAGTGTCATACTGAGACTAAAATAGGCTTCATCAACTAACGTTTAAGGCAGAAAGTGCACTGCTTCCAGGATTAGCTTTATCCACTTCCTTTAACAATTGTACAGCTATACCCAATGCCATTTCCAGTTTCCAAACTGTCTTCAAGAATAGGCCACTGCAGCAACTCAACTGTGAAGTTATTTGGATGTGGTATGGTGATATAAAATTGTTCTGTCCTGATCGAGTTGCCATCTTAAAGAGTCCATCTGTAAATCTAGTGATAGATTGTACTCAGAAGTCATCATGCTAGGTACCTACTCATCCAACCCATCATTACTTCTAGCAAGTATCAAAATTATCTTTATTGAGACTGAAAACAGAGACAGGACACTCCAAATCTCTAAATGATGGGGTGGAGTGGAAGAGAATTATAGAACCCTCTGTATCCTCATGAGGCCAATATCATGAGTCATGATGGTGTAGTGGTTAGAGTGCAGCACTGCTGGCTACTTCTGCTGACTGCCAGTTACCTGCAATTTGGCAAATCGAATCTCACCAGGCTGAAGGTTGACTCAGGTCAGTAAAATGAGGACCCAGAGTGTTGGGGACAATATACTGACTCTGTAAACTGCTTAGAGAGGGCAGTAAAGCACTATAAAGTGATATATAAATCTAAGTTCTATTGCTATTGCTGCTGTGAGACTGAATGCAATCCTCCACATCAGTGGAAGGAATGCAACATTGTTTTCCAATATCCAACCCAAACTTCAGCAATATCCTACAACAATTAATGTTAAAATACTTAATAATGAGCAGTGTAGGTGGACAACATAGTTACACTCCCGTGCCTCTCTCCCAGAACAGTCCATCAGTCAAGGCAGCCAAAGCCATTTCAGTATAAGGCTGAAGACAGAGTCAAATTATTTCAAGCATAAATGTAGCAGCAAAGCTACATCCAAGTATGTTGTCTTATAAAGCCATATCTGTAACTAGATTATGAGCACGACCTCCTTATATATTGCCCATTTGCTGGGTCCAGCAATCAAGGAAACAGATCCAGTTACAGATGGGATGTGCAGTAGATTCTGTACTCCTTGTGGTCTCTAATTCACTTTCATCTCAAAGTGTTTCACAAACCAATTACTGTAAGGTACTGAATTGGTTTTAAGACTAGTCTTTAAGGAGCCTAATGACTGAGAAAATCTCTGTTGGGTGATTTAATGAGGAAGTAATGATGATGGAAAAGAAAATTATCTTGCCTCCATTGCTGGAGATATACAATAGATACAGTTATAGGCTCTGACCTGTGCTCTGCTGTATTCATTGCAAGATTTATACTGACTATGTTCCAGCAATATAATAGTTTGCTTCATTCCCAAGTTGTTCATAAAACATGGAGCTTGCCTTCTCACAACGGGAGAGTTACTCAGGAGTGATAGTATCAAAGCCTTTCTCACCTCATTATTCCACAGAACCAGAGCCTCAGCAGATCACCACCTAATCATTCAAAAATCATTGATTTTACAAGTCTTCAAAGGAGGGTGATTTGTCCTCTTCTCTAATAGAGGGGATCATCCAGAGCCAGTTCAAATCACAGCTGCAGGTGACTCTCAAGATAATGAGATGATCCTCAGCCTATCAATCATTGATATATTTTCATCCTGTCAGAGAATAATTCTCAGCTGTATGTATTTTGGCTGGATTGGTCTAAGATTTTCCCCATGGTTATCATAACAATCATGAGGTCTTAAATTATGTTTGAGTGAAAAATTCTGGCCCAGACTTGAATTACTCAAACGTCATATACTTTTAGGCAGAAAGACATTAGTATTACACTGATAAGACCTTGCTTATGTCTCTGCAACCCAGTACCAGGTACAAAAAAGATGACTATCTCAGTGAGACAAACAGGATTTTGATAGAATGCCATGCAAACTCTCAACTGTATCCTTATATTTTTGCTGGGATTACACTGAATATCTGTCTAAGAGGAGATGAATAAATGTTGCCTCTGCTACACATCACATCCAGACAAGTCTCAGGAAGATAGCCATCTCTCTCTCTCTCTCTCTCTCTCTCTCTCTCTCTCTCTCTCTCTCTCTCTC
>NW_020769311.1:17372167-17432758 GCF_900518735.1 Pseudonaja textilis
GTATGGGGGGAACAATATAGTTGTAATTTCCCATTGCCTTCTTTAATTTTTTCCAACTTCCCTTGAGTCTATAGTCTTGACATTTCTTATTGTTTTCTTATTCTAATATCAAGCTGGTCTGATTTTGCTGGGACAATCAGATACTCCATCTATGTGAGTTTATCCTACATGAACAATATTTTATTCTGGATTGTCAGGGGTTAGTATTGATGGGTATTTGACTAATACCATTGTAGCATGAAAGGTGTGGTTAGCATGAGAACTGAGAGCTACTACTTCTCTAATGACTGAAGTCCTGTTCTACACACCTCTGGCCTCCCATGAATACCAATGCAGAGAGGTACCTGGTCTCTTCCCCTTGCTTTCTTTATTCAGGACATATTGCCTCTATGATTAGAGCTCAATACAAGAGAAAGACACAGTGAGCCCAACATGCAGGAAGGCTATCAAATGGAGGACCATTTATGAACAGCAAATGTATAAATAAGTTTATCAACACATTTTGGTCTGCCTGAATCCTGTTCACAGACTAATCTTGTCTTAACATGCTCCCTTTCCCTATGGTACTTCCTCTAAATAAAGTTATCTCAAAGTGTTGGCAATGCTTCCAATTTTATTGTTTGTGGAGGACTCTTGTGGGTCTTGATCAAAGCTGTCTACAAGCCCCCCCTTGAAATAACGTACCTTCAGACATTATTAATTCTCAGCATTTTCTCTGGTTAGATGACACAATGATAAGAAAGCCAACTCTAGAGAGTTCATTGTCTTCTAGCTGTGCTCCATTCTTTTTGGAGAATGCTTGGAGATGGCATCTATTCAGCAGGTTGTCTTTGCTTTTTTCTATCCCATAACTAGAAAATAATTAATAAATTAAATCTGTAGATATGTTCAATCTAGGATATATTACCTATTGATGTATTTCTATTAATCTCCAGTGTCAGTAATGATAGTTTCTTCAATCACTAGGCTCAAGGTTGACTCAGCCTTCCATCCTTTCAAGGTCAGAAAAATTGATTGTTGGACATGCTGACTCTGTAAACCACTTAGAGAGGGCTGCGAAGCACTGTCAAGTGGTATATAAGTCTAAGTTCTATTGCTATATATATCTACTGGTCTTACACATAAACTCTATTTAAAGGGTAAACAGCATTTTACAGTATTAAAAATAGAAAACAATAAGCCTAAAAGAAAGAAATTATTCAAAAAGAGGAAATGTGGCTAAATCTAGTTTATATCAATACCATTCACCATATCTTTTATAAATTTCTATTCCTTGTCAACCATACTTGCTTTCTACCATGTCTACTGTTTAAACTTTTCACCTCATTGTTTTTTTAAGGATCATATCAAATAAATATTGTCTTTGCTTCCCTCAGTTGAAATGGTATTTGCTTTGTTATCTCTGTTGCATGTCTATAGTTCAAGACTGAGTGCTGAATTCCAATTCATAGGAATGCATTCTATTTCGAGATCTTTGTCTTCAAAATACAGCGTGGCTTTTCATTCTAAACTGATAACATCTCGCATCCCAAAAACAAAAGATCTGATTTCCTACAGCATATAATTTAATAAAGGAAATCAATAGAGATTTAGAAGGAAATGAGGATAAACAAAGCAGAAATAAAAGAGGTTATATTGCACCAGAGGTGGTAATTCAGCTGGTTCTGACTAGTTCTGGGGAACCGGTAACAGAAATTTTGAGTAGTTTAGAGAACCGGCAAATACCACCCCTGACTGGAGATTTTACAGTATCCTTCCCCTGCCATGCCCACCAAGCCATGCCCACAGAACCAGTAGTAAAAGAATTTGAATCCCACCACTGTATTGCACCAACCTGACATACTTTGTTCATTAGAAATCTTTGCAACATGCATGCCCATGATGTTATTTTATTTCAGGATAACACATTGTTTTGCAAAATTCAGAAAGAGAATAAGAAATACTATGCCAAGACATGAGATAACAAACTAAATCTAATTTAATTTTTGTTTTCTTTGACCAATTCACTCTTCCTTTGTTGAGGTGTTTTGTCATTTCCTTATGAGTTATATTCATTCAGTACCTATTCATTGTACTTCTTCCATGCATATTTAATCCTTTTTCCTACTGCATGCAACTCATTGTAAAATTTCTTTCACTTTTACTTCCATTTAATCAATTGGATAAAACACACTCTTCTACACTTCTGTTTCATTCAGCAAACACAGATTCCTCTCAAAAGGAATCCATTACATTTCTACCAATATTTGAATATTTAAAATTTCTCTTATCAATTTTTCTCATTTTTAGTAAGTATTCTGCCAAGAAAAATAAATGTATCTGCTTACTGTACTTTTAACTATCTTTTATAAGTCATCCAGAAAGTATCCATGATATCAATCATTCCAAGACATTTTCTCTGCAAATGATTTATTTAGGAAGATATCTGATATGTCTAAAGCAATTTCCCAAAGAGAAATTATTTTCGCAGTTACACAGAATCCACCTTCTCTCCTCCCACTTCTACACTTCATGAAATCACGAGAACCAATTAACTGCAACTGGAATTTCTTAATACAACATACAGAATAAACTTGAACTTTCCTCCAACCCCCTTCAAATAAAATGTGGCAGCTGAATTTCAAAGCTGACAGGCATTCCCCCTTGAAAACTCCTCCTCCTAAAAGAAAAAAAAAGCAGATACAGGGGTTAACACATTGTCCTTAACCCCTTCTCGCCCCCTCCACGAGGACCCTTCTGTTTGTGGGGAAAATCCTCATGGAATTGATTAACCAATTGATCAGCATGAACATCCCAACTCTTTACCCAACTAGCATCTGAGAGGGGGTATCCTTTCCATAAGACCAAATATTGCAATCGGCCATGGTGTAATCTAAAATTGCGATTTTTTTGAATTTCATAATGTGTTTCCCCCTGTACCGTTAACAGGTTCAGAGGAGCGATTGGCAGTGGTCTTATCATCGATGTAGTAGCTGGTTTTAGTAAACTACAATGGAACACTGGATGAATTTTCCCCAATAGTCGAGGAAGACTTAATTGGACAGTGACCGGATCTTTGAAATTGGGAACGGACCCAAGGATTTTGGACCCAGCTTCTTACTGGGCAGTTTCAACCTAAGGTACTTGGTTGACAAATATACTTTGTCCCCTACTTTAAAAGGCAGTTGAAGGGATCTATGTTTATCTGCCTGTTTTTTATATTTTTTTGCAGATTTGGTCAAAGCTTTTTGTGTATCTTCCCACCATTTCTTTAATGAATTCATCCATTCTTTTAGGGACATGGATGAGGGAGGTTGTCTAGGTAACTCTGGCATCGGAACAAAATCCATTCCAGTTTTGATTTGGAATGGAGTTAATCCTATGCTGCTATGTAGTGCATTATTGTAAGCAACCTCTGCAAAAGGTAATAACTCAGCCCAATTTTCTTGTTGATAATTTACATAACATCTAATGTATTGTTCAATCATGGCGTTAGCCCTCTCTTCTGCTCCATTACAAGCAGGATGGAAAGCTAAGGATAACCCTTGAGAGGAACCAATGGATTTCAGAAATTCCCTCCAAAATTTTGCGGTAAATTGTACCCCTCTGTCTGATATTATTCTACGAGGTACTCCATGTAGTCTATAGATATGTTTCACGAACAGCTTTGCAAGTTTTTTTGCTGATGGAAGTCCTTTGCAGGTCAGGTTCTCAGGGATATGGTGTCAGTCTGGTGGTCCATTGCTCCCATCTGCACAGAGGGGGCTTTCCTAGCTGTGTTTGGTGAACCTGCCCCTGACCGGATTCTTCTGACCTCTAATAGCTGGATTAGACTCCGACTGCAGTGCTTGTGGTACAGGAGCAGGGGCCAAACAGTCTGTTGCTCTATGACCAGCTTGGCCACATAGGTAACATTTCAGCACCCTGGTGGGTTGGGCATAAGCAGTTTTAGCTGGTCCGGTTGACAGTCTCCTAGCCACAATTCTCTTAGGCAGGGCTGCCAGAAGGGGTTTCCTGTGTGGGTTGATGCTGCAATCTAAGCTGAGGGAAGAGGCATACCACAATTGTAAGGTCTCTGGGATTCCCCTAATTTCACAGGCCTTCTTTACTTCTGGATCAATGGCATTTTTTTAAATAGTGTAAAGTCATTCTTTCAGGACAATCCATGAGGTGGCTTGCGACCCTTCTAAAATCCCAAATGAATTCTGACAAGGGTTGGTTTCCTTGCCTCATTTTCATTAACTTCTCTTCATTTTCTGCTACCTTGTCTGGATTTTCAAATCTGAGTCTTAATAATTGAATAAATCCATTTACATCATGTAATTCGGGGCCTTGTTCATTGTGGAATTGGGCACACAGTCTGAAGTATCCCCTTCATTTATCCCAATTGTTATGGCTATAACCAAATCGAGCTCTGTGGTGTATTGATCTCCAAATTGTTCTATATGGGATCAGATTTGAGTGAGGAAGTAATTAAAATGTTCATGGTGGCCATCAAATATGGCCATAAAGCGTATTTGGTCCAGCCTGGGTTGTGGTTGCAGAGATGGTACATGCCAGGCTCCTGCAGGTTGTACTGGAATGAAAGGAACAGGCCGGGTGGCATACATAGGCTGGGTAGGCCCCCTGAATCCTGGCTGGTGGTGCCTCTCTGGAATAGGGGTCCCTGTGTCCTTGCTGCCAGTTGGGGCGGCATTTGTGGTTGCCAGGAGGAAGTTGGGTTTGCCCTGGTTCCCTGGTCAGTGGAGGGGAAGTGGCTGCTGTCTGCTGTCTGGGCAACCCCCCTTCAGACCAGGGCTGTGTTGGTGCTGGCTGTCATTGGCATTGAATCCACCCCTGGCCTGAATAAAATCCCCACCCAGGAGGGATACTCTCTGCAGGGGGCAAAATTCCTTCTGGAAAATGAGGGGATTGCCTCGGAGGCTGCAACATACAGAAGGCTGACAGTTGATGCTTCTTTCTGGCTTCCTCCAACTGGCATCTTTATAGTCTCCTCGTCCCTCACTATACTTGGGTAAGTGAATATGGATGGTCTCAAGCTTCCACCCATCCAAACAGACTGTGAGATCAAGCCTGTCACCTTTAAATTCTGGAACTGTTGATGTAAATCTGCCCTTGATGAACTTTCAGGATAAATCTTGGGGGTGTCTTCTTGAGAGAATTCTGACCCCAATTGTTTCTCTTCCCTCCAATCTGACAGAATGACAATATGGCTGGGGCTAGAGAAAGATTTCTCTTCAGACAGCTGGGTTACATCTGGGTTATAACAACTTCTTGAGTTGAAACGCTTTGATATAGCTCCCAAATCTCTTTCTGCCACTGCCATTCTGAAAGCATCCATCATCTCCTCAAAACAAGGGCTGGCAGATCCAGTTAATGCTCCAGAGGGAGGACCCCCCACACGCTCCCCGCTTGACATCTCCAACTTTGGCTGATTGTTGATCTTTCTCTATCTCTGGGAAAAGAACTCCGGGGTATCAGCCAAGCCCCTTCAAAAAATAAAAGTGGACTTTGGGAAATAAATGTAAGGCATCCAGAAAGTACCCATGATATCAATCACTCCAAGACATTTTCTCTCCAATTGATTTATTTAGGAACATACCTGATATGTCTAAAGCAATTTCCCAAAGAGAAATTATTTTCATGCAAGTTACACAGAATCCACCTTCTATCCTCCCTTCTCTTCTCCCACTTCTACAGTTAACTGCAGTTAACTGAACCAGTTAACTGCAACTGGAATTTCTTAATACGACATACAGAATAACCTTGAACTTTTTAACTCCTCCAACCCCCTACAAATAAAATGTGGCAGCTGAATTTCAAAGCTGACATCTTGTTTATACATAATGATTCACTATCAGTCTTTTGAGTTGGGCCAGGTTACTAAACCTGTATCAAAATTGTATCATGCTGTATCCAAATATGCAAACTGATTTCCTTGTTCTATGATTATTATTTTTTTTGCCATTTATGTATAACCTGCCCTCCTTTGCTCCATATTCTCAGTCAGACTGAATCACCTTGGTCTCTGAAATACTAATTTGTAGTAACCTACGTGTTGCATGATACAGTCTATCACCAATTCTAATCATTCTAACTCCATCCTCAGCCAACAATATTTATTGTGTTTATTTTGCAACATTTCTAAACATTCCTGACAGACTCTTGGGACAACAATAGAACAAAAACATTAACACAAATATTAGAATAGAATTTCTGTGAAAAAAAACAAACATCTTGATACTTCTAATCACTTGGGCCAAAGGCTTGATAGAACAAACCCATTTTAGCCTGCATATGAAAAGGCAGAAAGGTAATATCTGTGTGTATATCAAGATGGAGAGAAAGCTATTAATAATTGGAGGGAAGGGGGAGGAGATTTCATGGTAAGAACAGACCATTCTGATTTGTAGGGGTAGGTGAATTTGTCAACTAGAGAATGTCTCATCGTAATTATTTTAAATATGTTTTTCTCTAATTCTTGAAAGGTATAAAAAGTACTTTTCTCACAGTCCACTTTAATTTCTCCTCAGCAACAAGACTGGTCATTGTTGCTGCACTCACACAAGACAGCACAACATAGTTTCAGGGAATGTGGATGACTGATTGCCACCCCCCTCTCTCTCCTTTGTACTATTAGTACCAGGCTTGTGGTGAGAAAGTAGATTTACTACCCGGAGAATGGGTGACTACTGTTCTTGCAGGAGTGAAGCTATAATGGGAAAGAAGGGAAGGGAATATGAATACTGACTTCTGAATCTTTTGGAAGATTTATATTTCCATAATTAGATGAATACAAAAGTGTGCCTTTCCCACCTCCATGTAGCTCTCCAAGGAACCAAATGAATGGAACTACAAATCAAACAAATAAATGGAACTACACACTACTGTACACTCACAGGAGTGTAGTCATAGAAGAGATTAATCAGCTGCTCTGACAACTGCATGTGTATTAGGATGATGATGGGAGGTAGAGAGAGAATAACCCAGGTAGAGAAACCTAAATCTGTGGGGAGTTCCTCTATTGCACCAATAGAGGGAAATAATTGTAGCTCAGGGTTGAAACGAAGGGTCCTTGGTGCTCTCTGGGCTTGGTTGTTTTCTTGTAGATATTTCATTACCCAAGCTAGATAACATCATCAGGGAAAACTAGAAGTGCCATGGGGAGGTGAGTTATCATGCAAATATATGTAAAAAAGGTAAATGGGTCCCTATGGATTTTATTCTGCTAGTCCTTGCCAGAGATGGTATTCAGCAGGTTCTGTCCAGTTCTGGAGTAGTTAAGAAAACTGGCAAATGCCACCTCTGACTGGAGATTTTATAGTATCCTTCCCCTGCCACACCCACCAAGCCACACCCACAGAACCAGTAGTAAAAAAAAATTGAATCCCACCACTGGTCATTGCCAACTATAGGAGATGGTACTCTATTGAGCCAATGCTGTCCAAAGACATTTATACAATTACATGGCCAGCATAGCATCATGAAATGCTGTTTTAACTGGCAAATACTTCTGTTCAGCAGTGATAAGACAAATCCTATTGAACCTTATATTTGGTTTCTGTGAGGTGAATATTCCTATGTTCACCTTCTTCAACTCCCTTTCCACAAAACACTTTAATTTTGCAAGTGAGATGTTGTGTCTCTCTCTCATAGCTACATCCTAAATGACTGAGCATGTGAAGAATTTGGTGAAGGAAAGGATGATTCATCCCCATTAGATCAGGGGTGTCAAACTGGTGGCCCATGGGCCGGATGCCTCATGCGCAGGCCACACCCAGGTGACAGCAACATGATGCTGCATGTTTGACACGTGTGCATTAGGTCAAAAGAGCTTATGTAAATCATTCACTCTGATTGCATCAGCTCTGGGTCATTCTTCTAGCACCTTAGATTGTTCACATGAAAAGTATTTTGTTGGAATAAAAGGGAAAATACCACTTCCACATTTTAGGAACACCTAAAACTAATTTAAGGCTACTTCAGCATCAGACAAGCAATTGATGCTGAGAGAACATGTTCTCCACCAACTGTCAGTGGCGGATCTTTGAACTGTAGCAACAAGGATGAGAAGACAAGTTGCTCAGTTTTACGTGTTCAAAAAATTCCCATAATCATTTTTTTCCCCTGATGCATGCTTTGGGTGCACTTTTTATATATAAAGCAATTTCCCTATCTAAAGTTTAATGCATATTTTTTCCCAACATTTTGCCCACTTTTTATTAATATACACATTTTTGTAGGCCTTTATTGAAGGTGCAATTATATTACCATATTTGAAAAAGTATCCAGTGGATTTTAGTACACATGTGAATTGTATTCTACTTATGTTTGGGAAAGTTCAAAGATGATATATTTGTAAATCATATATGTAAATGGATTCAACAGATTTCACATCCCTTTTCATTAAAAGAGGATATATTCTAGGTTTTTTGTTAGCATTAATACAATGATAAAATAAGAACATTCTTTGGTTAGCTTTCTAATTTAACATAAAAAATGTGAAATAAATTCCAATTTGTTTTTGGATAATCTTTATACATATTACTTATCTACCTCATAGTCTTAACTGCACAAATAAGAAGGTACATCAAATCCTAAAAGAAATAATGAAACTATATATATAAATACCATGCAAGACCTTTTTGTAAAACAAACAAGTTACTAACATGGCAGCCTTGATTCCTTTGTGAGATGATTTTGTGTAACGATGGTTTTATTTTTGGCAGAAGAAATCTGTCCAAGAAAATACATCTTCATATCTCTGAGGTATATTTAGACCACTGCAAAAAGTCAAGAAGACAAGATAATTTCCTATTACTGGAACCTTTGACAAGATTAGATTAACATCTGTTAGGGATATGCTGAAGACTTAATGAATTGTGGCTCCTTGCTTGAGGGAGCTAGAAAAGAAAGTTGAACCACACAATCTTCTCTAGGAACAACTCCTATTGGGTTCAACAGGGCTTTATTCTAAGTAAATTTTCATGATACTATACTCTTGGGCTCACTTCCATCTACAGCAATTTGTATCTCTTAAGTGGTTGTGAAATAAATAACTTGGTCTGCAGTTTAGAACATCCCAGTTGCAGATTTCATTCACTGTAGGTTAAAAAAAAAATCTCATTTGGATTTATTACATCCATTTTACCTCTAAAAATGAGGTGCAGAGATGGAATATGTTCTTGCCTCAAGGTGATATTCCTTCTGGATTGTAAGTGATTCAGAGAGACATCTGTTGGCAGTGGCTATTGGCCAATTCTCAATTTAATTGCAACAGCATTTGGGCTCACCATATCTAGGACAATCCCAATTAGTGCACATTACATGACCACTTTAATGTTGCTGCTCCTAAGAAGCAGAATTTCAGCCAGATCCTTATTAGCTAAGAGAGAGTGAGAGGAAAAGAAAGAAAAAAGCAAACAAACCCATGGCCTTATATTTGACTTGTTTTTCACCTCTGCAAAGTTTTACTTGTAAGCATCAAAGCATAACTACATTTAGAAGTTGGGGGACATGATTAGCTAATATAATTTATATAGTTTATTTTGATTGTAAGGATGCTAAACTCTAAGGGTTATCAGGTACTGATTCAATATTTTGTATTCTTTCAAGGAGGCATCTGCAGGTGTCTTTCAGTGGGAAAAACATTCAGTATGCCATGTGTTTGCCCTTTAGGCGTGCATCTGTCTCATTTGCCAGCATGTTCCAAACAATCTCATTATAATTTACCCAGTTGTCTCATCCTCTAATAATGCCTTGAGAGATTCCTGCAAATCCTAAATATATAATATGGGATGCAGAGGAATTTATCAAGAGGTTTGCTGGGGGGAAAACTATAATAAGAGTCAGTGAGGTTGATTTATTTCTCAGAACCACGGTTTTCTTCTTCTGCACATTCATAAGCTCAGTGATATGCTGAAAATAAAAGTTACAGGGCATAGCTGATCAAAATACATTTAGATTTCACCCGTACCAATGGGAAAAAGATAGGTATACAATGGATATTCATCATATTTCCCACTGAAATTATCAATCAATGTATTTTATTTTAATTTAATTTAATGTTCACAGTGTTTTACATCTCCCTTGGAGATTTCAATAAATTCTGCCCCACAAGTATTGGATATAAAATATAAATATTGTGAAAGACTTGGGGAGGAAACATGGGAAGAAGAATTTTAGGAAGCTGACACCAGAAAGTGCAGATGTGACAGCTGTGGAAAGTGTTTCAAAGGAAATCGCTCTTCATTAACTCACTATAACTCTGGCTGGAAATTCAGTTCTGTACTTTTGAAGATTATGCTTTCACCCCATACTAGCCTTAAAGATACCTTCTGAGATTTATGTTCTCCTTGCTTTACCAGTAATTTGGGCTTCACAAAATAAAATCTATCATTATTTTCAAGGAAAGTTAAAGGACATAATTTTATTTGCTACAGTTTAGGTGCCCTTCCATCCGACAAGGCCTTAAGTGGCTCCCCCAAAATAGATTAAATAACAGTAATAAACAATAACAAAGCAATACCATCCTGAGACTTCAAACAGCGGCAACATCTAAGTCCTCCTGATCAAAAATCAATGTGCAAGTCTTTTCAGAAATGGCTTCCTGAAAAATCAGTAGGGTAAAAAGAGGAATGTTCTTCCAGGGTAATGAGAATGACAATTGAGAGGATGCTAACAGAGTCGACAAGTTAGAATAAATGGATTCTCTCATGTCCACCATTCTCTACTCTAAAATTGACAAACCAGGAAATATTAGGAAAGCAAATATTTATATTTTGCTTTTACATTTTAGGAAACATGTATGTTTAGTAAAATGTAAAGAAGGACTAAGGATGACATAATAGCAGCATTCCAGTATTTGAGGCACTCCTACAAAGATGAAGGGGGTCAAATTATTTTTCAAAGCACCAAAAAGCAAAACAAGAAACAATGGTTGGAAATTAACCAAGGAGAGAAGCAACCTAGAAATAAGGAGATGGTTTCCAATGGTGAAAACAATTGGAATAGCTTGCCTTCAGAAGTTGTGGGTGTGCCATCACTGGAGGCTTTCAAAAACAGACGGGACAACCATTTTTCTGAAATGGTATAGGGTCTCCTGCTCAAATGAGGGGTTGGACTAGAAGACCTCTGAGGTCCCTACCAATGCTATCATTCTATTCCAAAAGTGCTTTTTCAAAAGGCAACTGGACTTTCTGTTTTTTCTTTGAAGATGTTTCATCCAAGAAGTTTCTTCAGCTCCAAAAAAACACCTTTGGGACAACCATGACCTGCATGACTGAGAATCTTCAATCTTCATCTTCATCTATCATTCTATGTTCTATGACTTTGTGTTGATTGTACTGAGCAAGCATACATAAGAAAACGTATAAATATAAAAATATGTGCACTGAAAACTGTTGAAAATGATAAATGCATGCTTTCTCATTGTAAAAAATCAGACAAAAAAGCATTTTTAATCCATGAAACCTGAAATGCTAATAAAATGAATCAGAATTCAGATGATCCCCTTTCCTATTTGCACAGCGAGTATATTTCCTTTGAAAATCATCGCTCTTGGCTGCTAAATGTTGTCCTCCTTCTGACAAATCATTGCTGTCATTTATCCATTCCTAAAAGGGAAAAAATCACGCACCACGTAACGGACTGAGTTTCTGTTACTTGCCCCAGCTTCTGCCAACCTAGCAATTCGAAAGCATGTAAAAATGCAAGTAGAAAAATACGGACCACTTTGGTGGGAAGGTAACAGCATTCCATGCACCTTCAGCATTTAGTCATGCCGGTCACATGACCAAGGATCTTCGGACAGCACTGGCTCTCCAGCTTTGCAATGGAGATTAGTACCACCTCCTAGAGCCAGAAGCAACAAGCATGTATGTGCAAGGGGAACCTTTACCTTAAAAGGAAAAAAAAAACAAGAAAATTAGGTAGAAAAATAATTTGTGACACCAAATTACAATTACTACCCACCTGCCTTCAATCGAGGATCTGTATACTTCATGAGACAAAAAGAGGGCTGTGAAAATATTTACAGACTCCTCACATCCTAGACATAAACTGTTTCAACTCCTTCCCTCAAAATGACACTATAGAGCACTGCACACCATAGCAACTAGACACAAGAACAGTTTTTTCCCGAAAGCCATCACTCTGCTAAACAAATAATTCCCTCAACACTGCTCAACTATTACAAAGTCTGCACTACTATTACTGTTAATCTTCTCATCACTCCTTATTACCCATCCCCTCCCACTTATGAATGTAGGACTGTAATTTTGTCGCTTATATCCTTACGATTTATATTGATTGTTTCCTAGTATGATTTGATTGCTGATTGTACCCTATGACTATCATTAAGTGTTGTACGTTATGATTCTTAATTCTTAATGAATGTATTTTTATGTATACTGAGAGTATTTACCCCAAGACAAATTCCTTATGTGTCCAATCACACTTGGCCAATAAAGCTATTCTATTCTATTCTATTCTATTCTATTCTATATCAGTTGTCAAGTATGAAAGAAATTTGGTATTGGTGATGGAGGTGGGAGAGACACAGGCCAGTAATGCTAAATCGTGGTCTTATAAACATTGACTTCCAAAAGTTATATATCTAACATATAGTATCAGATGCAAAATGCTTCTGGGCGAAATCATCTTGCAAAAAATAAAGAGGCTGTCCAAGAACAGCAGTGATCGATGAGAAGGTATGATGCAGTTTTGTCCACCATAGCCATTGCTTAGTTATAATTCATTTTCATTGTTCAGTCTCCATTAAAAAAACTTCACAAGACTTACCTTGCTTCTAACTTCAAAGAATATGAGTTTTAAGTTCTTTTTAATTTTATAAAATCAAAAGACTATCCAATTAATCTTAATTAAAATTAAAAGAAAAGCCACTTTAACATTTCTGCTCCATGGGAGTCTAATGAGGCCTGTTGATTCCTGTAGTTTTAGCACAGTTGGAAGGATTCGGAGATAATTTACTTCATTAATATTCATTGAATGCAGATCATCAAAATTATTCTATAATAGTAGAGCTGAAATACGTCAAAAAGAAAGTTTTGTGTTTGATAGACAAACTAAGCAGATATTGTGACAGATGGCAGGGGGCTATAAACAGGTTAAGCATGCTACTTTTTCTGCCATATCTCAGAAGTACCATCTATGATGATTATCAGATGGGGACTCTGACTGAATCAACTAAACTACTAGTCCACTTTCAAATTTACTTTCATTGCCAAAAGATCATCAGGCAATTGTCTTTACCTTACTTGGATATTAATGTTATATCCACTAATCTGGATACAGTGTCCTATCCCTACAAAGACTGTGTAAGAGATTACTAGGCTGAAGGGGGTCAAATGCATCCCATCATAAGTTACAAGTCTCTGTGTGGTGACAAGAGATCTAAATCCAGCCTACCTTGAATGTCTCTCTTATCCAAGGATCTTCAAACTTGACAAGTTTAAGACTTGTGGACTTCAACTCCCAGAATTCCTGAGCTAACATGACTCGAGGAGGAATTCTGAGAGTTGAAGTCCACAAGTCTTAAAGCTGTCAAGTTTGAAGACCCCTGCATCTTATCTCCCACTCATTTCCCTTGATTGCTAGTTGGTCAGATTCCTGTTAGATAGCTTAAGCTTGCAATAAATCCTTATATTCATTTGAACTGCCTGAATCTCCTGATTTCCCTGGTGCTTGACAGGCTCATCCATATATCTTGTTAAGCTGTACCATAAAACCCTATTTTATAAAGCACAATTATTGGATTTATTTATAAATATATTTATATTTCATATTTCTTACCTGCCCATCCCCTCAGAGAGGGACTCAGGGCAGCATACAATATAATAATAAAATTAACATTGAAATTGAAATAATTTAAGATTAAAATATTTAAAATTATAAAAATAACATTATACAATTTCAAAAGGTGAAAAATTTCAAAATTGGAAATTTTAAGAGGGTTGTTAGCAGGGTTCATATGGCACATCCAGTCCAAATGAGACTAACCATACACTCACCCTGTCAAGACAAATATTCAAGTACATCAATGACCCTACAGCTCTGAATCTAATTTAGAGAGAGCCTATTTGGTCTAGTTATGAAGACACCAAGCTAAAAGCCAGGAATCTGTGTTATAATCCCTCCTTAGACATGAAAGCCAGCTGGGTGACTAGTCACTCTCTCTCAGCCCAACTCACCTCACATGATTGTTGCTATGGGTAAAACAGGAGGAATGAGTACTGTGTGTGTTAGCCTCTTTGAGTTATTTATAATGCAATGAAGATTATAATCAATCAATCATTCTATATGTGCAGCTCTCATGTGTGTCTGTAAGACTGGGAGCAACTACTTCCTTTTTTTTTCTTTAGTTGCACTTTATTTTTTCATCTGAAGACAAATTATCAGTGCTTAAAATTAAATTTATGAACAACAATTTGGTAAAGAATTTATAATTTCAAACCATATTTAACTTGGACACATTTGTCATTTTTGGATTTAATGGTAACTATAATTAATGAAAAGTAAAAATTGCTTTCTCCCCTTTCAGTTTAGGAATTCCTTCAGTTTAGGAATACAACTGAAAAACAAATGGTAAAATAAAGTGGGTTTTTTTTAATATACTGTATATAAACAAAGCACATTTCCAAATGTCTTCATTACTGACAAGGATTTTACAGTTGTTTTTAAAGTGTTGACTACAAGAAAAAATATGTTCAACAATTCATCTTTTCCATTTAATACTTATGTCTTAAAACTGTGGGTTTAGAATTAGATGCATATGAAGAATCCAACACTTTAATCAAAAGAACAAAAAGAACATTATAATGATGCCACATGTGCTCTATTCCTTTCATGCATGCATGCATCAATACAATGTACCTAGAAAAAGAGCTGAGCCAGGTCTTCAAGACCTTCCGAAAGGCCAATAGGTAGGGACCATCCTAATCTGAGGAGGATGTTCCAGAAAGCAGATGTTACCACAGAAAAGGACCATCTCCTGGACCTCAATAGCTGATATTACTTGGCTGACAATATCTGGAGCATGCCCATCAACCAGACCAAATTTGACAAGAAGAAACAACTGAGAGAAGACAGTCCCCCAGGTAACTTGGTTCCAAGCCATGAAGGTTTTAAATGTGAAAACCTGCACCTTAAATTGTACCTGAATATCCATTAGTAGCCTATGCAGCCCATGAAGCAGAGGTGTTCACAAGTGCTGAATAATGTAAACCTATTCAATTCCATTCCACACCAGCTGAAGCCTTGTGCTCTAGAAATAATCAGAATTGGTGTACAACCTGAAGTATGCAAAGGTTCTCTTACCAATGGCTGCTGTTCCAGCAAATGCTGTAGGTCCAAGAAGATCCTTAGATTGCATACTGGGTCTATCTGTAGAAGTGCCACCCTATCCAGGACCAAAGTTGGAAAAATCTTAATAACAATAGCACTTAGACTTATATGTCGCTTCACAGTGCTTTACAGCCCTCTCTAAGCACTTCACAGAGTCAGCATATTGCCCCCAACAATCTGGGTCCTCATTTTACCGGCCTCAGAAGGATAGAAGGTTGAGTCAACCTTGAGCCTGCTGAGATTCAATCTGCCAAATTGCAGTCAGCTGGCATTCAGAAGAAGTAGCCCTCTAACCACTGTGCCACAGCGGCACATTAATATGAAAGTCCCAAACACCCAAAGCTACTCAGCTTGGGTTAAGCCAAAGCCTCTTTGACCTCCAGTCACTGTGATAAGGCATCCACAGCATCTTTCAGGCAGGCAGGGTGGAGATATAAAAAGTATCATATTGATAATATCTCATCCCAAACTGTCATATCACCTCACTCAGATGCCTTGTGTAGAGTTAAATAAGAGGGAGAAAGAACTGGGCCCTGCAGCACTCCACAAAGCAGGGCCAATTGATTGGACCTCTTTCATCCTGTCAACACTGATTTGAACCAACCATGAAGGAAAACCAGCACAACACAATGCCACTCATCCCCAATTCCCAATGTCAGTTTCAGAAAGACACTTTGGATGATGGCCACTGAGAGATCGCAAAGAATAAGGATGGACCAGTGGTGGGATTCAAATATTGTTGCCACCGGTTCAGTGGGTGTGGCTTGGTGGGCGTGCTTTGTGCACATGTGCACACTTTGTGTGCACACGTGCACCAAACATGCACTTTGCGCAGATGCAGAGGTGTTCTAACTCACCTCCTGCAAGCCTGCATGATCCCGGTCACTTCAGCAGCTGCCATGCAACACTATTCTGTGCTGTGCAAAGTGGCTGTGCTTCAAATTCAGCAGATAAAAGTGAGTATGGGAGCCCGGGCAGGTGGGTGGGCCCAACAGCAGAGCAGCAGAGAGAACTGGTTCAGTCTCCGCTGCTCTTCACTCCTACCGGCTCACCAGAACCGGGCAGAACCAGTCAAATACCACCACTGGGATGGACGTACTATCCCCATCTTGCTGCTGCAGAGGTCATCCAACAGCACAATCAATATTGTTTCAATGCCACATCTTGGTCTAACTTTTTAAGTTTTTTTTTTTAAAGTTCCTTAGACATTTTATGTACTTTACAAATCAGTTGTCTGAAAAAAAAAAGTTAAAATATTGAGCGGCATGCATTTTTTCAAAACTATTCTTGATTACCCTGTGTTGGATGGAGCTGATGCCACTATCAATCAAGCATCTTTTTTGTTTCAGTTCATTAATATTTTTAGTAAGTATGTTAAGATTTTATTAGGAAGCATCTGCCTGTCTGACAAACAGGTTGTGATAGATGAAGACATATGGCAATTACCACAAAAACCTCAGTCTGAGGTTTATAATAATTTTTCAGAATGTGTATATGTCATTGAACATATCGCAACCTACACTGTGCCATAAAAGTTGCCTTAAAATAAAAGACGTTACAGAAATGTAATTGTAAAAATATAATTCCATACATTACTGGACAGCCATTTGTCAGAAATGGTATTTCTGTTTGAACAGGGTGTTGTACTAGATGACCTCCAAGGTCCCTTCCAGCTCTGTTATTCTGTTATTCTGTTAAATGAAAATTGAGGCTAAGGATAAAATGTAACAGAAAATTCAACAGTGAAGAAAAATGGTAGGTTACAATCTACTCGGTGTTTAGTGGCAATATGAATCTCCTGCACTTATTGTAAATCAAAATTGAACAAACGTTAAGTACTTACATTTTTTTAAAAAAAAAATCAATTATATTTAATTTAACATCTTTCCTAAAAAGAAAAGCCTTCACCAACTTAGGGGTTCCGCGTTAGCCTTACTGGTGGAATATAATATTTCTTTTTTTGAGAATGTTCGAAGTTTGAAATTCACAGCCATATTTTTGTTGTTGTTGCTTTTTAGCCCCAAGGTCATTGCCACCCTCTTTTGTCACTGAATTAAAAAGACAAAAAGGAAAGATGCTTGGGTTGTAAACACAGCTGTGTGGCAGGTGGCAGTTATAATTGAAGTCATGTTCATTGTAGCAAAACCCCAGTTAATCCATAGCTTGTTGTGACTCTGCATTCTTTCCCATGGAACCCATCTCCTAAAATTACTGCAGTAGCGTAGCTTTAGCCAATAATGGGGAAGTCATCTTCCAGGGATTTTCATGGGAAAAGGCAATAGAAAACTGTCATAATGAACTCAGGATCAAGGTGCGTACACTTGCCACTGCAAGGGGAGAACTGAGAGTACAGGCATAATGCAAGATGGTTAGTATGCTGTACTCTCATCTCTTATAAGAGTGCTAATCCTTTGTTTGGGCTTCCTGCCTAAGCAGACCCAATCTGAGGAGGCAAACAAAGATCTCATTTTATGTCAATAAGCACATACAATTCCCCTGGTGTTATCTTCAAATACTGTAATGTGCTCCTGCTTTGAATTTCCAACCAAGCTTCTCCTCTCTGACAATGCCAACCATCGTTCAGATAGCTGCCCTGAGGATGCCAAGAGAAGAGGTAGATAGAATAATAATTGAAGAGTCCTAATGAGTAACTAGTACTTGTAGTAGCAGCAATAGAAACATGGCCATAATCATTCATACAACTTTTGTAAGAAAAATAGTCAGAAATACAAACCAATACCTATCCTTTGCAAAAATAGATGGAATAAATTAGGGCTGTCAAACTCCCAGCCTAATGTGTCAGGCGCTGGACACGCCCACACTTGGTTTAGTGAAGGGGGGGAAGTTCTGATACATCATGTGATAATGCCATGATAACATGAGTTTGACACCCCTGGAATAATTTAAAAAAACAAACAAACTACCAATTTCAAGGAACTTGAAAGTTGCAAGGGTTTGCCCTATAAACCATAAGCTATTCTGTTAAGTCTGGGGACTCTTAAATGAGTGTGCATTTATTTTTTAGGATCATTCTGATGATTCACCAATATAGGACACAATAAAGTAAAGGCATGTGAAGCATTGTGCCTCAGTGAAGCATTTGTTTGTTTAAAAAACTTTTATATAATCACCCATTTTGTCTATGGAGATTCTCAGTCATGGTTGCCACAAAGGTGCTTTTTCAAGAGGCAACTAAAATACAGAGACAGCTAAAATACAGCCACCAGCCTATTGTAGCCCTCACCTCATTGTGGAGGAACAGGAGATAAGGAGCATTTTGAGGGCTGTGGATCCTAGAAAGGTTGCCGGTTCTGATGGTATCTCTGGCCCAAGTGCTTAAAGACTGTGCTGATCAGTTGACTGGAGTCTTTACCAGGCTCTTCAATTGGTCTTTATCCCAGGCCACTATTCCATCTTGTTTGAAGGCTTCCACCATTGTTCCACTGCAAAAGAAGTTCCCTATCAATAACCTCAATGATTACAGGCCAGTGGCACTCACTTCTATCTTCATGAGGTGCTCTGAGAAATTCATCTGCCGATACATCGTTTATGGTCTTTCGCATACATTTGATAAACACAGTTTGCATACAGAACAAATAGATTTACAGAGAATGCTATAGCCATGACTCTTCACACTGCTCTGACTCATTTGGAACAGTGGGGCAGGGTGGGTGGGTTATGTGAGGATGTTTTTGTAGATTTTAGCTCTGCATTTAACACAATAGTTCCACATAGACTAGTGTCTAAATTTACATACCTTATTCAATCTGCCTTTGGATTATGTATGGCTGCTCTCCGAGGATCAGATTAGGTAATGATATCTCTTCAGCCCTTATTATTAACACTGGCACACCACAGGGTTGTGTGTTGAGTCCCTGACTCTATACTCTTTATGTGCATGACTGTATTCCCACTCACGGCAGTAGTACAGTGGTGGGACTAATCTCCAGGGGATGGGGTGAATCTGCTTATCGGGATGAGGTGGACCAGTTGCTTTCATGGTGTGGAGACAATAACTTGGTCCTTAACACCAATAAGACCAAGGAGCTTATAGTGGACTATAGAAAGAATAGATCATACACCCAGCACTTTCTTATCAATGGAGACTAAGTGGAGCAAGTGGCCAATTTAAAGTTATCACAAAAGAGGACCTCACCTGGGGCACTGACATTGCAAACTGGTCAAAAGGGCCTGGCAGAGAATATACTACATGAGATTCCTCAGGAAACAGCAACTGAATGAAAAACTTCTGGTGACCTTCTACCACTGCACCATAGAGAGTATTTTAACTTATTGCACCTGTGTATGGTTTGCCAATTGCACAGTAGCAGATACAGCACTCCAGAGGGTTAACATCATTGCCAGGTTGCCCTCTCCCCTCTTTGGAAGAGCTTTTTGGCTCCCACTGCCTTAAGAAAGTTCAAAACTTTTCTAAGATCCGACTCATCCTGGGCACCCAAAAGCCAGATTTTTCAAAGCTTTACGAAAGGCTAGGAGGGTAGAAGTTCCTTAGGGCAGGGGCTGCCACAAAAAAGGTATGATTCCTAGCTCCCATCAAATGGCAATATTTAGGGGAAGAGACTAGAAGTATGCCCATCTTATTATGAGCCAGCAGTGTGTGGTGTCAGCCAAACAAGCCAATTCTATCCTAAATTGCATTAACAGAGGTATACAATCAAGATCAAGTGAAGAGAAGGACCAGGGAGAGATATGATAGCAGTGTTCCAATATCTGAGGGGCTGCCACAGAGAGGAAAGGGTCAAGCTAATTTCCAATGCATCTGAATGCTAGACAAGGAATGATGGATGGAAACTGATCAAGGAGAGTTTCAACCTAGAAATAAGGAGAAATTTTCTGACAGTGAGAACAATCAACCAATGGAATAGCTTGCCTTTGGAAGTTATGGAAACTTCATAACTGGAGGCTTTCAAGAAGAGGCTGGACTGCCATTTGTCAGAAATGGTGTAGGGACTCTGCTTGGGCAGAGGGTTGGACTAGATTATCTACAAGGTCCCTTTCAACTCTGTTAATCTGTTTATATCTGACCTGGTAGGACAGGTAGGTAATCCTAGAGACAGAATGGGATATTTAGGCACTGACCCTAGGAAAAAGTGGTCATGCAGATAGCATGGCACTGTACCATTTTGGGACTTTAAAGCTGATGACCAGCACCAGGAAATGCATCAGGAAAGAAACTGAAAGCCAACACAACAAAAGTGATACATGAGCAAACTTAATGGCTCCCTTTGGCAATGTGGAAGTAATGTGCTTATTTTAATGCTTTAGTTCAAAGTGCTAGGAGGGAGCTTTCTGTTCTGGTTTCTCCTTGCTGGGAAAGTAGTGACTTCTACAGATGCCCAGATGAATCTTTTTCTTCAGTGATGCAAGTTCTCAAGAGTCTTCTCTCAATTAGATCAAAGCATGCCTTCAAAATTTTGCACAGCCTTATACCTGGTAGCTTAGACTTTATTATTTAGAGACATAGAACTGTTTAAGAACAGTTTAGGGATACATTGTCATGGAGACAATCTATCTTCATGGTTGCTAGGAGCCAAGAACAACTTGATGGCACATAATCAATTACTCAATTAGCACACCAAAGTAATAACCGAGGACACCTGGATTGGAATCCACGCTTAGCGCTGAAGGCCATGGAGTAATTTCAAATCATCCACCATCTTTCAAACTTACAGTGCAAAAGGACAAAAGAAATAAAATGAAAGGTGGAAGTGTATATAGGAATTGTGTGTGTGTGTGTGTGTGTGTGTGTGTGTGTATACACAATTCCTTTCTCTTAGTAATTTTAATTTATTTTTAAAGTATCAAATTCATTTTACATTTCTATGGCTCATTTCGATTCTACTTCTGAAAGAGATTTCCTCATTATCCAGCATGAACAAGTAGGTTTCTCAGAATCAGCTGCAAAGATTAAAACCTATTTCCTCTCAACCAGAGTTCTGCCACATGACCACCTCACGTCTTTATTCTCCTCCCTCTGTGTGTGTCTGTGTAAATCCTATCCATCTACTCTACAGAACAGGAGGTAAAGCACTTCTTTTTTTCCCCTCCATCTGTAGGCTGAAGCCCAGAGCTGACACTGTGAAGTCCAATTTTCAATCCTTTGTTTGCTTAATCTAATTGAGAGAATCTTGACAAACTAAACTACAACTTTCTAACCCATGGGTGTCAAACTCGCTGCCTCATGTTGCTGTCACATGACATTTTGTGACATTTTCCTCATTCCCAGAGCTGGGGTGGGTGTGGCCCAGTGGTGGGATTCAAATTTTTTTTACTATCAGTTCTGTGGGTGTGGCTTGGCGGGCTTGGCAGGGGAAGGATACTGTAAAATCCCCATTCCATCCCCACCCCAACCCACTAACCTGCTTTCCAGCTGTGTTCTCCTGTGTAGAGCAACAAAAGAAGACCCAGCCAATCAACTGGGACTTGGGAGGCAGAAAATAGATGGGGCGGGGCCAGTCAGAGGTGATATTCTGAACTAGTCAAAATTTCCACTACTGGTTCTCCAAACTAGTCAAATTTTGGCTACCAGTTCTCCAGAACTGGTCAGAACCTATTGAATACCACCTCTGGTGTGGTCTACACATGATGCATTCAACCCAGTTTGACACCCTTGTTCTCAATGGTGGGATTCAAATAATTTAACAACCGGTTTCTACCCTAATGATTTCTTCCAACAACCAATTTACCAAACTGCTCAGAAAGTTAACAACCAGTTCTCCCGAAGTGGTACAAGCTGGATGAGTCCCCAACTGCCTGTCCTAACCTATTACATACAATATATTCTGAGGAAATTTACATGTAATTACACTGAATCTCTTCTTTCCCCATTCAGCTCAGGACTGCACAATCTCTTAATCTACAGTTCTCTCAGGGAAAGCTCCCCTGTTACCAAAACTCTCTCCCACTATTCCTGCAGGTTCTCATTCCATCATCAGATCTGGACTTTCTTTTCTGTTAAATTTCCATGTAGGAATGCTGGGGGGCAAAAAAATTCCTGGAAATCTGGTAGGAGTAAGTGTTATGTATGCTTAGATCCAGACATTATCCGTTTTATGATGGAGTCCATTCCTACATCTTCCCCTGTCTGCCATTAGGGAGAACTTTTCAATGGCTATTTCAAGATTTAGAAATCCCTTTCAAAAATGATTAAATATATCTTTTAGAGGATGCTATGAAGTTTTCATTCTAGGAAAGCCTTTGGATATGATGGGTTTGTTTTATTGGATTAACTAAACATTCAAATGTAATTTCATTACCTCTATGCTCCATGTTATCTTTGGCTCATTTTTGTCTGTGTGTTAATACATGAGTTTTCATCTTGTTAGATTATGATTTTATCTCTGATGCTTGTCACAATGGGCTTATCTAAAGAAAGGCAGAATATAAATATTTGCCATGACTAACTATATCCCCTGTGAGCAAGAAGAACTCTTTTCCAAAGCAGTCAATTATACAATCCTTGTTTAATAGTGGCAATGATATTTTTTTTATTTTCCTCTGTAATTAGTATTTGACCCAATGCAGTTTTTTCTCATCTGCAAAGATTTTTCAGATTTTTTTTTCATTGAACAAATAAATATGATAGTAATAAATTGTGAAAGCAATACCCTCTAACACAAGTCTGTCAAATTGGCCAGCGAGCCAGATACGTCATCCATAGGCCACACCCACCCCAGCTCCACAAAGGCAAGGCACATTATGATATGTCATGATCTGGCCCGTGATGTGATTGAGTTTGACACCCATGGAGTGACAGGGGTGTCAAACTCACATCGTCATGGCAGTGTCACATGATGTATCATGACTTTCTTCTCTTTGCTAAACCTGGCATGGGTGTGGCCTACATGTGACACACCCAGCCCATGGACCGTGAGTTTGACAGCCCTGCTCTAACACATTTGTTGCATCACTCACAGACTTTTAAAATCCATTTTCATTCAATGTTTTGGACAATGTATACACTCCTACAATTTTCTTGCTTTTACTCTAATCATGATGGTTGCCTTAAGTACTAGTAGAATCAATTTTGTTCTCAGGGAAGATGCTTGTCAGTGATCATCTTTGTCAGACTCCAGAATTTCAAAGTTGATTTCTTTTGTAATCAGCAAATTTGAAATGGTTGGACAACTGTAAAACTCTTCAAACTGAGCAACTCTCACTGCACTTTGCAACCATAGTAAAGATACACACACACAAATACACACACAGTGTTGTTCCACTCTAGATCTCACTACAATAATTTTTCAAAAATATTGGAATACAAGAAATGCCAAATTTCATCTGGGAATAGAAAGGAAATTGCTGCTGAGGAAGACTAGTAGACATTAGTATCAAAGAAGTACATTCAGGAATGTTTGAGGACACCCATGTGTGTAAAATTCTGGAAAGCCAAAGAAAAGTTATGGTGACTACTGAAGAGAAAATATTAATAATCAGTGAGAAAATAAAAATAATAACAAAGTGGTTGGTCGATGGGAATAGACTGAGAGAGGTTACCATCAAGAAAAGAATTTTTCAAGGAGCCTCTCTGTTACCCCTACTGTTTGTCATTACACTGATTTCTCTGTCAACAATACTGAATAACTCATGCCATGGCTGTCAAACATAAAAAACATCCACCATAGCCAAACTTCTTTACCTGGGAGATCTGAGGCTATATGGAAAAATACCATCATAAATAGAATTGCTGTTCAGCGTTGTCCAAATATAGTATCAAGATATTGCAATGGAACAAATGTGATGCTTATACCATCAATGGGGAAAGTGGTGAAAACTGGAGGATTCAAGATGCCTTATAGAAATAATATCAAGAGTCTCGATGAAGAAGCTCACTACAAAAACCTAAGCATCTTTTAGGCTGACAACATCAAGCACACTGAAGTCAAGGAGAGGATTAGTAGTGAATACACTATGAGAGTGAAGATGACCTTAAAGTCCGAAGTCAGTGGAGGAAATACCATCAAAATAATAAACATGTGGGAAACTCTAGTTATTAGATATATTTCTGGAATACTGGACTGGATTCAAGTAGAAGTAAAACTCCTGGATAGGTAGATAGGAAAAATAATGTTAATGAATCATGTCCTTCATCCATACAGCAACATTGATACATTCCACTTATCCAGAATCAAATGTAGTCATGGATGTTGCAAGTACATCAGACATGTAGAAAGTTAGCACCTGCCCCTCTCCTAGAAGAATGAAATATTTTGAGAAATATTAAAAAGGCAGAATATTATATTTCCCTAGATAAGAAATGAAGAAACATGATCTTGGAAAACAGCCCCTACCTTCCTTAACAGCTCTCAGCAAATATCAGCACTTAAGAGAGAAAGAGATAGCTAGTTCTATTCAGAGGCAAATATGCTCACCCAAGATCCAACAAAGGTAGGATTAGCCCTCAGCCACAATAGGAATTGCCCAAAGCCCCTTCATTGCATCATCCCCAGCAGTTCAAATTTCAACCAAATTTAGCTCAGACAAACTCCTAGGATTTATACATGGCCCCATGGGAGTATGACAACAGCCAATAGAAAACATGTTCAGGACCAGGAAGTTCAAGTGTGAAGCCCAAGATAAGGTATAAATACCCCTCACTCTCAATTCCATGTGGTCAGCTGCACCAGAATTACAAACATGTGGTTCTGTTCATCAATAAATGGACTCTCTTTCCAATCAGCCTCCTGTCTCCATTTTGTCACCAGTACCTTTCTCCTGGCTTGGCAGGAGAACCAGATGGATATTTCTTTCAACAGACAGATGAAGAAGAAAAATGGACATTAGGAAGGTATATGAAGGAAAGTGAAGAAGATGCATTAAAGCTAGTACATGATGAAGGCTTCCTGAATAGTGAAGAAAAAAAAATGAGCCTGCAAGAATATGAAGAATAGAAAAGAGACATGTATTATATGGCCAATACACACACACACACACACACACACACACACACACTAGCAGGCAAAGCAGGTAACAGCAAGACCTACCAATAGCTAATTGCAGAAAAGTGAAAGAAAGTGGCAGAGTGGCTAATTCTATGTTTTAAGATTTAAGAACAAGACATGAAAAGCCAGAATTGAAAAGACAACAAAAGACAGCAAGTGAAGCCTCTGAAAAGAAGCTGAAGGAACAGTGGACCTACTAATTAGCTGCTCCAAGAGGATCACACAGACTGACTACAAACAACTACAGACACAGTAGCAACCATGGTGCATTGGAATATCTGCAAGAAATACCATTGGCCTGCAAGCAAAAACTGGTAGGACCACCAAATAGACACTGACAAAGCTAAATTGCTCTAGGATATTAGAATTTAAATAGACAAGCACTTGCCACACAACATCTCAAGCTTAAAAGTTGTTGATTAAAAAGATGGAAAAAAAAATCTAGGTAGTGGATTTTGCCATATCTGGAGACAGCAAATCAAATGTATCAAATGAGGTTATTAAGGAACAATATCTGCCAATGCCAGGTACTTGGGAAAGACTCCACGGATGAGTAAAAATGCCAAATGAAGTCTAAACATCCAGATGACTATGTGACTAATCATAATAATGAGAGTTAGAGAAAGAGGTGAGTGAAAATGAATGAATGAGAGAGGGCTGGCAATGGAAGATTGGTCTACTCTAGAGCTGTGGTGACACAATAGTTAGAATGAAGTTCTGCAGGCTATTTCTGCTGACTCCCAGCTGCCTGCAATTTTGACAGTTCAAATCTCACCAGGCTCAAGGTTGATTCAGCCTTCCATCCTTCCGAGGTCAGTAAAATGAGGACCCAGATTGGTGGGGGGCAATATGTTGATGCTGTAAACAGCTTAGAGAGGGCTGTAAAGCACTGTGCTATTAAGTGCTATTGCTACTCAGAAGGCAGTCAACAAGGTTTGTGCTTCCCCGTGTGGGAACAACCATCCAATCCTGTGGAGACCACAGCCCAGACTGAATACCAATTTAATCCTGTCATCAATTCTCTTCAAACTAAACTGAAATTTGTCTTAAGAAACTGTCAAGAGCATTCAGTCTTTTTCTTTGGCTGTAGTGCAGAATTGGCCAGCATCTGCTTTAAAACTGACTCTAAACCAAATTGCATACCAGAAATAAGGCGTCTCTTTTCCCGTACCTCTTTTAATCATTAAGCTTTGAATACATCCTTCCTTTTATTGCCTTTGTCACCTACTTCATAATTAATAATTCAAAGCATGCATATATTATCCATTCATTCCATATGAAGTGATGAATATGCAGTCACAGATACAGACACAATGACTCCCCACACGCACACAAATATACTGGGGTGGTGGTGGAGAGGAGAGGAAAGAGTGAGGTAGATACAAATACAGCCTGCTTATAAAAGCAGCTGTTGTAAATTTCCTCATGAATATGAAAACGCCTGATACAGTGCTAGCACGATAGGTCAGCCTAGCCAATTTTACAAGATGTAATGGTTGTATTATTTTTGTTTCGGTGCTGAATAGATAAATAATGTGTTGATGATTCCTCAAGAGAGGAATAATGACTGGAAAAGCAACTATAGTGTGCCAGGTAAGGGTGGTTAAAATTTTGCAATTGGATCTGGGGTATATTGAATCAATCTCTCTTACACACCCTAAAACTCAAGACTGTAGTTCAGGGGATAAAATAAGGAAGAACCCCATATAAACCATCTTGAGCATCCTGAGAAAATAAATGCAACATATGAATGTTACTATCCAGATCCATGTTACTGGAAGGAATTTGAACAAGAAGATGGGTGATCTTTGATAGAACCTTCCATACTATTGACGTACAGAAATCTGGACTATCAATCAATCAATCAATCAATCAATAACTCCTCCATCCCCCCAAATTTAACAGTAGAGTTCTGACCAAGTTCTACTTCTAAGCATCTTAGATTATGTTCAATAAATATTGCTAGTAGAATTAACTTGGGAGAAACAGATGTATGATTTTCATTTCTGTAATTTCTCTCAAAGGATAAACTGAGAACATTATTATAATTAGATTTTTATTTTGTGGCAGAATACACTCATAAACCGACCTTGCGCTGAAAAGAAACAAGCAAACAATCACACATACATAGTATAATTCAACTTACAAACTGGCCATAAGATTATGCCCTGGATGCAACTTTTATTAAGAAAAGAGAGGCAGTTGATCCCTCTCTAGTTTAGGTAATATAAAATGGGATTTATGCCTCTTCATTCCAATCTTGCCCTTGCATATTGGTTTAATTCATCACAAATCAGCAAAGCAAAAAACTTTGATACATGTATTGCCTTACCAAATTGAACAGTTAGATGTAACGCAACATGTGCTGCTTCCCTTCTTACAGTGCAAATAGAAAGTACATAGAAGATTATGTAAAAGGTCAATTCCTATTTATTGTACAGTGTTCATTTGCCACGTTGGAAGAGATATGATGCAGAGTACAGGTAGCCCTTGACTTACAATAGTTTATTTAGTGACTGTTTGAAGTTACAATAGGACTTAAAAAAATTGACTTATGACCATTTGAAAAATAACCGTTGCAGCATCCCCATGGTCAAATGATCAAAATTCAGATACTTGGAAACTGACTCATATTTATGATGGTTGAAGTGTCTCGGTGTCATCTGAACGCCTTCTGTGACCTTCTGACAAGCAAAATCAATGGGGAAGCCAGATTCGCTTAACAACCATGTTACTAATTTAACAATTGCAGTGATTCAGTTAGCAACTGTGGAAAGAAAGGTTGTAAAACAGGGCAAAACTCAATGACTGTCTTGCTTAGGAAGAAAAATTTTGGGCTCAGTTGTGGTCATATGTCAAGGACTAATTGTATTTCAGAGTTTACCACTCACTTCAATAGATAGAAACATATATATGTTCTAAAGTGAAACAATCCTAGTGTGCAAGGAACAATTCTACAAGCTTCTTAATCCTTTCCTTTCCCTGGCATTGCATTGCATTGCATTTTAGTTAATAACAGGATAATATGATAAATTTACCCTGAGAATGATTCCTACTTAAAATATGTAATTGGTTTATTGGTTGGTTTTAAATTAAAACTTGAGACCCTCATTTGTTTTATTTCTCATTTCCTGCAGATTTTTAAAATGAATTAAGTGCAGCGAAACTGGTTAGCTCAGTTTACCTTAAATTGTCAACAATGAAAGGGGGGAAACACCCAGTAGCCCTGTTTAAATTAGGAAATTAACAAAACACGCTGAAATTTACAGAGTAAATGTAAACAGAAATGTACTTGTCAGGTGGTGCTCCATTCAAAATCCAAAAAAGACACTCTTAGAGTCCATTAATATAGAGAAAATAACTTTTACTGGAAATCAAGTGGTAGCATCAAAGGAATTCTGAATCTGAGGATTTACATGTGAAAAACACATATACAAGTGATGGCAATGCTGCCACCCACAATAATTCAAACTGTCCATCCAATTGAAGATATGTATAATGTCATGTGGGGCATCTTCATGTGGTAAAGCAGACATCTGGCTGTTGACCTTGGCCTATTTTGATAAAGATTCGCAGTAAGCAAGCAAATAAGCATAAACAATAAAGTTTTTTCCTCAAGTTATACAGTTCATTCTTCAACACCTTCAGCACATTTCCCACACCCACAAAGCCCAATACTTTCCGCTCCCCTTGTTACTATGGCAGCCAAAAGAAGCAAAGGAAAGGGAAGGAATCTTGAAGGCTGACAGTACCGGTTAACAAAAAATCCATATTAAAAGTGATACAGAAATAAAATTCCCAGCATTTTTCCTACCAATTTCATTTTCTAGTGCGGTGAGATTTTAAGGTATATTTAAAGGACCTTTCAGATAAATTCTTTTGAATGGAGTATGATGCCAGAAGGTAATTAATGATTTTTTTGTGACTGTTCCATATTTTAGGATACTTCAAGTAACTTCAGCTAAAACTCAGAGAAAATCATTATGAAGAAAATTACTTATGAGGCTTTTTCAGCCAAGAAGTCTTTAGGAATGATAGGAGAAAATGGAAGCAAAGGCAAAAAAACAAAAGTAGCTCAGTCTACCAGCAAAGATAAAAGGAATTGGAACAGAAATGTAAAGAACATTCTCAGTTCTTTGATGCAGGTGGGCCTTATAGGTTTTCCCGGCAGTTTACTGTGTTTTAGAAATGCTAAATTAATTTTGCTAAAACTTAAAACCAGCAGATTCCTGCCTCACTTTGGATTGACACTATGCCTTAACTTGGACCATGCCTTGGAAACACTGAACTTTTCTTGCCTCGTGAACTCCCTTATTTTGTGGTTTAAATTTGCCTGATGGATTTATTTTGATTGAGAAACTTTCAAGTGCCTTGTGGACTCTTTGGCCATTGCTCTGTGGACTAGCTTTGGTCTGTTCATGGCTGGATTTAATTGGTACACTTTTGGTGAAGCAAAATGCTGGGGAATATTAATCAACTCACTAAACCTCAGTTAAGTGTTTATTTATTTATTTATTTTATTTATTTTGTCAAGCAATTATAAGATAACAGGTATAAATATAAATATAGTTATGAATACATGAAATACATATAAGAAATATATATATATAATATACATATAGGATACATATAAGAAAAATAAAAAGAAACAATAGGACAGGGACGGTAGGCAAGTTGGTGTGCTTATGCACGCCCCCTGCAGACCTCTTAGGAAAGGGGTGAGGTCAATAGTAGACAGTCTAAGGTTAAAGTTTTTGGGGTGAGGGAAGAAACTACAGAGTCAGGTAGAGTATTCCAGACATTGACTACTCTGTTGCAAAAGTCATATTTCCTGCAATCAAGTTTGGTGTGGTTTACTTTGAGTCTGTATCTATTTTGTGCTCTTGTATTGTTATGGTTGAAGCTGAAGCATTCATTGACAGGTAGGATATTGCAATATATAATTTTATGTACTATACTTAGATTGGACCAAAGACGGCGCAGTTCTAGGTTGTCTAGGTCTAGAATTTCAAGTCTGGTGGCATAAGGTATTCTGCAACGAGTAGAGGAGTGAAGAACTCTTCTTATGAAATATTTCTGGACTTTCTCAACTGTATTAATATCAGATATGTAATGCAGGCTCCAGACTGATGAGCTGTATTCAAGTATTGGTCTAGCAAATATTTTGTATGCTCTAGTTAGTAGTGTGATATTACTGGAAAAAAAGCTATGCAAGATTAGGTTAACAACTCTTAATGCCTTTTTGGTTATGTAGTTACAGTGGGCTCTAGCACTTAGATCATTAGAGATGAGTACTCCAAGGTCCTTGACAGAGTTTGGATCATTAACAAGGTCTTGATCATTCAGCTTGTATTTATTTTCTGATTTTTTTGCCAATATGTAAAACAGAGCATTATTTGTTGAGAGTGAGTGGTACAGCACAGTATTTTAGAATGTTTTCCTTTAGTTGGAAGGTTAACTCTACTTGATTGCAGTCACTTCTTGATGATAGCAATCTAAACCATTTACAACTCTATATAGCTGAACAAATAAAGATGTGTGAACAATATATAGCTTACCAATTTGGTACCTTTTCTGTGAATAATATACACAGGTTCGAGGGAACAATACTAATGCATATAGTTTCTGTACATGCAATCCTCCGCTCCAAAAAATGTAATCTATGGCTTGTATTGTTATGAAAATGGGAGCTATGATTTGTATTATAAGGAAAATGGAATCAATGGCTTTCATTATTATGAATGTGTGTGCAAGTTTGCTGCAATGCTATTATCACAACTACAGTATTATTTTATTCTGCCATCTAAGTATTAATGCATTTATCGTTTTGAATTCATAACTTCGGAATGCAGACATATGATGTGCCTAGATTTAAAATGAATCACGGTACATTTATTTCAACTGAAGATTGCTCATGTGTAACTATATTCCTATTTGTTGGGAGAGGGTATTATTTTTGCATATAAATTTTATTTACAGGGCTGAAGCTGTTGCATATATTCCTATCCTCCCTTTGATGCTGCCTTAAGCTATTAAAAACTGTTAGAATGGTATAAATTGTCTTTTGGGAAATATTGAATTAGAAATTCTGTTCCTTGTTTAAATTGTCATGGAGTGTGTCAGCTCTTATTTACAGCACATCAGTAATAGAGTTATATTAATTTAAGCAGCAAATAAAATTAGGCAATGAATTGAGTCTCTGAGTTTTTTTTTTTTTCTAAAAAAAAGTTATATGTAAGTTTTCACATTTAGGCTAATGAAAATAGATTTTAAATATATTTTTATTAAGCATTTACAAATTTCTGTTTAATCTCAACGTAACGTTCAATTTTTCATTGAAAGCTTTGTGTGCTTGAACAATATATCATTGCCTATATAAAAAATATTATTTAAAATAATATTTATATTAGATGTATATAGGTGGGTTGGTGGCTAGTGGTGAAGGCAATCGCTTCTCACTCAGAAAGTTGAGAGTTCAATACTAGCTAGTAAAATATGTTTCTCTCCTATCTGCTGTGAACTTTATCTGGCATCAAGAAGGGTATCTGGCCAGTAAATACTCAGCTCCATCCAGGCATCCTGACTCTACTCTGAATTAAGGGATTGCAGGGTCATAAAAAGGGAGTTTTATTTATGTTATATATGTATATATTATTATAATAATATTTTTATTGTTGAACTTAACTCCATCCTTCTGTTTATTCCAACATTCAGACCAGCTTGTATCAACAAAAATGAGAACTATAAAACAGAAGAAAATCACCACCATCACAATGCAAAATCAAGCTTTACAATAATTGACAAATGAAAGCTTGCTGAAGTAGCAGGAGAGCAAGAGCAAAACCACATTTCATTACACAGAAATCATACAGGAGAAAGCCTTTGCTGCATATCTAATAGTTGCCCTTCTGGCAGCAGGAATGTGTTGAGAAGATTGCTCATGCTGATCTAGGTAATCTAGGTAATCAAGCACCATTAAAGCAGCAGGAAAGGAAATCCTGCATTTAAGCAGTCACTAAGTCATTTAAGATTGCACTTTTAGGTGAGATAGATAATGTAGAAATGTAATAAACAAACAAATAAATATTTTAAAATTTAATAGCTGGTTAGCAGATAGTGCAGATCTTTTAGTTCAGGCATCACAGGTGTTGCTTCGATCAGCAGTTTGGCTGAAACATTTTCATACCAATTGCAATTTCTTGGGCTCTTTTCAAAGATTGTCCCACAAGAAGCACATCTAAGTGGCCAAGATACATAGATACACTCCATTGAGGAACATGACTAATAGCACTTCCCACCTCCCACACCCCCATGCAATCTGCTCTATCTTTTCCAATCTTTTAATTTTTGTTATATATCTGCATTTTAATTGCCATTGTATTGCTTACACACTCACACAGAAAGAGACAAATATACACATATTCATACACATACATGCACGCTACATCAAAGTAAAACTATATCTATCTATATAGTTTTATTTGGATGTTTCAAGCCACCCAAAGTTGCCTTGAGATAAGATGGGCAGCAACGAATTTAATAAATTAATAAATCACAACACAACACAATGAAATTATAACCAAAGCATAGATAACTTTCACTGACCAACTCAGGAAAGGCTGCAGTCACCATATTAAACAATAAGAATGCAGTTCTTAGATTATGATGGCAGCTAGGACCAAAATTGCCTTTGTTAAGTAACGGTCATAAAGTGTGATGTCATATGACTTTGTGGCTTAGGGAGAGAAATTCTGGCAGTCCCAGTTGTCATGTTGTCACCTAATATGACCCCAGCTTTCAACTTCCTGCCAGCTATTCCTTTGATTTTGTTTGTAGGAAGCTAGTAGGGGAACATCAGAAATTGAGATCACATGACTGTGGCTCACTGAGAGATTGCAATTGTGAGATTTATTTACTTATTTATTTGCTGCCCATCTCACCTAGATGTGACTCTCTGGATGGGAGTCAAATGCCTGGAACTCAATCACATGATTGTAAAGATGCTATGACAGCCAAATTTCCAAGGACCTGTGATAAATCCCCCACATTCTGTGCAAGTTTAAATGGTTGTTGAATGTATAATCCAAAGGCCACCTACACAGATATGCTTCTCACCATTTGCAAATCTTGGGACAGTTGGAACTCAGAAGGCTACCATGCTCAACAGTATCAAAAATCACCAAAAATTCCAACACACATACACAAAAAAAAGATTAGGGTCAGCCATGACACATCTAATGCATGGCATACTTCAAAATAAGATCAAGCAGTTTCAAGACCATATCTTGGATGAAATACTGAGTGGAAAGATAAAAATAATCAGTTGCATTTAAAACTGCAATGTTCTTAGTCACTTTACCCAAGAATTATATATGCAAAAATATTATAAAGATATTCTAGGACAAAGGACTTATAACATTCATTTTTAAAGCATGCAAACACACTTTGCACATTCATAGCTGTATTAATCACCTTCTGTAAGTATGGAGCTAGTCCCAATTTTGCTGACCTAATCAACTATGAAGAGCAAGGGTCAACAAAGTTGTGGTCCTCATCTCTCTGCATGCCACCTACATCATCAACACTTACAAGCTGGAAAACATCCTCAAGGAACTTAACAAGTCCCTGTCACAGCAGTGCAGTTAAACTCAAGATAAATTCAATGAACTTTCTCTGCTAAAAATGATAATTATTCACACCAACTCTCTGACCCCTCTTGCTTCATTCTTCCATCTTGATGGAGGTGTTGCAACATAATTGTAATGTTCCTGTGTTCTTGATTTGCTTTGGATAAGTTTTATATTATATCTTTTTCCTTGTGAACCACCAAGAGTTATTTTGATTGTGTTGGCATCTTTAAATAAATACGCCACGCTAGCTTTTTCAGTGTACAAGCAATGGAGGCTGTTATTCCCAGTGGAAGGAGAAGTGCAATTTCCCCAATTAATTTTGTTGTTGTTGAAAAAATGTTAATATTTGAAAATGAAACCATATGCATTTATTTGTCTTATTTTGAAACATAAAAAGCTGACTTTCCTCTAAAAGACTGCATAGAAAATATTTTCAACAATATCCTGATAAAGTACTTTGGATAATATCTCTGTCTCTGTCTCTCTCCCTCCCCCTCTTTTTTATCTATCTCTCTCTCTCTCCTGAGGTCTGCAATGAGTATTATGACAGCAAAGGAGTAGTTGAGGTGAAATTTGTTAGTTCTAGTATTTGAGAGACTTAAACCATTCATTTTGCTTCTTAAGCCTTCTTCCTATGAAACCCAGTTTGGAGATGAGTTCATCTTAATTGCTTAATGGTTAAGCATCTTTTGATCTTTCCCCCTCAAAAACACATGTCAGCTTGAAAGGTTGATGGTTGTTATGTGTGTGTACATGTGTTAACCAGTAGAAAATGAAACAGGAGAAATTTTCTCCTGCTCTACCTCAATTGTAGATGATTACAATGATTTTTTATGGGCCACTTTGTATGTTGCTCTAGCAACATACAAAATCTGGCAACCAGCTTGCTCAATTTGACCCTTAGTCTTACGTCTTACACGTTGGTAGAAGCAACTCACTGACGCTCATTTAGCTTCCAATTGTACGAGACCTTATACAATTGAGGACCAGACTATCTGCCATTGTTGTCATTATAAATCTGGTTGACATTAAGATCATCAGAGGTATATGCCATGACTGACAAAATATCATTTTGCAATTACTCACAGTTAGGAATAGACATGTGAATTTTTGTCCTTGAAATTCATGGTTGACCTATGATTATATCTTTCAGAAAACTCTGAAGACCTACCTCTCCATTTAGGTCATGCCTGCATGAAGATTATAGATGAGTTTGCTTTCAGTTTTTCATCTTTTCCATCCCAGTCATCTTTAGTTTCTTTTACTGTTTTTTATTATATTAATGTCAATTTATATTACAAATATTTTTAGCAAGACAGCTACGCTTGATGCTGCTATGTAGTACCCATTAACAAATATGTTCCTACCAAATGCCTCAACCTGATATTTGTTTATTGGATTTCTTGGAGGCTAGGATATGAGCTGACACTGACACGTAGCCAGCCAACCAAATGAAAGATTTTATTCTGCACACTAAGCTACTTATGCTAATAAAATAGTCTGGGATAATATTGTATGCAAGTAAAAATATTGACAAAATCTAGTATATATAGTATGCATAGTGTACAAAAAGATAATATAAGAAATAACCTACCTAAATTTCTCCTCCTCAATTCAACTTCCCTCACTTTCTGCTCATAGTTTGTTATAGCTTCTTCTCCCTCTCCTTATCAAAGTTATGGACCCTGGAATGTCTGTATTTTCCTGGTTGCCTTGCTGATAAACACATCTTTAATTCACAAAGTTTTTTTTTAAAGTATTAAATTTACATGCCACCCATCTTACTATCAAAGTGACTCATCTCGTGATCAAAATTTCATAGAAGATATTTATACCACTGTACAAGTGCCTTCTAAAATTTCCCCTCTTCTGCTTACCTGTTCATGGTCTTATGCCTAGCCATCTGCTTTTCCCCCACCCCCACACTGCCAAAAAAATGATCTATAACCTAGGCACAGAGCCAGTCACTTTCCTTCAGCATGACATTTCAAGAGGCCACAGAATTCATTTTTATCCCACTACGATCATATAATTTTTGCTGGTGTGCAAGCATAAAATATCCATCAGACAGTTAATAGTGTATATATCAGAAAACATAAAGAATGTAACTTAAAAAAGCTGAGCCACATAAACAATTCTTATAGCCCCCTGGAAGAGCTCCATCTTAACATTCATTGGGAAAACTATCAATGCCACATCTGATCTAATTTATAGAGAAGGTTGTTTTACCTCATAGGGACCATGATGAACAATTGCCTCCTTATAGCAAGGGTCTTCAAACTTGGCAAGTTTAAGACTTATGGATTTCAACTTCCAGAATTCCTGAGCTAACATGACTGGAGGAGGAAGACCAGAGGTGGTATTCAGCAGGTTCTGAGCAGTTCTGGAGAACCAGTAGTGGAAATTTTAAGTAGTTTGGAGATATAACACCTTTGGAGATTTTACAGTATCTTTCCTCTGCCACACCCACCAAGCCACAGAACCAGTAGTAAAAAAACTTTGAATCCCACCATTGAGGAAGACCCCTGCTTTTTGACTCAGCCTTATCTAATTTCCTAGTAGTGGGGAGCTGCAAGCAATTTTTCCTCCGATCTTGAGAGTTGTGAGGTTTTGCAGCTGCCGCCTGGTGTTTAAGAAAATCAGTGTGAGAGCTTGTTCTAGGTTCCCTTAACATGTAAGGTATCCTTTGGACAGGTAGGAAGAGAATATGTATAGAGGTGTAGGGTGGTAAATACATTTATGGGTATATGGATAGGATAACGTGGGAAGGTTGCCTATGTATGGAATAAAAACATTCATACATGTTCATGTGTTTACCGCAAGGTATTTTCCCAAAGATCTGACTTCTTGACCAATTCTTGAGGAATGCTTTCTATTACAGCAACTTTTCCATTTTGAACTTTTCTGCTAACATAATACTCAGCATCTTCCCCCAACCTAGGACATCAAGATTCAGAGCCATTCTGAATGATTGAACTAATCAAACAGGACAGGCAGGCTAATTATAAATGAGAGCTCTTCTATTTATTCCCAAGTATCTTGCTAATCAAGAATAATGGCAAGGAAAATATCCAGCAAATACTTGAGGCATGAACTTTGGAAAATACACTGGAAGAAAGGTATTCGTCAAAATTATAATAGATTGGTTTTATTAATAATATAATTGTGGAAATCATGATATTTTAATAGGATAGGAAACATTGCAAATTGTTTTCATCATAACATTAATAGTATCAATGTAGAATCCAAACATTTTATATTGTTTACTTGGGGACTCCAACTGGCATATTTGAAGGGGAAAATTAAAAATCAATTACTTATTTTTTAAAGATGAAAACTCTTGTTGTGGGTGTGATGTAACAAGTCAAAATGCAGCCCATGTGAGAGGACATAATGCAATTTTGTTTCCTTTAAGGATAGGAGGTAACAAACCCTGGGGCATATATTCAATAATTTGCATTAACAGCTATGATATTTAAAAAGTGAAAACTAAGCAAGGCACAGGAAGTAAGGTTAAATAAATGTGTCACTTTTGTGTCATTTTCTCAATTTCACTTGCTCTTAGTTTGTTCCAGGTAGTGCAGAATATTTGTTATTAATTGCTGAACATTGCCCAGGGTCACTTTGGGTGAGACAGGAAGCCATATAAATTAGAGACACATAGAGTTATGTATCATCCCATTCCACCTTTTTAATCAATGATGGTTTAACATTAAGTTAAGGAATTTCATTTTCTTAACTTACAATATCAAAGGAGAGAGAGTCCAGGCTAGCCATTCGAGACTTATCTTCTAGCATTCCAGGAACTTGTTCGTTGCTCTTTTCTGTTGAATCAATTCCAGTTCACTTCATCCTCTGCATTGCTCAAATGGGCCCTCCTTCTTCCAGGTACTTGAGAATAATAATGCTGTTGTTTTTCTCACCTGGAAACAAGAAGATAACTTTATACAGAGTTTATCTAGATGTTGCAAGTGCCAATTGGCAGCAGAGGTGGTATTCAGCAGGTTCTGACCAGTTCTGGGGAACTGGTAGTGGACATTTTGAGTAGTTTGGAGAATCAGCAAATACCACCTCTGACTGGAAATTTTACAGTATCCTTCCCCTGCCATGCCCACCAAGCTACATCCACAGAACTGGTAGTAAAAAAAAAATTCCCACCACTGATTGGTAGTAGTTTTAATTTCAACACCAGGGACTTGGAATTCTAGTCCTGCTTTAGGCATGAAGTCAGCCATGACCTTGAGCTAGTCACTCTCTCTCAGCCGTGGGAAGAAGACAAGAGCAAATCACTGCTGAAAAAACTTTGCCAACAAGTCTTGGGGAATCCAGATAGTTTCAAAAGTCAACACTGACTTAAAGATGATCTAGACCAGGGATGTCAAACTCAAGGCCCATGGGCCAGATTTTGCCCACGATGAGGTTGGATTCAGCCCACAGGGCCGTCCTGGTCTACCCAATGCAAAGAGGAAAGATTGGCCAACATAGCTTTGGTCCAGTCTACCCAAAGCAAAGAGGAAAGAACAGACCAACATAGCTTCAGCCTGGTCTACCAGGTGCAAAGAGGAAAGAGCAGGCAAGTGTAGCTTCAGCCCTGTCTACCCAATGCAAAGAGGAAACATGCCAGCAGTTTGGGGAGTGACGTCAAGCTGGCCACACCCACCTAGTTGGCCATGCCTGGCCCTACCCCTGAGGTCAATCACAGCCCTGATGCGGCCCAATGAAATTGAGTTCGACACCCCTGATCTACGCAATGTCTTCTAAGCGACTGCTCTTGTACATTGCGATATTATGGGCAAAGGAAAAGTGGATCTATAAACACCACAGAGCAGCAGGGAAGACTAGTCACAAAGATAAATGCTGTTCCTTCAAGTGTAAATATGTTTTCAGGAGGATCATCTCATCCTAAAACAGAGCTGAGCCCAAATGATCATTTGAAATTCTTCAACAAACTCGAGGGCAGAGAAATTGGCTAGATGATTCAATTACATTTCTCCAGAAAAAAAAATGCCCCATAGCTTCTGAATAATTAGAGTCCCCTTAGGAGTGACAGCAGAAGAGAAAGCCTTTGCTGGGAAAAGAATCCTCTGGATGTCTCCCCTTGCAATGCAGCAGAAGCCTTGGAAGGGGGGATGGAGGAGGGATGTTGAAGGAAAAAATAGGCATTCCCAAAACGCAGTCCTTTTGACGATCTCGCAGCTTGGTGAGTGCACTCCCATCTAATGGGAATTTCTCCTTTAGAAGAAAAAAAAGAAAGAAAGGAAAAACTCAATTAGTCTTGATGAAAATGAATGAAACCTGACTAGGAGAAAAAAAATGCCATTCTTTTTCCTTTCAAGTAAACCAATAAAAGGATTTATGAAATGAAGCAAGAAAAATTATATTTGAGAGAAAGAGCAAGCAAATCCCCCTGGATAGGAGCATGGTGGCTCACAAGGTCAGAACATCAGGTTGAAGATTAGCAAGCCCACGTTCAAGACCCTGCCATGGGTTGAAGTGAGATCCCATCCTTCACTCCAGCTCCTGCTAGGGACATGAAACAACTCAGCATCCCTGGGCAACCCTGGTGTAACCAGCTAATCTTTTCAATCCAGAAGCACCTCAGTGCGTCTAACACAAGTATAATGCAATCTTCCAAGATTCCATTTCCATCAGGGTTTTAGCAACCAGTAGAATAAAATTGAATGAATTTCTTTCCTAAAAAATGAGGAGGAAGGGAGAGAAGGTTTAATCTGGCAACAAATCCATATCTTGCTTCCAGCTTTGTAGCTTTTCTTTTTCTTATTCTCTTCCTGGCTTTATTTTGTTTGGAAAAAAACAACCCAACAATCTTCATCCCCCTTTATTCCTCTGCAGTAGGAAATTTAAAATGCAGAAAGTGAAAAATCAATTTAAGGCTAATTTCCTTTCTTGGTTGTTTTTCCAAAGCCTCCTTTCTAGGCAGAGAAAGTACGGAATTAACATTGGAGTTCTATGTGCATCAACTCAGAAGTAAATTCCAATTAATTCAATGGGACTTATTCCCAAGTGCTGTAGTGCTAGATTACCTTGCATGCTAGCTTTTGGGGATTAAGAGAAGGGGTAATTAATTATTCCTTTATTCTTTTGATTTTTTTTAAAGGAATAATTATTATCCTCAATTTAGCACTCCGGTATGTCTGAAGTCTAAGCTTGGTATGCCATGCAACATCCTTGCAGGGAAGGTCAGTGTTCTCATTAACCTCATATCACAGAAGGGAATCCAATCCAGATTTGCCTAAACTAAAATGAAGCTTAACCCTTTGCACACTACTTAAAAACATACCAAGTTAGTTCCTTAGGATCCAAACAACTTGTACTGTTTGGAATTGTGCGTTCACATTAAATTGTGAATGCACAATTTAATTCATAAACTTAAAATACAGAGGATTAGTGCAAGCTACTTTTTGGGGGGTAAGGCCAGGCCTACTGCTACAAATCTGAGGGTTATAATGAGTGTGTGGTTGAATGCTCAAGAAGCTATTCTGTGAACTTTGCAGTGTGCATTGGTGTGTTTTCTTTTTTTCCTTTGACTTTGATGGGACTAGTTTTAGTAAAGCCTCCAAGAATTAAAGTAGGTTCGTCCTTGATTTGCAACACCTCATTTAGTGACCATTTGAAGTTATGGCATTGAAAAAAGTGACTTATGACCATTTTTTCCACTCATGACCATTGCAGAGTCCCCATAGTCACTAGATCAAAATTCAAATGCTTGGTAACTGACTCATATTTATGATGGTTGTCCAGGGTCCCAGGATCATGTGATCCCCTTTTGTGAATTTCTGACAAGCTACATCAATGGAGAATCCAGACTCACTTTAACGACCTATTACGAAGTTAACAGCAGTGATTCACTTCACAACTGTGGCAAGAAAGGTCATAAAATGGAGCAAAATTGGCTTAACAGCTTCTTGTTTAGCAAAAGAAATGTAAGGCTCACTTGTGGTTGTAAATCGAGGATTACCTATATAATTCTTCCCACATCAGACCACTGGGTTTAATTAATCCAGACCTATATGTGGATTTTCATCTCATCAGCCACATTGATGTTTAAATTGCCACCCTTAAGAATCATTTTACAAGAATGACTTGACTGTTTAATTAAACAAATGTATGCATCAAATGTATTTTTGTGATAAGATGGATCTAGAACAGTGCATGAAAGCAAACTAAACAGACATGTTTTATGATCTTAGTACGGATTTAACTCATATGTAAGCCATGCAGAATACTATTCTTAATTCATCTTCGCTATCACCTAACACAGTGGTGGCTAACCTTTTTCAGTTCCCATGCCGATAATTGTGCGTGCGCTCGTGCACTTGTGCTCATGTGCCAGTACCCAGAAGGCAATGCGTGCTGCCCCCCCCATGCCCCCTGCATATGCATGCATGATTCGCCTCACCACGCACCATGCGTCTACACGTTCGTCCGTGTCTCCTGCACACACCCCGCCATCCCCGTGCATGTGTACCAGATACCCGACAATCGGCTGCTGGGTGGTGGCATGCGTACATGTGCAGTGGGACTCTTCTGGGTGAGCTCTCACATGCCAACAGAATGCATGCCACTTCCGGCACACGTGCCATAGGTTCACCAACATGGACCTAGCACGTAGGAAATATGGAAATAGCCTCTAAGAAATTCTATAGACACCAGAGTTGTTTCTGCTTCAGACCTCTTATAAGCAGAACAACCTCTCGTTACTAATTAAAGCACCTTTAGACTTTCAGACTGAGTTTTTTTCTTTTTCTTTTAAATGTGGCTACTAAATGAGTCAGATTATTAAACTGATTCTTAAAGTGTAACCCCCCCCCACCCTTTTTTTCTTTTTTAGATTCATGCAGAATCTGATTCTGAATCTGATTTTTTCAGATTCATACAGGATATGCAGCTCTTTTAATGAATTGTAGGGAGTGTAGGAAGGGAACATGGAGAAGTCACTCAGACCATAAGAAAAACCTTAGAAGTTTCTAGGAAAACATAAATTGCAGCTAAATACTACTTAAATTACAAGAAACTGTAGCTCCAAACATATTAAAATAGCCATTTAAAAGTCAGCATCAAAACACATTAGAATAGAGAATCATTAAAAAAAATCCGTATAGAAACAGATAGTCCAAGGAGAAAAACAAAATAGAGTAATTAAAACATTCCAATATAGTAAAAGAAAAAACAGGAAATGCAGATGCAGGAGGAGATAGGCCACAATGACAAGGGGGAAGCAAACAGGAAGGCATCCATATTGATCACAAACACAATATCAGCTTTTTGAAACATACATGGGATAAATAGAATATTAAATTATAAACACAATTTAGCACCCACAAATGCTTCCTTGCCAGCCTTCCGGCCAGGGGATCACAAAGAGCAGAACAGGAATGAAGCCATTAAGCACAGGAACTGCACAAAGCCAGAGCGCAAAGCTATAGGAATCAGAATTCAAAGGAAAAAAGGGTATAAAACCATCCAGTTACTCACAGTTTAGGTGTTAGCCCAGGTATGTGTGTCCATGCTGCCGCTCGTGCCACTTGTACTCCCTCTCTGCAACAATAAAGAAGACCTTTCAGCAGCTGTTCCATTTAAATTATTGCACCACACTGGCAAAGCTTCCCAGTGGGAAGTTCAAACCCAGTGGAGGAAGTTTCACTTAAAATCCAATAGAAGTTTCTATGCTTATGCTTGTGTGAGGTGTAAAGCATTTTTTTTTCCCAATCAAGAAAATTCAGGATTCTCAAGTGAATCTTTGGTATGTTCGTACTGCACTAACATACTTGTATTTGACAGGAGAGATGAGCAAATCAATTAGGTCTTCCTTACCATATTTCTCATCGCTTCAGGGGATAAGTTTCTGGTCTGGCTCTTTTCTCTCCATATGGATTTCTTATTTAACAATTTTTGAACAATGTGTTAGATTGGGTCAGAGGATTGGTAGGACATTGATATTTTTTTCAGTTTTAAAAGACTGATAGGTTAAGAATAAAGTCAACAGAGAGCAGAGATTTCTTTTCCAATCTTTCCTGGAAGACTATGTTAAGTTTCCCTTTTGCAGAAATTTAAAGACAGACAAGTCCCCTTACATGTTCAGGATGTCTAGAAACAAGTACTATTTCAGCCTTTTATGAAATAAATGCAGTCCAATTGCTGATTACCTTTTCCACTTAGAAAGGATGGACACTAAATTGACCTCATTTGGCTATGTGCCACTGTGAATCACCTTGGAGATGAACTAAGGTAGTTCACAAGGTTGCAAGTAGACTTTCCAAGCAACAAAGTAAGTTGGGAAATCTGCTTTTCTGGTAATTACCTTTTGCTGGATTTGAATGTCCTATTGACACATGGCTTGGCTTTCTTCTGAGCATTATCTGCCAAAATACTTTTCTTTTTTCAGATTATGATGGGGAATTCAGCTGTTATTAGCCAGTAGATCATGCACTGAAAGGTATAAGTATAGCTGTCAGGATTCCAGCACTTATCCTAATTAAATCATGAGTCTCAAGCCAAACTTCCAAAATTTCAAAAAGATTTATTGGGAGTTAACATATCCAGCACTGCCTGGGTGTATCCAACTCTGAGACACATAATTCATTGTCAACCTTGACCCTAATTTTCCTTCGCCCCCTGGGTGTATCATAATTCATATTCTCCAATGAGGCACAAGAGTCATCAAATGTTCTCCAGTTAGATATTTGCAGGGCAGAAACTTCAGTCACCTAGTTACTATCTTTGAAAAAATATTTATGGAATGCACTTTCTATTTCCAAGCTGCTGCACTGCTCTTTCAAACCCCTTCCCCCCTCTCCCTTTCTGTTGGCAACTCTAAAAGACCATAGAAATATTTTATGAGTTGACAATAGCTAGATGGGCTTTTGGTTACTGTTGTCTTTGTAAATTTTTGAGGTGCCCAAGGTACTATATTCTGCTCTGGAACAAAATAGACTTCTAGCCTTTAGATTCCATGGTCTGAAGAAATCTGTCTTTTCAATGCTTCTTCTTAATAGTTATTATTGTTATAGTTTTAAATTTCTGGGTTCCATTAGAGTGAAGCTCATCAACATCCCATCAGAAAAATGCAATGTGCTTTGTGTCAAAAGTTGAAACCATGCCAAAGGACTAAGATGATATAATTCAAGAAAACTATTATATTAGGAAAATTGAATGGGGGAAAATTAAATATCTGGACTGTACTATTAAAAAATATATACATTTTGGTCCAAGAGTGCTACTTCAGTTTTATATTTTATGCTTGCAATTTGCTTTATACTCAAATTGTCTTGAAAGCAATTTTTATCTGACATTTTATTTGGAAGTATATTAAAACTGTATTTATCTAAACTTGAAAAGTAATGATAAATTGGGGACTCAGGAAAGTATGGAAAGAATCTCAACTTAGTTCAGTCATCTCTCTTCCCAGAGAATTTATTTTTTTATATTAAAAAAAAGATAGCAAGGGAGAAAGCATTATGAAGTTCCTAAATCACTCTTTTTAATGCTGAGGAAATATATAAAGTCAACCTTTCCTTCTTCTTTACTGAAAATATTAGACTGTGGTGCATTGTGGTCTGTGGCAAAGCTTTTCCATCAGTGAAAAAGCCACCTGCAGAAGCCAAAATGCAGAAGGAAAATTGTAGTATTTATTAAATAAATTTATATTAATGGGTGTTACCAATAGCAGGGACCCTTTACTTTTAAACTGCAACAGGGCCCAGGTGGTGAACTGTTTTTTTAACAAATCTAGAAAAATAATCTATGGTCACATGACATCGTTGCCAGGGAAACTGTACAGAAACTCTTTTACTGGTTGTGGTCCTTTACCACCAAATAGCATCTTCTGGGAACAATTGCAGCCCAAATATAGAGTCACATGTTGTGCCGCTCAAAGGCTCAAAGCAAATGAAGTATTATATAAATAAATTGGCACTAGAGTAATTCATAAACCAATTAAATTGTACAATCTTCAAAAAGTCCAAGCAGTATTGCCTGGAGTGCTTCTGTGTTTTCCACTTACTTCTGGGCCTAAACAAACATGTGGTGAAGGTAAAGTGGAAATAATATTGCAGTGGCTTATAAAATGCAGTTTTATTCCTTAGTAAATCACTGATATTTTCTCAGAAAATGACATAACAGGTATAGCTGATATTTTTATTGCCATACTGCCTATAATTTGTATTCTTATACTGAAAACACTGAGACAGAGAATTGGGGGAAAACAAGAATTAAGATGTTTGATTTGTAAAAATACATAATCTTTGCCAGGAATGTTCTAAGCATCAGAAAATCTAAGTATGGTCATATTCCAAATTATCAACACAAACCAGCAGAATACAAAGCAATTTTTAGCTTCCAGTGAAGCTGAGGAATTGAAATTTTGATCAGATGGCAAACAAGTGCAGGTGTATAGGATTCAATAGAAATTTTATCTGCAAACTTAGGTCAACAAATTAGATAATTATGTTGGCAGCTTATTCTGTCTGAATTCAAAAATTGCATTTTTGATGCTTGCATTTCCAGAGGTGACTTCTTTAAAAACAAAAAAACCCAAACAAAGCCAAACCTTTATTTTTCCATTTTCTAAAATCATAGTGAGAGAACACTCCAAGAATCTGAAAGAGAAGATTCCTATCATGCCTGATTCTGTGATGCAATGAAGACTGGATTCTTTCTTATGAAGAAATATGCATTCAATGTCTGTGCAATATGTAAGAGGTCCCAAGACTACAAGAAGAAATGTTTTTATCAGGAAAGACAGGAGTAGAATGCTGGCATTTCCCACTGGCTCAGCTGCCCAATGTTCCTCAATTACACAGAGTATAACTGATTGTCATATTATGGATTTAAAAGGAATTTCCACCCAAGAGATGCTGGCTGGTAATTAGGTTCTTTGGTTATTAATAATAATCACCTCAGATTGTCAAGCTCAGCTAGGTTTATTATCAGTTGTGAAACACTATTACAGTATAATCAGCAGAAAGATACAAGAAGCAATATCTCATCAAATCCCTTGTAGCTTTCAGGACACAATCATTTGAGCACAATCTTCCCTGTAGCTTGAGAATTCAAAACTCTATTATTGATAATACTAAAGGTAAGATTTGTATCCTGCCTTTTGTTATATTTAGCCAAGTTCAGGATACGAAGACTTCCAACAAATAGAATATACACTATCTTCTCACCTGATGAGATCCTTTAAAAAGTATTTCTTCTGCTCTCTTTTAATCTGAATAAATGAAAAGTTTTCCTGTCTTCATCGGTGTTACCTATCTGTAAGTTTGAAGCAACAATCTACGTACTTTGATCTATGCATAGTGTTTTTATAAGCCTATTATAAATAACATATGTAGGGACTGTAGGAAAAAGCTGGAAGTTGCTGGGATCTCCATTGCTGCCTAGCAAGCTACTTTCTCAAATTCCTGAACATCAGCACCAGGCTAGTGATGGCGTCAGGCAGGCTTTACATTCTCCATGCCCTGACAGGTCAGTCCACGGTCCTCATCAAGTTATTATCTCTTCTCCCTTAAAGCTTGCATCCATGGCCCATTTTTCTGGTGGAGATGGACTGATTAAGCTTGTCTGACTAGATTGCTATTGGTCTAGTAAGTTTCCAATGAGTGATGAGAGGGAGCATTTTAGTGAGGGGTCTCTAGTTGACATCTGGAAGATGGAGACAGTTGCATAATAGTGTTGGTCCTGAATGGTCTCCTTATCACAAGCCAATTCATTTCTTGAAGACTTCCAAAAACAAAATCATAAGAAAGAGGGAATGCAAGGGCAGAAACATTTTCAAGATTCTATTGCTACTCTACTTTAAAGGGTTCCACCACTGTTTACTAACATCTATAAGAAACTTCTAGTAGAGATCCTTCATCAGTTTGTGGTTAAGTATCATCAATATGCTGATGATAACCTACATCTCTATCCTAAGCTGAACAGGAGATGTGGTAGAAGTACTGACCTGATATCTAGAGACTATAATGAGGCAGAACAGATTCCAACTGAATCTTAGAAAGATGGAGTTGCTTTTAGTAGGCAGGCCTATGTCATCAGCTGGGTAGTTGGGTGAGACAGTCTCTCATTCTGAAATAGTCTATCTCATAGGTTCAGAATAGCCCCCATTCTTTTGTCATTTTTCACAGCCTTTAGTAACAATAATTTTAATTAGTAGATTTGTCCATTAGTAATATGGACAAATTATTATTTTAGCAGGTGTATTTCTGATACCTTTATTATTGTAAATTACCTAGAAACTAGTGAATAGGTGGCAACTTAATCCATTCCCTTCTCCTGACTTCCCCAATTTGGTGGTGGACACTCCTTTTTTTTAAGCAGGTTTTGTACAAAATCTTAGTTTAGCTGAATTTTGCTATTGTCTTCTCTTATTTTATTTTACCTTTTATTAATATTTATACTTATTTTATAAATTTAGACTTCTGAACTGTAATTTAATAGCAGCTGGTGCAATTAGTGTGAATAACACAGAGAACCATTTCTGGAAATTTGAAAACCAGCAAAGACAGCAAAACAACTGAAGATTAATGAGATCCTCAACTCAAAGGCTTCTGCTACGGTCTTACTATTCCAGAATCCCATGAACAGATTTGAAAAGTTATCCTAGCAGTTAATAAAACATCCAACTCTTGTCTCCCTTAATGAGAATGATGGATTTCAACAAAATGAGAACTCCCAAGAAAATGTTGTCACTGGTGAGCACACAGTTCATTTTAAAGATAGCAGACCTCTAATATAGTAATGCTTCCAACTAATGAGTTAAATAAATGTTCTAACCACAAAACTCTATTCAGATATTATGGCTAAACATTGTTGTCTAACTGCCCAAATTTGTTTGAGCAACTACCAAGGACTTTATTTCTGTAAAAATTGATAATTTGAAGTAAGCGTTTGATACCCATAGTATGTGATCCTTCCAAGAAATACCAAAAACAAATTATCCTTAGAGAGTTTCTATATTGGATAAGCACTTTAAAAACAGCAAAACTCATGCTTCTTCAAACCCAGGACTCTGCTGTCATATATCAACATAAACTAGATGAAATCACAAAAGGCTCTGTTCATTTTTCCCCCAAGTCAACTGTTTCACTGCCTGCCCATTGTGTTTACCATGTTCATATTAAATTGTTCCCCATTACAAATTGCAGAAAATTCAATTGCTTTTCAGCTACTCAGCAATGCATGCAATTATTTAAAAGTAAAGAGTTTTTTGAACATTTTTGGAATTACTTCTATCTATATGTTAGTTAATCACAACGTAAAATCTACCTTAAGTACTCTTACATCAGCTCACACATTCTAAAATGCTGTGCCTAATTTAATCTCATATTCTCTCTCTCACTCCCATCCCATAAACTACCTTCAGCAAACTGTAAACAATTTACTTGAGATCAGTATTTGTCCTCCCTATGTGATGTGTTCCTCTCAGCCATAAATCTCAACTTCAAAATACTGACACAGGTTGTAGTTCTCAAGCTAACTTCACTGATCTGAAAATAACCAGCTGACCTATTTTAGGAATTTAATCTTTACTGGACTGAATTTCCATTGCATATTTTGTGATCTGAAGCCTCCCTCTCATCCCTAAACAGCAGCTAATGGTATCCAATCTTATTCTACCATCAGTCTGTCAACATCCGAGTAATCCCCATATTCTATCTATAGTGGACAATATGGTGCATTTAACAAATTCATCCACCACCCCCAAACCAGGCAGAATGTTCTTCAAACAAAATTGCAGGCCCAGCTTTGCAACCAAAATTCAAAGATATTTTGTAATAAATCACTTGCAAGACCATAATGTGTGTAATTTTTAAGGGCAAGATTCAGTTTCTCAATCTACTTGTTCAACATGGTGAAAAGAAAATAAACATTTCATTTGTGATGGTGTGGGCGAATTACAACTTAATTGCTTCAAGGAAAAAAAAAAGATGAGATAAACCTGTTAAATTGCATTTCAGAAATGATGGTTCACCTTAGCCAGGGTAAAAAGCAGCCAGAAAGGAAATGAAGCATTTCATGGAAGAAGAAATGAGCCACAAATGCCATTTGTGTGTTCTATTGAAAGTTCTAATTTCATTAAAGGGTTGATTGAATTGAATGATTAAAAACCTACCATTTGCTTCATAAACAAATGATCAGCTAGGAAAATCTCTATAAGAGTCCATTGTGCATTAGGCAAAGCTGAAGTACTTGGTTTGACAATTCAAGATGCTTTACATGTCCCAGATCTGGAATCAAGTCTGCTCTCAAATATATTACTGAAAAAGACATACATTATTATATATCTGAAGATGGAAAATTGCTCATAAAAGATACCCTCCAGATAAATGGATTTTTTGAATCCAACTATTATTCAGCAATTGAATAGCTGCTCAGTAAAAAAGAGTCAAGTGATCAAGGGTTTTTTTAAGATGTGTCTTTAGTTAAAAGAAAGTTAACACTGTTGCAAAAAAAGGTTTCTAAGATATCCAACAAAGAGGTTTCATTATAAAGGTTCTCCTGAATTGCCAAGAGGGAGCAAGTGAAAAAAACCTGCACATGGAAGGATAGTAAAAAGATGTCAAAAAGGGGAAAGGCCAGCATGTAGCGTATAGCGGAGTTTAATGTGTGGCTAAAAGAGTGGTATAAAAGGGAAGGCTTTGGTTTTATTAGTCATGATGTCTGCAGCTGGACCAATGAAAAACTGTTCAAAAGAGATGGTTTGCATCCATCAAAGAAAAGAACTGAGTTACTTGGCATTAAATTCACAGATTTTCTGGATAAAAATTTAAACTGAACAGCGGGGACAGAGAATTAATGGATACAGAACATTTCTGTCCCCAGCAATCTAAAATTAATAGGGTTACCAGTGCATGTAACATAGATGTTTGTGCAGGTAAGATTACCAACCTTGCTGTCAAGCAAAACCAAGCAATTAATAGTGAGTGCCACACGATGTGCACTAATCAAACAGGTGGCAAGAAAGTAGGGGCAATCAGGCACAACACAGGTTATGTAGATAGTAAACACAGCATCAGACCTAAAGATCTCAAATGCCTATATACAAATGCACAAAGTCTGGGGAACAACCAGGGTGAACTCGAACTACTGATACATGAAGATAGATACAATATAGTTGGAATAACAGAAACTTGGTGGGATGAAACCCATGATTGGAACATACTGGTAGAAGGATGTAAACTGTTAAAAAAAAAAACCCAGACTCCATAAAAGAGGAGGTGGAGTTGCACTGCATGTAAAGGGCCACTATATTGCTACAGAAATGCATGCAACCAAAGATGAAAACCTCCTAGAATGCATATGGGTCAATATAAAAGAAAAAAAGAATAACATGGCCATAGGTGTATATTATAGGCCACCCAACCAAGCAAAAAAAAATAGGTGATCTTTTTGCCAATCAACTAACAAACATATGCAGAAAACACATTACAATAGAATGGGAGACTTCAATTATCCTGATATCAATTGGAAAACTAATTCTGCGCCAAGTGAGAAATCAAATAGGTTCCTAACCAACCTAACTGACACCTTTGTTGTCTAAAAGGTAGAGGATGGAACTAGAGGGACAGCCATACTGGACTTAATTCTTCCAAACAGAGAAGAAGTGATAGAGGGAGTTGAAATTGCAGGAACCTTGGGTGAGAGTGACCATGTCATACTAGAATTCAAAATAACCCAAATACAAGCAATAGAACATAATGACACCAGAGTCTTGGATTTTAAAAGAGCTGATTTTAATAAACTCAAACAGAACTTGGGGAAGATTCCATGGATGAAAATCCTAAAGGGAAAAACAACTCAAGAATCTTGGGAAACTCTAAAAAGTATGATCATAGAAGCCCAGACCAGCACAATATCACTGAGAAAGAAAAACAAGAAATCCAAGAAGAAACCAGCATGGCTGCACAAAAATCTCTCTGGCAAATTGAAAGAAAGAAAAGACAAGTACAAAAAATGGAAAGAAGGACATATTGTGACCATGAGCAGCTAAAGAATTACACAAAGGTGGAACCTGAAAGAAAAGGAAAAGTTATCATGCTTTCATGTTATCATCTCTAACTCTTTCTCTCTTAGTCTTATTTCTAATAGATTGCATATCATTGTTTCTTTCAAGTATCTGGATTCTCTCTGCTCAGTGACTTTTGTGCATGTAACACGGTCATAAGTACATTCATAAATGATTCCTTGGATTTATACGCAAGTAGTTTAGGTATTAAAATGAAATATAACAGATAGGCTATCATAATTTAAGAAGTTCTGTGTATCCTGGAAAGGTTTCAATTGCACATTTTGCTGAATATTTTTTTTCTTTTTAATCATTATCACTGTCTATTTATGATACACCATTAAATAAAATATGATAAAACTTTTGGTATAAATGGATGGCTGAATAATATTTTGGCTCACTGTTCAGCGTGGAAATGTTAGCAGCATTATAAGACTTTCCCCGATTCTCTTACTTCTGCTTTTGAACATCAACAGTACATGAAACTAGGAAAGGTTTATCCTTGCAACTAGGAAATTTATCCTTGGAAAGAAGACCCTCAGAGCTATGAACACCTGTGTCTTGAACCTATGGTGCTCTTGGTTGGTCAATGCTATACGAAAAGTGTTGGAATCATTGTGGAAGGAATGCTGCTGACTGCCTTGAAAAAGCTATCCAGGGACCTGAGTTGAATTACTTCCAGTCTCCAACCTCTTCCTTTAGGGAAGATTGTTGAAAGGATGGTGGATACTCAGTTTCAGAGGGTTGTGGTTGAAGCAGATTATCTAGACCTCAGTCAGGGTTCAGGTTGACTTACAACACTAAGATATCATTGGCTATGTTTGTGAATGACCTCTGAAAGTCTCAGATGGGATGCTGCAACCATTCTAGTTCATCTGAATCTCTTGATGACTTTTGATACCATAGCATCAGGTTCAATGGTTAGGCAGTATTGTTTTGCAGTGGGTTCTCCTCCTTTCTGCATGGCTAATTCCAGTTGGGATAGTGGGAAGGTGAAAAGACCTCACCTTTAAACCTCAGAATTCAGGTCTTTCAATATTCCTCTTTAATATCTACATGAAACTGTTGGGCAAGGTCATTTGACAACATGGAATGTGGTATCATCAAAATATTGTTGATAGCCAGCTATACATCTCCACCCCTCCACTCCAAGCAGGCAATGCCATTTAAGTGCTGACTGGAGGCTATGAGGATCTGGATGGAGACTAACTGAATCCAACCATTCTAGCAAGATGACATTGATTTAAATCAGGTGTCTTCAAACTTGACAGCTTTAAGACTTGTGAACTTCAACTCCCAGAATTCCTCCTCAGTCATGTTAGCTCAGGAATTCTGGAAGCTGAAATCTACAAGTCTTAAACTTGCCAAGTTTGAAGACCTTTGATTTAAATTTTTGGCCACTCTGGAGCTGGCGATGTGTCTTCTTTGACTCTTGGCAAGGATAGCACTTCTTCATTTCTGGTGAACAATATAGAGGTCCTCTTGGACTTGTAGGTCTTGCTGGAAGAATAGCTGGCACCTGAGGCCTTTGCACAGATTTATCTTTTATTCTTGTTCACAACTACTCATATCTTGGTTACTTTCCAAATGGATTACTGCAATATGTCCTTGAAGACCATCTGAAAATTACAACTGGTTCAAAATGTCTTATGGTCTTGGTTTGCCTATATTACCCCACTGGAGCCCAAACTGCATAGATTACTAGTTTTCCCCAGGTGCAATTCAAGGTGTTGATTATTATTTTAAAAGCCCTGTGTAGCACATAATCAGGATATTTTCAGATTTCTCCTTCCTAAGTTCATCTACATGTTTTACTAGGTTGGATCAGAGGTGGTATTCAGCCAGTTCTGACAGGTTCTGAAGAACTGGTAGTGGAAATTTTGAGTAGTTTGGAAAATCGATACCAGAAATTTTGAGTAGTTCACTACCACCTCTGACTGGCCCTACCCCCATCTATTCTTTGACTCCCGAGTCCCAGCTGATCGGCTGAGTCTTCTTTGGTTGCCCTGCACAGAAGAACGGAGCTGGAAAGCAGGTTAGTGGAGTGGGGAGGGAATGGGTTTTTGTAGTAACCTTCCCCCTGGAGTGGGGAGGGAATGGGGATTTTAGAGTATCCTTCCCCTGCCATGCCCACCAAGCCACTCCACGCCACGCTACACCATGCCCACCAAACCACACCCACAGAACCGGTAATAAAAAAATTTGAATACCACCACTGGGTTGGATACTAAGTGTTGAGATAGGGAAGGACTGGAGCCCAGTGACTAGAACTGTGTGTTTGTGTCTGTGTGTATTTAATAATGTTTTTACAAAGTTAAAAGCTACAGAAAAATAATATAGAAAAGAAAGAAGCAAAAGTGACCTCCATAAAAAAAGAAAGCAAAAAATATTTAAAGAAGCCACCTCTGATCTTCTTTCCTGTTGCTATAAACACAATTATTACTGTTTCTCCCCTCCTGACACAGCATAGTTCTCTTCTTGTTGTCTACAGCCTTTTAAATTAGAGATTTAATCAGAAATATATATGTTGTATATGACTAAAAGTCCATATATAATATTTTATCTTTAACAGAATAACAGAATTGGAAGGGACCTTGCAGGTCTTCTAGCCTGACTCTCTGCTCAGGGAACCCTATACCATTTCAGACAAACGGTTGTCCAATCTCTTCTTAAAAACCTCCAGTGTTGGAGCAACCACAACTTCTGGAGGCAAGTTGTTGTACTGGTTAACTGTTCTCACTGTCAGGAAGTTTTCCCCTAAGTCCAGATTGCTTCTCTCCTTGCATAGTTTTCCAAACATTATTTCTTGTCTTGTCTTCAGGTCCTTTGGAGAATAAGTTGATCCCCTCTTCTTTGTGCTGAGCTGGATATGCTGTGAAAGTCTTGACTTGATATTTGGAGGATACAAATCTGTGCCCTTAGGGTCACCTGAAACAGAAGTGTGGAATCTTGATCCTCTGGTTCAGGTGACCTTGACGACACAGATAAACCCCAACCCCAACAGCTCTCAGACAGTGTTAAGATCAGATGACTTCAAAGAAGCACAATCCTTTCATTTCAAATGCACACACAAGCACACACAATCCTGTCAGAACCTATACTTTCATCCCCGTGCCATCTAATCTCAACTGTGAGTACCTGTCCTTCCATCTCCAACACCATCCTGTACAACTGGTGAAACTTCCTGGTTGGAAAGCAAAAGGGCTTTTTCTTCTTTTTCTTTAAATAAATCAGTCCAGTTGCCTTTTCAAAAAGGAAAAAAAAACACCTTGAGACAACTATGACTTGGATGACTGAGAATCTGCATAAACTTTGTGGAATGTTTGTGATGTTGGTGTTCTTTTTCTGGACATTAGTTCTGTCATTCCATCATTCTGCTTTTATCTTACATCTTGCATTGTGCAATGCCAGAATCAGGATGGAATTCAATGGTAAATAAATAAAACTGGATTGTGTTACTACAGGCATTCTAGCTTCCAGCAGAATAGACAATCTCTTTACTTCTGAACAAGGCATGCACATTAATTTCAGAGTAAACGACTTTAGCATATTTTGGTAGTGATAGAAGATCCGTTACACTTCTGTCCTTGGCATATCTACTCAAAAATAACTCCCACCCCATCCTATAAATTTCAAAGTATGGGTATTTCTTGACTTCCGAACACAATTGGGCCCAACATTTGAGTTGCTGGGATAGTTGTTAAGTGATTTTTGCCCCATTTTATGACTTTCCCAGTTGTTAAGTGAATCTTTGTAGTTGTTAAGTTAGTAAAAGAGCTGTTAAGTGAATCTGGCTTCCCCATTGACTTTGCTTGTCAGAAGGTCCCAAAAGGCGATCCCATGACCCTGGGACACTGCAAGCATCAAAAATATGAACCAGTTGCCAAGCATCTGAATTTTGATCATATAACCGTGGGGATGCCACAGGAGTCGTAAATGTGAAAAACGGTCACAGGTCACTTTTTTTTAGTGTCCCAGGGTCATGTGTTTTAAGTTGAGGACTATCTATAGTTGCAGGACTGCAGATGAAAAACATAAAAGTAGAAGAAGCATCACACAGTGTCTGAGAATCACAACATTATGCAAGAGGGTCTGTATTTTGATCTGTACAAGGGTACAATACAGAAAGACCTCTTATTTTTTTAAATGAAGCCAAATGTTCTTCCCAGACCTGAAAAAATACAGTTCAGTTAATTCAATTGGTATATATCAATATGAACTTATTTCACCGTTTACTTGGACCATCATGCCCTCTAGTGGCAGGTAAGGGAACCTGGCCCTACAAAGGAGTCTTATTCCAGCCAAATCACCAAAACTCTTAAACTGATTCCTCCCTCTCCCCCACCCATCATTTGATTAAAAGAAAAGTGCTGGGTAATCTCTCTGTAATCTAGTTAGTATTACAGTGAAATTATAATAGCACAATATTGATACTGTGTAATCATGACATATGTTTAGGTATTTGCTGCTTAATGCCTATAGAAAATAGATGCATCAGAAGAAGGCAAGAAATAATAATAATAGGTTTTATTGCTGCCTTTTGAAAAATGAAAAACCAATAATTCATTTTCACATAAACAGAAGCTAGGTACCCTTTCATCATCTCGTGAAAAATGATTAAATATTAAATGTGCTGACTGGAATCTTTGGCTGATTGCAGAACCCACAAGGAATCCTCATAGGGAATTGGTCCCTTCCTCCAGTGTGGAACAGAAGCCTGCAGATTCAGTCTGGTCAGTTTCAGTCAAAAGATCGAACAATTGCAGGTTTTGTTGGAATTTGAAATATCAAAGTAACTTAATTTGAAACATCAGATCAGGAATGGCTTTAGACTGAACCCATCAGTTGATTTGAAAATTGATCTTTTTGCATAAATATTAAATGTTCCAACTCTTTGAATCAAATCAGCTCAGTTTCAATTATTCATTGAAATCAAACAAAATAAGTCCAAAAGAGTGCTAAAAAAAGCTAATAATGTAATAAAACTGAGAGGCGCTTCTGTAAATGCATGTTGCCTGGCTGACAGGTCAGGCTCTTCCTCTTATTCATTCAGAACAATCTGGGATACAACTGGCTATCTAAAGTGAAACTGCATATCCCTAACACAAAACAATTTGATGTGTGCTGGACTATTCTTGATTGAGAAGGTTGATGCCATTTAAAGTGGCAGGGGGAAACTCTGTTAAGGAATTTTTATGATGCAGGCTTTATGCAACCAAAAATAGAAAGATGGAGGAAAAGGGGTATAAGCTGAAATGATAATTTACAATTTAATGAGGAACCAGCAAGCAATATAAGGGAAATGGATAAAGCTTATTCCATTGACATTGAATTGTCAATCAAACATATTTAAGAAAGTTTCAGCAAGCTTAAGTATAGACATACATATCAGAACTAGAAGGTCCAGAGAATAGATTTGAAAGCTATTGAGAGGTCAAGATCTTTATTAGAGGTCACTGAAATTATAAAAGAAAGATATATCCCAATGAAAGCTTCGATGCCTTAAGGTTTTTCTTGGTTTGTGTAGTGGGAAACTGTCCATCAATGTCTACCATTATGCAGAGTAGATAATCTGCAGTGCAATATAGAAAGTAAGTATGGTTATATTTTGCCTGTTATTACTCAGTTCATGAATGAACAGGCTCTAGTGAAGGCTGACCCAGCAGATAAGAAATTTTGCAACATGGATATTTTAGCTAAATCCAGCAACCTACGAACTGCTTACTGTTTCTAAAAATGGAATTTATCTTTGATTTTACTTGTGTAGGGGGAAAATTGAAAGACAGAGAGGATTATCAGTATACCAGTCTCCAATCTGTGTAGAAACGTGAGAATAAAAGGCTCTACCAGATCTTTCAAGAGCTCATTCCAAGCAAAATTATAGACTTTGGGCTACCATGTATCCATTTTAAGGACTGCATTCTCCTTGAAACTGGATTTCCAAATGCACACATTCAAATGTTCATTCAAAGGAATATTTCATCACAAGACAACCATTAAAAAATCATGACAGGATGATACTCTAGGCCAGAACAATAACTTGTAATCTATGAAAGCAGACAGAGGCTATGAATCACATATCATGAGTTGACAGTGTTCTAGGTTGTGTGGCATCATTGCACTCATTTTAATAACACACGAAGAACTGATGCCTCAAAATTGGTGAATTCTCATAAGCTCTTTTGCTTTATTTGGATGGGGGAAGTGGGGCACAGTTTGAGAATCTGGTGAACATTTGATACTTACAGATACAACTTTCCTGGTGTTGTATTGTTGGTTTTTTAGCTTGCTTGGACTGAAAAAAACATTGGGAAAGGCTTTCCCCCCCCCAAACATCTGGAAGAATATCACCCATGGGTGGCTGTTTACAACACTTTGTAGGTTAAACAGATTTGCTCAATTTCAATTCATTTTTATTTTCAGAATGACTAGGTTTTCTTTAGAAAGAAAAATCAAAGTCTAAGATTTCATTTCAAGAAAGGAGAGTGAACCTGAAAATGTTTTCTCTTCTTTATTTGGATGAGAGAATAAGATAAAATGTTAATCCTTTTTCCCTCTCTCTCTTTAAATCAGTCCCCTCATGATAAGTAAAAAATTCAGATTGTTTTGCCAAACGTTGAGTTTGAGATTCATGTTGACATCACAGGATGATCTAATGATCAAGCTGTTCCTGGAGCAGGTAGGGACGTGTTTATAAAATAAGTTTGGGGAAAGTAGTCAGAAAAAGAAGCACTTGTTCATCTAAGAGGTTTTCAAAATATTAATGTTCTAGCAATTCAACTGTTATCTGCTTTTGATCTAGAGATCTATAGAAGCTGTACTGATCTATCACATTTACCTGCAGGGAGCTTCCATAGTCATGTCAATTTTGAAGAAACCTTACACAAGGGGAACACCTATTGTTGTGGCAGGTTTCTTCTAAATGTAATTAAACATTCTAATTTAACTTGATAGAAATCAACTGTCATTGTTTTTCCAAAGAGAGAGAACTTGTCAGTAAAAATTTATGGTTAGAGTCCCATTTCTCCAACAAGACTGAAGCATATTATACGCAAAAGAGTCTAGTACCTTAATAAGTAATCAACCTTCTATCAGTATCCAATTCCCTTGATTGTTGCAATGAAATCCCAAGACTTTCATCATGAAAGTCTTATTGGATTAAAATTAATTACCTCTGCCATTTTTAAAGAACTCGAGTTCCCTTGAGGCTTCTAAAAGTGTGTGGTGTGTTCTTTTCTGAGTTTATCTCAATTCTGCATCATGTTTATAATAAAATGTTCTATGCTGGTGGTTTTGACAGTAAACATGTTTGTTTATTTGTTCAGTTACACAGTTCAATATGCCCCTGAGGAGTTGTGTGACAGCCCAAGAAATTTAAGTTTAAAAGGGCAGGCAGATGTGGAAGCGTAGACAAGTAATGCATTCATTGAGGGCTATCATGTATTATAGTGGTTATTGTTTGAGAACAACATACACTGACCCCTCAGGAGGTCACAGCCACCCTGGTGCTTTGCAGAGCATTTATTCTCTGTGCTGTTGATTCCACCCCAGCTCAAATCCAACTTAAAGCAACTCTGATCTCAAAAAAACATCCAATAAAGATAATATGAATACCTTTTCTCTGTCAGCTATTCTTACCTGCTGGCACATATTTTGTTTCTAATATTTGATCAGAATATGCTTTTGTACAACTTAAAATCAATATTCTGTGCCTTGCACTGCATGATGATAGATCTGATTGACAGTATGTGACACTTGTGTATTTGAAAAGTGCAACTTTTTTTCTCTTCTGTGTTTTCTTGAATCTTAAACATACTTAGTTCCTTCTATCTTTCTTTAAAAGAATTAGTCTCTGAAAGAAGCTTGCCTGAATGATTTTACTTTTAGTGTGAATGTGCAGAAGAATAGTCAAAATCCAGACCAGAGTTCCAAAACCCAGGTTAGAGTTGTCAGCCAGCCCAGACATCAGAATTTATTGAACCAAACCCAAATCTGCAGAATTACAAAAGAACTGAAGATCCAACAGTTGATTCTAACAAGGGATCATTGGCCAGTGCTGCCCCTTAAATTCAACTGCAGTCAGCTGCTTTTATTCAAGAGATTTAGTCCCTTGTTTGGCAAGAAGCTTCATAGAATGTCTTTGCTCTGTTCAGAGGATGCCTTTGTTTAATTAACCTTAGGTGATTATTAGTTTTATGTCTCCTGAGGTTGTCATTCCACAGGTTCTTCTAGAGCCTCTTCCTCAGCATAGACAATCTGAGTGTTGGCCCATGAGATATTTTTTTTGTCTTTTTTGGTAAAACTTGCATCTCTTCAAGTTTTATTCTCTCCAATTGCTTTCCCTACTACAATCTTAGCCAGACTCTTTCTTTTTTAAAAAAAAAAAAAAGCCTGTAAAGAACAATATAGTTTAAAGGGCATAATGTGATTTTGAATTATATAACAAAAACATGGATCCCATCATTGTATGGATAATATGCTTGGATATAGCAAACAAGATTACTCTTTTATGATGAAAAAACAATGCCATTCCAGATTTAAAATCTTGCTCTTTACTTCTGAATTGCCACTCTGTCAACCTAATGGAAAGACTGATCACTATTATTCCTAATGATCAAAATTTAAAGCTGACATAAAGCATTTGAAAGCCAAGAAAACTTGTAAAATGGTAATAAAAATGGAAGTACTTATTGAAATTACTTAAAAGTCCTTCAGTAAAATCAGTATTCGGAAATCATTAAATGCATATTACAGGACTGGAGTGTTCATTAAGAGTTGAGGAATCCCACATTTAAGACCAAATTCCACCATGGAAGTTCAATGGATATCTTTGGACCAGTCATTCTGATAATGCTGCATAATCTTGGTATCTAGAGCATAAACTGGATATAATTCAAATTAGGAAAGAAAATAAGTAATGTTCTCTTAACAAACATATTTTATAAATGCTTTCCCTAGCTCGTGCATTTTAATGTGAATTTTGCCATATACAGTATATGTTTTGCATGCAATTCTGGGGTCAAGAATTACATCTAAACAGTGAGAATTAGGAAAGATAATTGTGTTCTGATCAATATAAATGTGGTTAGTTCAAATTTGTCCTGTATTCTTAACTGCCAATCCAGCATCCTTTTAAAATACTTTGCTCTTTGGAAGCTTCAACTGTCCAGAATAAAGCAATGCAAGCAGTGATAGGCTTACTTTGGCCCACCTATGTGACACATCTATCTGTTGTTGCCAGTATGCTTCTTATTGCTATCAAAGATGCTGGTTATCACATATGAAACCCTACATGACATAGGACCTGGCTATTTGTGGGGCCACCTATCTTCAGTGGTTTCTGCATGAGATGTGATCTGGTAAGAAGATGTGAATTTTGGATTCGCTTGATTAAACAGTGCCATATTTTGGGATCCAGAAAATGCACCTTCTCTGAGACGAGAAGGTCTTTAGGTCCATATATCTTCTATCCTGATGATATTCTAGAAGGCCTTCAAAATATGCTTTGGGATAGTCTGGATAAGACTCCCTTCTTTATCATGTTTTAAATTCATTTCCCTTATATTCGTATTCCCTGGTGAATATTTTACAATTATTTGTGTACTTGTTTGGTTAATGTTATATATTC
>NW_020769311.1:17447758-17507758 GCF_900518735.1 Pseudonaja textilis
ATGAACGGACCTGGGTGGGGACTTTGGCAAGTTCCAGGGACATAACAGTTTTCCCTTTCCTTTCCAAAATCTAACTATGAATAAAAAATCCACCCCTTTCCTGCTATCAAACTGCAAAGAATTCTGGAAAAGAGCAAGATAAATTTTGCCCATCCAGGGTGGGAAGAACAATGAGCACTAAAGATCTCAAGAAAACAATAGTTGACTAATAGTTATTAAGTCAAGCTACATTTTTAGATCCCTGCTAACTGTAGGAAATGAAATTTGCACATCTGTGTTGTTGTTTTTTAATGGAAGATAATGCTTTCATGTGCAACACAATATTTATGGGGAATGGCTTTGCCCATATGAAGATGGCCTTAATAGCATCAGCAGTCTGCTTCTGACAGAAAAAAATCTCATCAAGTCATTTTCTTGCTGCCAGTTACATTTATGCAGAATGATCAACTTATTATCTGCATATTCTTGCCACTGTTAAGTTTTATTTGGCTTTAAAAATAACCTCCTCTAGCAGTTCAGTCTGAGAATTTTTTTTTTTTTAAGAAAAGTTTGACACATTTTAATCGAATTCTACTAACTTCTCTCTTTCTGGAGAGAAACCTAACAGCCTAACATTTTCTTGGCTGTATAAAATTGATTCATTCTGGTTGCGCCTCCCTGGTAAATTCAAAAGCTACCACGGAATAATCTAAACTAAAGCAATAAGCTGATTAAAAGAGAAGTAGATTTTATAAGTCAAAGGCCTCTAATGTATGAATACCAACTTATTTTCTTAGAACTCAAGAGTTTCAATGTAGCTGGGTGGTGATAGGGATAGGGTGAGAATTGTAGGTGAAGTTGTAGACAGGGAAGGGAGGTCATCTGACAGAAGTTGATGTGTTTAACCAGTACTCAAATGAGCCCTCTCAGAGTTCAGACCTGAACAAGTGTCTAATTAATATTAATAAGCCAGTTTGTCCATAGAAAGTAACAAGAATTTAACAGTTTTCTTTGCATATTCCAAATCAGTTTTTCCATCTTAAATGTGTAGAAGCCTCAATAAATACCAAAGTCTTGAGTTCACAGCTCACTGGATATAGACAACATGTGGGTGGGTGGAAAAGAGAGAGAGAGAGGGGGCATTTTTAAAAAAGTTCTGTTGATACAAAGCTAAATACTTTTTAGTATGTGCTCTATAAAACCATACACAGGTATTCCTCCACTTATGACCACAACTGAGGCCAAAATTTCTGTTGCTAAGCAGAAAAGATATTAAGTGGATTTTGTCCCATTTTACGGACTTTTCTTATCCCAGTTGTTAAGTGAATCACTGCAGTTGTAAACTTAGTAACACAATTGTTAAGTGAATTTGGCCTCTCTTTTGACTTCGCTTGTCAGAAGGTTGCAAAATGATCACATAACCACAGGACACTGCAACCATCAGAAATACATGCCAGTTGCCAAGCATCCAAATCATGTAACCATGGGGATGCTGCAGTGGTCATAATTATGAAAACCTGCGCTTAGTCACTCTTTTTCAGTGCCATTGTAACTCAAAATGGTCACTAAACAAACAGTTTTAAGTCAAGGACTACCTGTAGTCTATTTGGTAGCTATTTAGAAGCTTACTGTTGCCTTCTTCTGGGAAGTCATGACAAGCAGCATTAACTGATATCAAAAAAGTATTAATTCATGAAACAAATTTATTTTGTCACTCATCTCTCAAGGAGAAACTCTGGGTGGCACACCACAGAGCCAAAAAAGAGCTAATAAATACAGTAATATGTAAAAACTGAACTAAAACAAAGAACAATAGATAAAGGGATGTAAAAATAGTAGAACAGCCTCATTAGATCACCAGTTGCCTGGGGACCCCAAGCCTGCTGGCATAGCCAGGTCTTGAAGGATCTCCTGAAGCTCAATAATAATGAGGTCAACATCACCTCAGGGGTGAGATAATTCCACAATGTGGGGGCCACAGCAGAAAAGGCCCACTGCTTATGGCCTGTCAAAAGCAGCTCCCTAGGCAATTTAAACAGGTATGAATTCTGGATGTGAACCCGTTGGATGAAAAACCATTCAAAAAACACCAAGACTGTTTGGTGTGCATGTGAGTATGTGTATAGTAAAAATATAACTATCTATCTATGTCTATCTCTCTATCTAGATCACAGGTGTCAAACTCAAGCCTACGGACCACATCTGGCCCACAGGGTGCTTAAATCTTGACCACATGCAGGCCCCCTTTGGCCCATTTTTGGCCTCCCCACCTTCCAGCAGCACTCTGATGACCAAAAACAGGCACACGGAGGCCGCACTAAGTGCTATTGGAAGCCATGGACACCCCCCCCATATATCCCCCCCATGCCCCATTTTGGTCAGCGGGTGCTGCAGGAGGCGTCTATCCCAGTTACCCCTCTGCTTCCCCCCCCCACCGGCCCATGGAGGAAAAGTACAATGCTGATCTAGCCCTCAAAGAAGGAGAGGGTGAGGGGAGACAATTCTGAAATAATTGTATTGTTTTAGCATGTATTGCCTTGGAAATTAAAGCATACATTTTTATACAGCTATGTTGGCCATCATTCCTTTTCAGATGCAAAGAAAGATAGGCAGAGTCAGGTCTACTCTCTATTTCCCTCACTGCTGTTCTTTATTCTACTGTACCTCTTCAGAACTAGATCAAAGAAATTAAATAAATATGAATTGGGTCCACACAAAGGTAGAATTGTCTACACATTTTAAATAAAACCTTTCCCTTTCTTCCCTGTAACACACATACCACCAGCACCATTTTTTTGAAGTAGTATATCAAGTTACATTCAAACCACTTTAGAAGCAAGTAACAAATACCATTTCCAATCAGATATAAATTTCAAGGGAAAAAAACAGAGCAGGGCAACATTTATTTTTAATCTGCCCTCTGTTCAACACAGATATGCACTTTTTAGAGGCAAGACATATTGGGTAAAATGAAAAATCCCTGAGCGGGGAGTTAATTTTACCCTCCTCACAACATCTCTCCCCGATTTTGTCAAATAGGATTTACTGTTTATTAAACTTCACTAGCAAGGTTTATTAATTCACTTTTCCCAAGGCATTACCTCATGAGTATTACTTCTTATGCTTTATTTCTATTGAAATAATATTTTGGTTTTCGATTATATGTCCTTAAGTTTATGGCTGTTAATTTCATTAGCTGTATACATCAGTGTTCTTTCATCAGTTCTTCTAAACATTTTCTCTCTGTGGTTCTGTCTCTCTTTTATTTATTTTTTGGTACCTTTGAGTTAATCTTGACTCTGGGCAACTACCTAATAAGTCTCTGCAGTTTTCTTGGCAAGACTTGAAAAGCGATTGGGCACTGAAATAGAGTGACTGGCCTAAGTTGGTTATGTGCCTAACATGGGATTAGAACTCACATCCTTCCAATTTCTGGCCTGATGCTTTACCTCCTTATACCAAACTGGTGTGCTCATTCTCTTTCCCTCTCCATGCACAAATACATATACACAAGCTATATATGTATCTGTGAATGCAGGCCTCCATAATATAATATTAGTTAATACATAGGGTATATGTATATACAATCATGCTATATATGAGCCAAAGGAATATGCTCTTAAATTCTTAGCTAGACAGATTTAAAAATGCTGATTCTACTTTGTAATGCCAAAATGGCTAGGACCAGAATTATTAAAGGAAAACCTTTTCTCATACAAACTTGACTTTTAAAAAGCTGAAGGAGGTCTACATGGGGCCAGCAACAACATAAATTGGGCTAAGGGTAAATGGCTGACCTGAGATCGCCAAGAGAAAATCATGTTCAAATCACAATCAGAATCGGAAACAATGCCCCAACTACTGGACCCACTATATGTTATCTTCTTTTCTGAAGTTGGCTTAGAGATTCTACCACCAAGGCAATATGCTGAATGTGAAATGTCCCAGTAATGGAAGTTAATACGTTTTTCCATTGTTTCTTTGATTGCACTATTATTAAGACAGACATTTAATTGGTTCTAAGTTTGTGACTTGTCTTTAGTTAGCATTGAATGTTACTTGTTAAACTTTTACATATTTTACATATTCAGAGAGCCTTGGTAGCACAGTGATTAGAATGCAGTACTGCAAGCTACTCCTACTGCAATTTGGCAGATCGAATCCCACCAGGCTCAAGATTGACTCAGCCTTCCATCCTTCCGAGGTGGGTAAAATGAGAACCCAAATTGTTGGGGGCAATATACTAACTCTGCAAACTGCTTTGAGAGGGCTGTAAAGCACTATAAAGTGGTATATAAGTCTACATGCCATTGCTACTTGATGTACTAAAAATGTTTCCAGAATAAATTTTGAATGCTTTATAATCATATTTTTATTTTTATCCTACCTAGAATATGTGCCTGTCTGTAAGAAGTGTATTATGTTTGCATATACATAAAGACATCCAGTTTAATTCATAAACTCCTATGCTGGAGTTCAGACTTAACTCATTAATTCAATCTCTCCTTAGGATTTAAAACATAAGTTGCTCTTTGACTTCCTAATGAAGCCAAACTTCCCCTTATATTTTCATTGAATTAATCAAAGTCAGAGCCTTTGCAGTAAATCAATGCAGTGCAGTCCTAAGTTCCCAGAGCAAATTAAAAGTGGTATGAATTTCTTGAGGGGAGTGGATTTTAATTCAGAGAAATTATTTTACAGGGTCTGACAAATCCTTTTTGCTTCTGTCATTTATACTTCCTTTTTCACTTTCCTCTTTGATGTGAGAGTGAAATTAAAACAAAATATAGTAATAACATATCTGAGGTATAACATCTGTTTGCAAAAATGCTTCCAGCCAATTACAGCTGTGTATGTTTAGGTGGATTTATGACATTCAATAGTGAAAATTTCACTGCCTTATGCCATATGGATGTGTGTCTACAGAAATAAGTTTATATACGTATTGAAAATCTGGATGCATATCTTTCCTATCCATTTAAATGATTACCATTTCCACAAGATATACACACTTACAGTGCAGATCTCAACAAAGAAAAGCCATTGTTGACACATTTGTACTCAGCTTCTTTGCCATAAAAGCAAGAATATTAATAATGCCAAGGTTTCCTCCAAATATCCAGTAGAGATTAAGTCAGTGAGAAAGCCAATAGAGATTAAGCTCAACGCATTTGCCCCTGCAGTCATTGCTGTCTTCATTGAATATACCAAAGGTGCTTTTTCAAAAGGCAACTGGACTTTCTGGTTTTTCTTTGAAAACATTTTGCTTCTCATTCAAGAAGCTTCTTCAGCTCTGGTTGAATGATGAGGAATGGAATAATTCAGTTTACCATCGAGTCAGAGCTGAAGAATCTTCTTGGATGAGAAGCAAAACATCTTCAAAGAAAAACCAAAAACTCAAATTTCCCCTTGAAAAAGTACCTTTGGAACAACCATGACCTTGATGACTGAGAATCTCCATAGACATTCTCCATTGAATAGTGGTTGAATCGTGGCTTCTAAGTTTATGAGAGTTTTCTTCCAATGAATGAAGTACTTTCATGGCCTCTTTTATATAGAACAAAAGAATCTTGCCTCAAAATGTAGATTTGAGAATGATGGGAAGAGTTTTTTTCCCCGTTTCTGTTTTGCTCTCTCTTTAAACTTAGAAACATTCCCTTTCTTTCTCTTTCCTAAAATCTTGCTTAAAAACCGATCTGATTTCCCATGCAATTAGCAGTACTGAATCAATTATTCATTCTCCACTGGCTAACCAATCAGCTTGGTGGTAAGTAATGAATCTATTTGCCACTTTTCATTTCATCCAGTAAGTAGTTGTGTTGGTGAGGTCCTTCATCAGAAGTGGGGCTCCCTCTCCATCCCATAGTAATATTGGAGAGGAAATAAATCTACACCATGTTCAAAGTCTGTGTAAAATATGTCATTGGGATGTTAATGTGATATTCTCCCTGCACCGAGACTCACTGCATGTAGCATAGACTATATGCCAGCATGAATACTACTGCTGTGCTCAATTTATTTCAAGCTGTAAGGTCTCTTTAAATCAATATTGACCCTGAATGTTTGCTTCTGAGACTGAATAACTGTGATTGTTCCAGGAAGACAGACTAATTGCAAACAAGCAGACTGCAGATATAAAAGGTTTTATATTTATGGCAACTACCTGGAGATTAGCATCATTTATGTATTTAATAAAAGTTTAATTTTTATTATCATCTTTACCATTTTTATTAGGAAATAATGAATTAAATACTTTTCCCTCTTCACAGTTTTATACATCTCCAGAAACAAATGTATTCACATTGTGTAATTCAGATTGCATGCTTCGTCAAGCATTAAAAAGCTTTAGCCACAGCGCAGCCATCACAATTTGACAATTCTGACAGCCTCACTCCCAACATGTGCACGGGCAAACAGAAACTCTGCAAAGACATGATGTATGCCAATAAAGATGGAACATTTTCAAATAGGTTTTGGCCATAGTACTATAATAACTTTTCTGTGGTGTTCTTCTGGAACAATATTTTTATTGGAAAGATATTCATATACTAAGGAGATCCTGTTTTTCATGGCATCTTATTGCACGATGTGCCCACTCAATTCAACAATGTGTCATATACTGATGTGCCTCAAATTGCTGCTTAAACCCCTCTATTTTTTCCTATCCTTTTGTTGTTGTCCTTTGGGGAAAGTTTTGTTGCTAAGAAATCTACTGTTTTCACTGGTTGTGAAGTAGTTGGTAGTTTCAAAAGGCCCTCTGCCTAAGGAAATCCTACACTTATTTAAATCACTTTATGTTAGATCTGGGAGGATGGTTCAAGAATGGAGGCAAGACTCAGCAACAACAGCTCTTTATTAGTGACTTCAGATCTGAGCAACTAATCCCAGCCACAGCAGCCCCTTTTATAGGGCTGGCTGCGGCTAGGCAGCCAATGAAGGCGATTTGAGTTTGCCGCTCTTGGCAGGGCCAATCGCGGCAGCCCGTTTACTGGCCAATCGCATCAGTCTATGGCGACCAATCACGATCGGCTATCAGCGGGCCAATCAGGTTTGCAGGCTTTGAGCCTGCTAGTCCGGAACACCCCTCCCCTCTCGGTTCCATTTAAGGGGTGGAGTAATATAGTCTCGCAGGTAGGCAGGTCTTCACACCTGTCTACCTGACTTACGCAATTCCAATTGTCCCTGTTCAAATCCGGGTTCAGATGGACTGCTTGCTGGATCAAACAGGAATGGTGAACCGGTGCCATGGTCAGGGCTCTCCTCTGGTGCCCCCAGGGTGATAGCGTCCTCAGCTTCATTGCTACTGCCATGGCTCCCCGGGCTCGCTGAACCTGCCTGGCTGCTGTTTCTTGGCAAAGCGTTCATCTGTCCAGGCTCAGCTGCAGCTGGTGAGTGTTGCAAACTATGGTGCGGTGATCTCGGTGTTAGTTCAGAATAAACAGGTGTTGGTTCAAATTCTGAGTTCACGGCTTCCCCTCCCCCCCGGTGTCAAAGTTAGGGTCAAGGTTGGAAGATGTGGTTAGTCTGGAGCGCAGTTGGTCAATATGGCATTTCCATGGTCTGCCATCAGTGGTGAGTAGATGGTAGGAGCGGGGACCCGTAACTTGAGTTACTTGGGCAGGAATCCAGAAGGGATCCCCAGAAAAAAATTTTGCAAATACAAGGTCTCCTACCTTGAAGGCACGGTGCTTGCTGCTGGAACCCAGGGGCTTTTCCGGGGTGTAGGCAGGGTGCAAACGGTCTAGAGGCGATCTGAGTTTCCTGGCCATCAGGAGTTCAGCTGGGCTCTTGTTGGTCATGCTGTTTGGTGTGATGTGTTGCAGGAGCAGCATTCTAGTGACTTTGTCATGGATGTTACCTTGTTCCATTTTCTGCAGGGTTTTCTTTGTAAACTGAACCATTCGTTCAGCCCTACCATTCGCCGCAGGATGGGGCGGCAATGTGAGTGCGTGTCGGATGCCCCGTTCCGCTAAATACTGTTCAAAGGCTAAGGCAGTAAATTGGGGACCATTGTCAGAGACCAGGATATCTGGTAACCCGTGTGTGGCGAAGAGTCTGTTCAGTTTTTTGATGACTGCCTCAGTAGTGGTTGCTTTCATTTTATTGACCTCAAGCCAGTTAGAATACACATCTAAGGTTATTAAGAAAATGTGGCCTCTCGTAGGTCCCGCAAAGTCAATATGAATGCAAGACTAGGGGCCCCTGGGTGTTTCCCATTCTGCTGGTGGAGCTTTTGGTGGGGCTGAGTGGTTTTCCTGGCATCTGTTACAAGAGGCAACCCAGGTTTCGATTTGTTTGTCCATACCTGGCCACCAGGCATAACTTCTTGCCAGCGCTTACATACGCACAATGCCCTTTTGTCCATTGTGTAGCATTTGCAAAACCCTTTTTTGTAACTTAGTTGGTACAACAACTCGGTCTCCCCATAATATGCACCCTCTTTGTGAAAAAAGTTCTGTTTGTCTGTTTTTAAATGGCTTAAATATTTCCTTAGGGTCATAATCTGGCCATCCCCTCTCCACCCAGCCAAGAACTCGTGCCAAACAAGAGTCTCTTTTGGTTTCAAAAGCGATGTCCTGGGCCATTAGTGGAGGTGAGGACATTGTCTCTATTTGCAGTACCGGGAGTGTGGGAGCTGGGTCTTCCTGTGGCTCGGGTAGTGGTGAGCGGCTCAAGGCATCTGCGTGAGGAATAGATTTCCCCGGGCGATACTTTAATTGATAGTCTTAGGCAGCGAGAAATTCCGACCATCGCATCATTCTGGGGGAGAGAATGTGTGGAATAGGTTTGTCGCCCGCCAGAATCCCAAGTAGTGGCTTATGATCCTTTATAATAAAAAATGGTCTCCCATAAACATATTCATAAAATCTTTTAATTGCAGAGACAATAGCAAGGGCTTCCTTATCTAAATGGCTACAGTTTCTTTCTGTTTTTGATAGAGTTCTTGAAAAAAATGCAATTGGTGCCTCTGAGCCATTTGGTAGGACATGGCTCAGGATGGCCCCCACCCCAAATGGTGAGGCATCACAAGTGACAGTCAAAGGTAGCGTCTCGTTATACTGAATTAGTACTGCATTAGAGGTAAGGAGGTCTTTTACTTGCTGGAAGGCGTGTTCCTCCCGACATCCCCAAGTCCAGGATGCCCTTTTATCGAGCAGTCTATGAAGGGGCTCAGCAACAGTCACCTTCTGGGGTAGGAAGATGTTATAAAAGTTAATAAGTCCCAGGAAGGCTTGGAGGTCAGTTTTTTTGGGGGGTCTTGGGGCATTTTTGATAGCTGCCAATTTCTTTTCTGTGGGGTGGATTCCTTGCTTGTCAAGGAGGTAGCCAAGAAACTCCACCCTTTCTGTGCAAAGCTGGCACTTTTCCTTCTTAACCTTGAGGCCAGCGTCTTTGAACCTCTGTAGGACTGTTCTAAGGCATTTCTCTAATTGGTTTTTTGTGGGTGCTGCTATTAATATGTCATCAAAATAGGGCATGACCCCTTTTATACCTTGTAATAGTCTCTCCATCAGGCTTTGAAAGATACCTGGGGCTACGCTTACACCAAACTGGAGCCTGTTGCACTTGAATGCACCACGATGTGTGACTATAGTTTGGGCTTCTGCAGTCTCGGGATCAACTGGCAGCTGTTGATACGCTTGGGCCAGATCTAATTTTGCGAATATTTTGCCACCCCCAAGTGAATGCAGGAGATGTTGAACAACTGGTACTGGGTAGGCGCTCTGCTGTAGCGCGTGATTGAGGGTGGCCTTGTAGTCACCGCAGATTCTTATGGACCTGTCAGGCTTTATGGGGGTGACAATTGGTGTCTCCCATTGGGCGTGGTCAATAGGTTCTAACACGCCTTGTGCAATTAATTTGTCCAGTTGCTCATCAATTTTGGATTTGAGAGCAAAGGGAACTCGGCGTGGCTTTAGGCGAATGGGTGCAATGTCAGGGCAAAGATTAAATGAAATAGGGGACCCCTTGTACTTGCCTAGATTTTTGTTGAACACTTCTCAGAAGTCGTGGACGAGAGCTGCCTCCCAGTCATCGTCTTCAGTATGATAGATGCCAGCCATTCCGATTCCTAATGGCGCGAACCACTGAAGGCCCAATAGACTTGGCCGGTCTCTGTCTACGATGGTGAGTGGTAGAATTGCATTATGTCCCTTGAAAGAGACCTGCACATGGCGGGTACCTGCGACTGGAATCCGGTTGCCTTGATAGTCTTTCAGTATGAGTCTCTGACTACTGAGGTCTTGGCGTCGGACATTGGGAATTAGCTGCTTGAGTGTTCTCCAGGATACCATGGATAGTGATGACCCAGAGTCGACTTCCATGATGCATGGTTTGTTTTCAATGGTGACCTTTACTCAGATTTTTTTAGCGTCAAGTGATCAAGTGTGGCCGATGGTGATAGTTTGATGAGCCTCTTCTTGTCTGGGTGTGTCATTAAACCTTCAGGGTCTGCTGTACTGGTTCCACTGCTTGCTAGGGCAGTCCCTCTGTGTGGTGGAGTTGCCATCATACCTCTTTGGGCTGCTCCCTCTCCGTCTGGGGCTGGAATTTCTCTTGTTTCTGCATACCTTCGTGATGTGCCCTCGTTTCTCGCAAAAATGACACATGGCATCTAAGAATCTGCATTCAGATCGGGGATGGTTTTCCCCACATCCGGTGCATTGGTAGTTGGGTTTACGTCCCCGCTGGTCCCGTTGCTCATGTCCCAACCAGAGCCTGTGGACTTCTTCTTCCTCGCTGTCTGAGGATGACTCGACATCTTCATGATGGGTGGTCGATGTGTACTTGTCTGAAGGTTTCCCAGCATCGTTGGTGGGTTGGCAGTTGGTTCTGCTGGTTCGATGCATTCGTGCTGCTGATTTACGAGTGGCTTCAGCTGTGGTGGCGTCTGCTATGGAATCTGCAAGCGAGATGTCTCCCTTGGCCATGATCTTGCTCTGGACAGTTGGGTCTCTGAGGCCAAGGATGATGCGGTCTCTCATGGCTTCTTCGAGGTTGGCGAAGCCACATAAACCGCCCAGGTTCCTCAGGTCTGCCACAAAATCCCCAACACTCTCACCTTCATGCTGGTCCCTCTGGTAGAACTCGTGTCTGCGAATGAGAGTTGGCACGGCTGGGGCGTAATGGTTGCGCAGGATGGGAGCAAGGGTGTCCCAATCCATGGTTTTAACCTCAGCTGGCTTCGCTAAGGCTTTAGCCATCTTAAAAACGGCTGGCCCACAATGGGTTAAAAAAACCATTTCTTGCTAGGCATGGCATCTTTGAGGTTGTTGGACTCCAGGAACATTTGAAATCTGTCCATGTATGAGTCCCAGTCTTCGCTAGCTGGATCGAATGGTGGGGGTGGTATAGCGCTGCTGGCCATATCGCCGTCATTGCGCTCTGTCAGCCACGTGCTCCTTCAGCTAGCTCAAATCAATAGACTTCATTGCCTCCGCATCCCATCCTCATCACCAGTGTTAGATCTGGGAGGATGGTTCAAGAACGGAGGCAAGACTCAGATAGTAACAACAGCTCTTTATTAGTGACTTCAGATCTGAGCAACTAATCCCAGCCGCAGCAGCCCCTTATATAGGGCTGGCTGCGGCTAGGCAGCCAATGAAGGCGATTTGAGTTTGCCGCTCTTGGCAGGGCCAATCGTGGCAGCCCATTTCCTGGCCAATCGCATCAGTCTATGGTGACCAATCACGATCAGCTATCAGCGGGCCAATCAGGTTTGCAGGCTTCGAGCCTGCTAGTCCGGAACACTTTATACTTTCAAGTCTCAGTTAGGACACTGTAGAAGAAGAAAGAAGGAGGAAGACAAAAGAAGAAGATGTATTCTGGCCACTGGCTGTCAGCATTTCAGCAAACCTCCATTCCAATCAGTAACTCTGAGACAAGCATGATCTCAAAAGTACCTTTATTAGAATAGCAACTGGCACATCAGTGGAATCTCGAAACTAAAAGTCTCCCAGACTTCCCACAATGTCCCAAACTACAATCCATCCCCTTTTTTACCATCATCACATCACATGGACCAATCACGATCTGTCCCAGTATAAGATCCTTTTTCCATCCTGCGCCTTAATAATCTTGAACTACCAAAAGAATTTTATTTTGTCTACTTAGAACTACTCAATTGACATCACCCCCTCCCACTTTCTCAGGCTATGTGGCAGAATGGAATATGTCTTTCAAAGCTGACACTGACTCTAAAAGACTCTCAGAGTTTCTCATGTATAAATTAACCTATTTATATACCATATCTAACCCACTTTATTTAGTAATGTAGGACTGTGAGAGTTGTACATTAAGGAAGCCTGAACACTGAAGAATTGATGCTTTCAAACTGTGGTATTAGAGAAGACTCTTGGAAGTCTCTTGGATTGCAAGGAGATCAAATCAGTCGATACTGATTGTTCTTTTAAAGGATTGATACTAAAGGTGAAGTTCAAATACTTTGGGCACCTAATGAGATGAGAGGGTTCATTGATGTTGGGAAAGGTTGAAGGCAAAAGGAGAAGGGCATAATAGAAGATGAGATGGTTAGATAGTGTCATCAACACAATGAACAAGAATCTGGGAAGACTCCAGCAGACAATAGGGAACATGGGGCTAGTATACTGTGGTCCAAGGGGTTGTGAAAAGTCAGACATGACTTCACAAATAAACAAAAAAAAAAAAACCATTTCTTTGGTCTTTCTGACAATAGTCTCAGAAATGTTTTGAATTTAATGCAGAATTAATTATAATTGTAGGTTTGACATATCTCTGCTTTTTCATAAAACCCTTGCTGAATTAGATCAATCTTTCTGGGTTATACCAGTAGCCACTCTAATTCACAGAGAAAAATCACAAGCACAAGTACACCACAAGAGGAATAGTCCTTTTTATTTATTTATTTATTTATATTTGTCAATCGCTTACAAGATAATAGGTATAGGTAAAAAACATAGTTATGAATACATGGATACATATAAGAAAAATAAAAAATATATAAAAGAAACAATAGGACAGGGACAGTAGGCTTGTTGAGGCGCTTATGCATGCCCACTTTTTATTTTTTATTTATTTATTTATTTATCTATGTTTGTCAATTGCTTACAAGATAATAGGTATAAGTTGATTTGCCAGCAGCTGGCATTTAAATTGTACTGACTGTAGTTCAGAAGGTAGTTTAAAATTGTTAAGACTAAAAATCCAAATTAGCCTTGCCTTTTCTGGCTTTATTGAGTTATCTTGTACAACAGTCTAAATTAGCTGACATTATGACCTGTAATGGCAATAAAGTCCATATGTTTAAACAAGTACTGTCTTTTATTAGTCATTAATCAAGCTAATTTAAATTGTTCTATTGATATTTTGGCACCTATCCTGACTTTATAATAACTTTTTTTTGAGATGTGGTGGCCAGAAGAACATAAAGCATTCCGAGCATGGCCTCTGTTATAAAATCCCTCTTTTATCAATCCCTAACATCACTGTTTACAAAAAAAAAAAAAAATCTTATCTACTTTGCTTTTGGAGAAAGAGGCAGGGAAGCAAACTTCTTTCTTAAATAACTTTCTATAATCTAATGTCCTTAATTCTACTGGGATTTGATTACCGTTACTCTGATTATGATATTAGAGGACCTGTGTGTTTGGAAAGTATCTGAATGGGGAATATTGCTCTAGATTATCAGTTACTTAAGGTTAGACAGAATTTAATCAATAATTAGATGGTGGATTATGGAATCATTTGTGCTTTCCTGTGCTTAGTCGTTTTCTTGCAGATGTTTCATTACTAAACAATTGATGTTACATAGTTTGGAAATGAAATGTCTGCAAGCAAACAGCCAAGCTCAGAGTGCACCCAGGACCCCATACTTCAACCCTAAGCTACAAATATTATCTTCTATTAGTACTTAGTGGATTCATGTTTGTCTACTGGGACTAGTTTGTATTATGTGTATTTCTCAAGGGTGCCACATAAGTAAAGTAGGGAGGACCCCAGTTACAACTTTTTTTTTTTACCACAGTTTAAGTGTCCAGTTTTGCCCACTTCTTTGAAAAACCTCACAGCATGGCTATATAAAAGTAAACCATCTGAGAAAGAATAGCTTGAATATTTTAACTTCCATTTTTTTTGGTATGTGTGTATGGTGGTGTGGGTTGGTAAGTGAAATTCTGAACAAGAGTGTCTTGTATGCCAGCAGTGGTCCTGATTTCTAATCGTGTAGAAATTGGACGTTGAGTAGCACTGTGATTATAATTATTCCACAGCTTTAGAGAGCCAAATTTTATTCACCCTAAATAGAATTCTTTATTGGCCAAGTGTGATTGGACACACAAAGGAATTTGTCTTGGTGCAAATGCTGTCAGTGTACATAAAAGAAAAGATATATTTGTCAAGAATCAAGAATCATAAGGTACTTTGTAAATAGTTGGACAGTGTTGAGGGAATTATTTGTTTAGCAGAGTGATGGCGTTCAGGAAAAAACTGTCCTTGTGTTTAGTTATTCTCATGTGCAGTGCTCTATAGCGTCATTTTGAGGTAGGAGTTGAAACAGTTTATGTCCAGGATGTCAGGGGTCTGTAAATATTTCCACAGCCCTCTTTTTGACTTGTGCAGTATACAGGTCCTCTATTGAAGGCAGGTTGCTAGTAAGGTCTTGAGGTCACCCCAGACAATTAACCTCAAGAGAAGACCCGGTACTAAAATTGCTTGTACTCATGACAAAGTGGAAAGGTCCTTTTTGGACATTTGTTTTCTTTTCCTTTACTGTATTCTACTTTTTCTGTTTTTCTTTCCTTTTTTGCAATTTCTATTTTTCCCTTTTTTGTTTTTCCCTTGTATTCATTTTTATTGCTGTAATTTTATTCTTTTAATAAAATTATTATTAAAAAAACAAATGGGGGGAAGAATATAATTATTATATCTATGATGCAGGCAAAGCATACAATGTGGCTGGCTTGACTAATGAGAGTTTTATTTTCCTTCTGCAATCAAGTCACCATTTTTTTAGACAGACTACTCAGCCAATTTAAAAAAAAGCATGCCATTTATTTTGAATATGAGCTACTACCCTGTTTCTCCAACAATACGGCCTCCCCCAATAGGAAGTCCCAGCATGTTTTATAGGCATGAAATGAAATTAAGCCCCTCTCCCCAAATTAAGGCCTATATTAAAACATGTGAAATGGGGGGGGAATGGTGTGGGGAGGGTTGCCGTTAGGAAGTACTTTTGTTGCACACCCGGATATGGTGCTGCCTGCGTTGACCCCGATACAAAGTGTCCCACCAATGCCGAGGTCAACATCCAAGCCGTTGCCACCCGCCCACCCAAAGATGCAAGGGGGGGAATTAAGTCACCCCCAAAAAGACAGCCTAGCCATTTTTGGGGGGCTCAAAAAAAAAAAAAAGACCCGGCCTTATTATATGAGAAACACAGTATATATGAGTTAAAATATGAAGGGAAGTTTATTTGATGAGGTTTTAAGTCAAAGCTATATAATAGCAAAATCTTAAAGGCCTCCTGAGGGAAAGTTTCCATCTTTTTGCTTAATGGCAGAAAGAAATTCAGCAGATACATAAATTCTCATTTCTGTAACCCATGAGTTAAAGAATTCTAACATTTTAAGAATTTCTTCCACAGTATGCAATTGTTAATGACAAAGAAGTGGGTGAAATGCAGAACAAGATGAGTAGGCTGTGCATCCCTTAATAAGTTTGGGAACTAATTGTGCCTTTTGCAAATACATTAATTTTATAAAGTTACTAACAAATATAGATTAACAAACTTTCAAATATAGACCACTTTCACACATTCTTTCCCACCCCCTAAGAAATCAGATCAAGAACAACTGAACTGTAGGCTTTCCGCTATTGGGGTGAGATTTGAGGGTTTGTTTTTTTTAAGAGTAAAGTAAATCCATAGTTTAAAAAAAAAAGGGTAGAGGTATGTGCGCATGAGGAATTCCTCAGTTTTTGCACATGATACCAATGTTTTCTGAAACAGCTATTTCCCACACCTCCTCGCATTTTGTTGGCTTCTCATAAAACTAACTAAGAGGAGAATGCTGTAAGAATTATTCCAAGAGAGAAGTCAATTCACTTCTCCTTTGGAGTAATTTATTAAGCAAATTATTTTTTCACAATCTGTAAGAGAAGTGTAGGGGAGGGAAAAACTGCAATTTCTGTAGTACTAGTGCTTTACCCATCCCATATTGAAATTCGATATAAACATGGGACTAAAATTAGGCTTGTGCACAGGAAGATCTACTAGGAGGAAGGTCAAAATTATCAAGATGGTGGACACAACTGAAATACAATTGAAATCTGGTCAAAGCAGGATTTCAAGTGCTCAGACATGGCTGTCATCTTGACTTCTTCTGGCATATGTGTTCCATGTTCCAGACCCCTCTTGCTTCGATTTGCAGTATTTGCACTGCAAAATAGGGTTGTTCATCCAGCTTGGAACCTTCTCCTTGTCTTCTCCAGCACACACAAAGGTCAGAAAAGGCTTCCATTCAGATTCTGTCCTCTACCAACCCATTGCCTTTGTTCTTGGAAGAAAGGGGACAAAATTGTGGAATCTCATGCCTTCTACAGCATGACATCTCCCTCACAATTCCATGCAGGTATATGAGCATGTGGAAGCACTTGCTTTAGCAGCTGTGTCACAGGAATAGCAGCCAAGTAGGAGTGAAATCCAATTTGGCCTTCTCATGTTTAAAACACTTCTGCAAGAGTCACATTTTAAGTAAAAAGGGAAAAATAATCTTGACCTATATTTACACAAGAAGAGAATGCTATCTCCCCAAACTGGGTATCTGTTCTTTAAAACATGTGATTTTCTTCTGTCTGCAACTCTCTAGTGAACATATGAACAAAAAGAGAGGATTCATCTACAAACAGAAACCTATATTTCAGTGAAGTAAATATTCTGTTGCTTCAAGTGATGCTGAGGGGACATCTGAGGGGACATCTTCAAGTGATGCTGGGGGGAAATGCTAGGAGTTGTGGGAAATACTGATCACATTACTTGATTTTGCAAAATGATTTCATCAAATCACTGAGAAGTATGATTGTAACTGTGACTGGGGAGGTCAAAGGGATTTCCATTTCTCCTTTCCAGTGTAATCATGATTTTATAGCAATGTCCTGTGGATGATTACAGTGCAGGAGAATACAAAAGTGCTTGCTTTTTCTTGATTGTCTAACTTCACCTTGTGACCTTTTCTTTATTGTCTACTTTTGAAGAAGCATCCTCAGAAGACAAGGGAGAGCCAGGAGATGTGCAGGAAGTATATTATTTGGAAAAGAGTCAAGGACTTGGTGGTAGAGAATAACAAGATTGCAAGTTAAACTCTTTGGGAATAAAGGGTGATGGTATACATGCAGTCTGACCTGAATTAAATGCTGTATTGAGGATGTTGGATAAAGCACCAGGGAGTAACTTTGTCAGAAACAAAGCCAAAGTGGCATGCTCAGTGACCAGTTATTTTTAATCTTGCTCTTGGAATTAATTTTTGGCTTCTGGCCATTTTCTACTTTTTTCCTTACAATGTTTGCCCTGTTTTTTATTATTGGGATTGGCTGCCTCTTGGACTATCTCTAGACTGCATTTTGTAGCTCAGCTTCTGTCTGCATGGTGATTTTTTCTGAGAGAAGCTTTAATCTATCTCATTAGTGGCTGAGGTACATCATTTCTGGTAGTGGCTGAGGTAAAACAAGGCTACAGGTAGTCCTTGATTAACAGTGCTAATTGGTACTGGGAACTCCATCATTAAGTGGACATGGGCACAATGGTAAATTTAAAAAAAACATGTCAATATAATGCTTAGCAACAGCAGTTTCAACAGTCCTGGTTGCCATTTTTAAGTGAGGATGTGCAGCTTTTTAAATGAGGATCACATGTAACTGTAACTTCCAACTTCCTGACAGTTTCCCCACTGACTGCTTGTGAGAAGTCAGCATAGCAGGCCACAGATCATTAATTCAGCAGTCATAAGTTTGAAAAGTCTTCAGTGAAGGGTAATTAAATGAGGACCATCTGTACTAGAAAGGTGTGTGTGCATACACACATTTGCATGTGGAGTAAGGAAAACTAATACTTCAGTAGTGTTTAATCTTTAATCCAGTTACATACTTTACTAGCCTAAAACTGGGATTTCTAGAAATTGTAATCCAAACACTTCCAGAGAGGAGAATGAGGGAGTTTCATTTCTATTCCCACTCTGATAATTTCATTTATTTGACTCTACCATCAAATATTGTTATAATTCAGTGTCATTTCATCCATTGCATTTATTTTCTGTAATCTAATGAAAAAAAGAGTACACAGCAGATTAAAACTATATTCACATCACTGGTCTAAATTTAATTGCGTGAAATGAGGCTTGACAAAAATAAGAAGCATTTCTTGACTCATAAACTTCATTTATTTCTAATGAAAACTGTTCCGGACTAGCAGGCTCATAGCCGGCAAATCTGATTGGCCCGCTGAAAGCCGATCGTGATTGGTCGCCATAGACTGATGCGATTGGCCAGTAAACGGGCTGCCGCGATTGGCCCTGCCAAGAGCGGCAAACTCAAATCGCCTTCATTGGCTGCCTAGCCGCAGCCAGCCCTATAAAAGGGGCTGCTGTGGCTGGGTTTAGTTGCTCAGATCTGAAGTCACTAATAAAGAGCTGTTGTTGCTATCTGAGTCTTGCCTCCGTTCTTGAACCATCCTCCCAGATATAACAAAAACATTTGCCTATTTTTAACAATCAGCTGTGCCTTCTAGGATCTCTCTATCTCTCTTTCTCTTTCATTTTCTCTTCTCATTTTAGTATTATCTCAGTCCAAGCTTTCATTCTGAGGAATAGTTAAAGTTTGAACCATATTTGTTATGTCTTTGGAACTGGTTGGAGTTCCCAACCAGGTCCGCTGTTTAGGTGGGAGCATCAGCAGCTCCCATTGGTTGGCTCCGTTTGACAGTCGGCTATAAAAGCCGGCTGTCGAGCAGAGCCAGCCGTTGTTGTTCTCTAGCAGTCTGCCTTGTTAGCTGGCAGACACGACAACCCTTTATTCCCTTGAATAAAGTCTACACTTGTATGCTCTGGTCTTAGCCTCGTTTGTCCCTTCGCTCCACAACACTGGCGACGAGGATGGGATGCTACAGGCTAGCCAGAAGCACCCAAAATCAAAAGAGCTGAAACCACGGCGTTTGGATCGTAGCTGCCTCGCTCACAGAGAGCTCGAGCTCAAACCGCTGCGATCGGAACTGAAAGTCACGGCGCTGACAGCCTCAGCCGCCTCGCTCGCAAAAGAGTGCGTAATTCAAACCGCTGCCGTTTGAATTCAAATCACGCAAGCGAAGCACGGCACTGTAGCCACAGTTGCCAACGCTCCCCAAGGAGCACGAATTTCAACCGTTACCACTGAGCTGAAGTCATTGAAGCTAGTTCGGCGTTGTTAGCCACCGCCACCAACGCGCTCGGAAAGCGCGAAATTTAAACTGCCTTCACGAGGCTGAAACTCACAGAGTGAGTCTCGGGCGCTGCAGCCGCAGCCGCCAGCGCTCGAAATAAGCGCAAATCCAAAGGGCCACGACCACCCAGAGAGACAGCCTATTCTGCCAAGAGTCTGAGGGTCCCAAAATGAATGCCAATCAGGCATTCCCACCGTTCAAACCCAGTGAGGAAAAATGGGACTCCTATAAGAATCGCTTCAATCACTTCCTGGATGCCATTGGCCTGGCTGATGCTGCGGAACACAGGAAGAAGTTATACTTCCTAAGCTACTGTGGGGCTGAGGTTTTCGACACCGCCACGGCACTGTTCGCACCACGTGAGATCAGAAACGTTCCGTGGAACGAATTACAGGAAACACTCTCTAACCATTATTCCCCAAAACCTTCACAGATCGCAAGGCGTTTCGCATTCAGGATGAGGAAGCAAGCCGAGGGGGAATCCATCAACCAGTACATGGTACATGGTACAGTACATGCCCTGAGGACAGCCGCTCTTCAATGCGAGTTCAAGAACTACCTAGACGACATGCTTCTCGACCAACTTGTTTGCGGGGTAAGAGATCAGAGACTCCAACGACGTCTACTGGCCAGGAAAGATCTAAGTCTTTCCCAAGCGGTGGAGGAAGCCCTAGCCGCTGAACTGTCCATCCAGTCAGCGGCCGAGATTCAAGGCACCCGCCAAAGCCTGGCACTTCCACCGTCCACTCAGAGGAGGTGATGAGCGAAGCTGACCCCTCTGAAATTGCAGATGTCCATCGCCTAAAGCAACTGAAACAGCCACAGGTAGGAGCGAGACAGAGAAACAGCAGTGGCCCACAACAGATCCCTTTGTGCCTAACCTGCGGGGGTTCCCATTCCCGGGCATCTTGCAGATTTAGAAACGCCAGCTGCCTTAACTGCCACAAGAAAGGTCACCTTGCAAGAGTCTGCCAGGCAGCACGCGCTCCTTCCCAGAAGTTTCCCTCATCTCCTAGCCTCCAAAGGCAAGTAGAAGACTGTTACACGTGTTACCATGCCAACCACACTTCCCAAACTCCTAATAAGATCAAACTCTCTCTCTCCCTAGAAGGTAAACCTTGTACCATGGAGGTGGACACCGGTTCAGTGCACTCAATCATCTCCTGGGATACGCTGAAAAAGATTCAACCCAGATTGACCAAGAAGCAGCTACAAAAGTGCCACCTCACGCTGAGAGACTATCAAGGCAAGAACATCCCTGTCCTCGGGAAAGGCAAGTTCCTTGTTAAATTCCAAACCTTCAAAGGCCATTTGCCTTTAGTGGTGGTTAATGGTTCACTCCCTAGTCTTTTGGGATTAGATTGGTTCCCCTCTCTTGGCCTTAATGTTACAGGGATTCATGCTGTCTCAACTTCTGATGTAGACACATTGTTCTCTGACTATTCCGATGTTTTCAGTAGCGAGCTGGGTTGCTACAATGGCACACCCATCTCTTTCTCTGTAGACCCCCAGGCAGTTCCTGTCTGCCTGAAATTCCATAGAGTACCCTTCGCCATCTGCCCCAAATTGGATGCGGAACTAGACAAACTTCTCAAACAAGGGGTAATTGAACCCACAGATTTCGCCAAGTGGGAGACCCCCATAGTCACCCCACTAAAAAAGGACGGTAGTTTGAGAATTTGTGCTGACTACAAGATGACACTTAACCGTTATCTCCAGGTTAGCACATACCCCGTTCCAGTCATCCAGCACCTATTGCACACTTTCGAACCCGGCACCATTTTTGCCAAGCTAGACATGTCACAGGCATATCAACAGTTCCCTGTCAACAGCCACACAGCAGACTTACAAACCATTGTAACACATAGAGGGGCATTCAGGTGCAAACGCCTCCAATTTGGCGTTAGCGTGGCCCCAGGTATTTTTCAGTCACTAATGGAGAGAATTCTCCAAGGTCTTCCAGGAGTAGTCCCCTATTTTGATGATATTTTGGTCTCAGCTATGGACAGGCCCCAGCTCCTCCAGAGGGTGAGGGCAGTATTGGAGAAGTTTAGACAGCATGGTCTCAAACTCAAACGGGAGAAGTGCACCATCGCCACTAGACAGGTGGACTTTTTAGGATATAGACTAGACGCCTCAGGCATCCACCCAGTGGAGTCAAAAGTAAAAGCCATCCACGAGGCACCCACACCTACCAATAAAACGGAACTACAAGCCTTCCTGGGTTTATTAAATTTCTACGCTTCATTCTTACCACACAAAGCTTCAGTCGCTGAACCTTTACACAGGTTATTAGATAAAGACGCTCCGTGGCACTGGGGCCCCAAGGAATCCCATGCATTTAAAGCGATCAAATCTCTCCTCACCTCTGACGCCGTTCTAATTCAGTTCAATGAACGCCTTCCCTTGGTTTTGGCCGCTGACGCATCCCCTTTCGGGATAGGAGCTGTCCTTAGTCACAGACTTCCCAATGGCACCGAGGCGCCAATTGCTTTTTTCTCCAGGACCCTTTCCATGACTGAAAGAAACTACAGCCAGATCGATAAGGAGGCTCTGGCTGCAGTAGCGGCAGTCAAAAAATTCCACGAATTCCTTTTTGGCCACCATTTCGAACTCATTACCGACCACAAGCCACTTTTGGGACTTTTATCGGGGGACAGGCAAACCCCACAAGTTCTGTCCCCCAGGATGACCAGATGGACATTGTTCCTGGCGGCCTATTCGTTCAAGCTGGTCTATCGCCCCGGTAAGACCTTAAGCCACGCAGGTGCTCTCAGCCGCTGCCCCTTGCCGACCCCAGTTGAAGACCCAGCTCCGGTGCACGCGATCTTCGAAGTCAACGAACTTAAGCTACCTGTAACTGCTGATGACATCGCGGCGCACTCCAAGAAAGATAAAATAATCGCCCAGGTTCTGGACTGGGTGGGGAGGGGGTGGCCAGAAACAAAGTGTTCAGTTGACTTTGTCCCATTTAAAACACGTCAACAGGAACTATCAAAACTCCAGGGATGCCTGCTGTGGGGTACCAGAGTCGTTATCCCATCCACTCTTCGCGTGCCCATACTGAAGGTACTGCACGAGGGCCATCCAGGTATCGTGTGAATGAAGGCGTTGGCTCGCAGTTACGTATGGTGGCCCGGGATGGACGATCAGATCGCAGAGTGGGTAAGCTCCTGTAAACCCTGTCAGGAATCTAGAGCAGCCCCACCAGCAGCCTCACCCACAAAGTGGGAAAGCGCCAATGCCCCTTGGTCACGGTTACACATCGACCTGGCCGGGCCTGTGCATGGCAAGACTTTCTTAGTGGTCGTGGATTCGTATTCTAAATGGATAGACGTTGCCTTGCTCCCCACGACCACCATGCAGGCAGTTGTCAAAGCCCTGACCCGACTTTTTGTGACTCATGGGCTCCCGGACACGATAGTCTCCGACAACGGGCCGCAGTTCTCATCCTGCAAATTTAGCAGGTATGTCACGAATCTGGGCATCAGACACGTCCTCACGGCCCCCTTTCACCCTGCCAGTAATGGGATGGCGGAGAGAGCCGTCAGGTCGGCTAAGGAGGCACTAGCCAGATTCGGTCAGGAAAACTGGCATTCCAAGTTATCCCGTTTTCTCCTCAGCCAGCATACAACCCCATGCACTAGCACTAACAAATCCCCGGCTGAACTCTTAATGGGGAGACGTTTAAGGACTACTCTTGACAGGCTGCATCCTCATTACTGCCCTGATACCCCTTTGGGTTCTGACAGCCAGGTGCGAGACTTTGCCTTGCAGGACCCAGTCTTTGCAAGAAACTATGCAGGGGATCCATTGTGGGTGCCAGGACAGATCGTGCCTATCACCGGTCCAAGGTCCTACCGGGTCCAATTAGAAGACGGTCGCATGTGGCGGAGACACGTGGACCAACTACGCAGGCGGCGAAGTGACCGGAACAGCGGTGAGCCGGATCCATCAGCCAGCCCTCGAGTCCTCGCCCAGGCTCCAGAAGGGAATTCCCTGAGGGACCAGACATTCCCATTCGAACAAAGTGAGCCGAGATCGGACCTAAACTGCCGACCCGAATCTCCATCACATCCACCCAGCAGGAGCACCGACCATCCAGGCCGAGACGTTCCACCGAGCCAGCCCGAACGAGGGGAGACTTCTCATTCCCAGGATCCAGTGCCAACCCTAGAGGACTCCACGGCGGCCTCGGAGCCGTGCTCCTTGGACTCGATGCCAACCGGCAATTCCCCTGGGCTTCGACGTTCGGGTCGCCAGCGAAGTCCACCATCATACCTCAAAGAGTATGCATGCGCCCAGCTAGGGGGGAGGGGTGTTATGTCTTTGGAACTGGTTGGAGTTCCCAACCAGGTCCGCTGTTTAGGCGGGAGCATCAGCAGCTCCCATTGGTTGGCTCCGTTTGACAGTCGGCTATAAAAGCCGGCTGTCGAGCAGAGCCAGCCATTGTTGTTCTCTAGCAGTCTGCCTTGTTAGCTGGCAGACGCGACAACCCTTTATTCCCTTGAATAAAGTCTACACTTGTATGCTCTGGTCTTAGCCTCGTTTGTCCCTTCGCTCCACAACAATATTCCCAGCTAGCTTGACAAACAAAAACAGGAAATAACAAATGTCCAGTGATATCATTCCTGGAATATCCAAAATAAACTGGCAAGCTTCACATCTTCATATCATATTAGCACTGATGATGTTACCCAGTTTGGGTAATGAAACATCTGCAAGAAAAAAAAAAAATAACCAAGCTCAGAGATCACCAAGGACCCATTATAACCCGAGGTACAAATATTCTCCTTCATATCTGTTCCAGATCATATGTGTGCCATAATTATTTTATCTTTGGTGTTCTAAAGGAGTACAATCTCTCTTCAGAGGTTTTGGGATACACTCAACATTTAATAAATAAATGGACAAGCAGATAATGATATAAGTAATTTAATAATAGAGAACTTGAGTTCATCCTTGGAAACTACATAAACATAACCATTGACTTGTCTGTCAGATATTACATATGAAGCTGTTGGTATTTTTCTATTTGTCTTCAATACATAAACAGAGTGGTAGGAATTGCTACCACAAAGAGTTGCTTAAACAATGGCAATATCGAATTCAATAGTTTTTTTTAAATAATATATTATCTATTATATATAATTTAGCAATTTGCTTACCAAACAATAATGCCGGATACATTTTATATGTTGATTTCAAAGCTATATATCTTTTGGAGTTTTAACTATAGTGCATTTTACCAGAACATTTCCTTGGAAAACAATGTAGTCATTAATTTATTTTGATATATGCAGTACATTGCTAAAGACAACAGAAATTTCTCAGATTTTAAACTATTGAATAGTGGGTAGAATTTAATTAAACTCTTGGAACATTAGTTTGGTATTTATTGATTGCTACTACAAACCATTTTTCTATCTTTCTTTTTCTACTGCTTGGTAAATTAATGGAAAATTAGAGCACGGCAATTCTATTTGGGATGTAATTTCACCACCATAAACATTTGTATATTGTTGTCCATAGAGCATCTGTGTTATAGTTTACATGATTCACAAAAACTGGCTTAGAGAATAATATAGTATTTTCCCTTCACACATGTACATGAATGTCAAAATTGATATAGAGTGGTGATACAGATATATTTAGTTTATTCTCTGTATTTTGTTCAAGTAGTTAATATGTTCTTTCAAGTTGCTCAGATACTGAAATCACCGATTTTTGGAACTCAATTCATGAGAAACCAGATAAAACAACAAATCTTATAGTTCTTTTTACAACTCCCCGCCCTTTGAATGTTCATCCTGGTGCTGGGATAATTAGCAAGAAGAGAAAGGATATTTGTATTTACATCCACTGGAGAGGAAAGGTTGAGAAGATAGTGAACAGACATACAATGGGGAAACACACATTAAAAGGAACATATTATTACCTTGTATTATTGGAGTCTTAAGTCACAGAGCTCAAGAAGCTTCTTGAATGAGAAGTGAAACATCTTCCAAAAAACCCCCAGAAAGTCCAGTTGCCTCTTGCAAAAGCACCTTTGAGATATTGGAGTCTTGATTCATTTGCATGCTAATATGTGTATGTATTAAGGTTTTTTCCCCTTCCAAGCATAGTAACTGCAGAAGAGATAGGCCATTTCAGTGAAACTGAAGATGGAGCTCCAGTCTGAAAAAGGCTACTGTAATATCCCAAAGAGATGAGTAGAAAGTTCATAAAACATATTAGAAATGGATTCAGCTTAATGGCTATTCTCCTAGGAAAGGGAAGAGGTAAAGTTTACTCTCTTGATACAGAAGGCAGATGGTCTTTGCAAATGATTTTTGCAAAGTGCCAAAAATGTTAAATCTGATATGCTAGATGAAGCACCTTAGAATATTTTTAATTCTCAGGTATACCCACAGAGAAACCTAGGAAATCAAGCTTCTTTAAAATAGTGCTAATGTTGCCTGACCAAAATATTTATGTTGCTATTCTGCTTTAAGGTGAAAGCAATAATTCTAGGCTTGTGTGATTCTGTCTAAATTTATAATTCAACAGCAAATGGATTAATTTGTACTTGAGATTCAATTTGCAGAGGAAAAAATGTTACAGGGTTGTAAAAAGGGAGTTATTGTTTATAAGCAATAATGGGGATTACAAAGCAAATACAAAGTTGCTTCATTGTTGATGGAATGGGATAAAAATGGTTAAGAATCTTTAGACAACAGTATATTTCTCAAGTTGCCTCTAGATTTCACTGAGGTATTTTTTATTATTGTTATTCCTCCAACATATCTTTTCAGAAAGGGAGGGATATGTAAAGATCATATTGAGGCACAACAGCCTCAATATGATCTAGAACTGGGCTGTCAAACTCATGGCCTTCAGGCTGGATGCATCATGAGCTGGCCGCACCCATACTCAGTTCAGTGAAAAAAAAGCCATGATATGTCACTTGATACCATTGTGACAACACGAGGTTGACACCCCTGATCTAGAATACGTCTCAATTGGCCTGTAGTTATGCAGAAAATATCCTACTCCAATGACAACATCAGCTTAAAAAATAATTTACTTTTCAACTTGTTTTTTTTTTTTTTTTTTTGAGATTCCAGACTTGTCATGACACTGAAGAATGATCATTGACTTGACTTTGTCTGATAATGTGATTGGTAGTCTTTGATTACTGGGTTTGGGGAGTGCCAGAAACATAGTATAAGAGGTATAGGAGGATGCCACACTGGGGTAGGCCCTCTTCATCACTGGCTTCAGTGTTTAGCTTCTTCAGGACATGGCTTGTTTATGGCATGTTGGCAGTACAACATGGCACTAGTGACAGGCAAATCACAGAGAAGGTGACATACACAACCTTGCCACCATTGTCACCAGACACTGTTAAAATGAGGTGTGCATTTTTATGTATTAGCTTGACTCCTGTTCGATCATTGTCTCCTGTAATGCAGAAGTTAAAAGTAAGATTTGGCCCAAAAGAGGACTCCAGACTGCTTAGGCCTGAGATTACACTGAGAGGTCTGAGTTGAGCTGTCAGCTGAGTTGGCAAGACTAGCAGAGAAGTGTAAGATTCCATTAGCACAAGAGAGAACAAAGATAACGACATAAAAGAAACTGAGACGGGGAATGACTGCTCAAAGTAATGCAAGGCTTGGCACCCAGACTGCAATCTTGCTCATCAGTGCACATTACAAGAGACAAAGAGCCTGACCACAATGCAGGAAAACAATCAGCAAAGAACATTAGCCAATTATACCCTTCTTATTTCTAGCTAAAGACCCAGTGACAGACTGAATTCATAACTTCATATGAAAGCATGCGGGGAGGGGGAAACCCTGTTGTTAGGTTTTTGCACCTGCCTATTTGGTAGGTGCCAATTTGAGATTTCAACCTGCTTCAACTGGTACTGATAAAGGTGAGCTCTTGAGTTTAATGGCCTGATTATGTTTCACACATCTTCCTGAGCAAATATAACTCCAAAGGCTTTAGAAACTAAAAATGTGATGAATTCACTCTTCATAGTAGTGACCACTGGTTTTCTTAGTTGTGAAACCAAGGAAGTCTTCTTTAAGTTTGACAGGAATTCAAGGAGTTGCATTGTAATGCAATCATTATAACATAAACTTAATCTTGAGGACTGAGGCTTGATGGCAAAATTTCTCTTTTGTGGCTGCAAAAGTTGATCTTTTGAGAAGACCTATCTGTCAAAGCCTGTTTGTGGCTAGGTGTTAGGTTTTCTAAGAGGGCCTTGGTGAAATAGGCAGTTTAGGACCAAGGGAATGAAAGTACCAAACAATAGATAGGAGAATATGTCAGTATGGTGGGAGGAGTTGTGGTAAGCAACAGGGCTGTGAGAAACAGGTGCAGAAGGAGCAGAAAGTAGCACACATATCCCCTTAACACCTGTTGTAGGAGGGCAGCAGTGATATAAGACTTGTAACTTGGGAGACTGGCCATTAGGCCACTAATCCCAGAAAAAGTAAAGCCCGTTTTTTGGGACCAGGCATAATTCAGGTCATGGCTCTTTATTCCCAGGGCTGGAACATTTTGTCTTCTTAAAAACAGCCTGTACTTGACCAGTTCCATTATCACACCCTTGCTCTAAACTTTGCACATTTGGAGAGAAAAGAGCCACTGCCTTGTCCCTTCTTAAATGAAAGCAAAGCATTAGCAATTCATGGCCATTCACACCTTTTTCCTTATCCATCTTAACAGAAGCAGCATGCATTTGGAGCCAATCCACTTACTAAGTGTTGAAATTTAATTTTATATCTGCCCCAGGAAAATCAAAGAACATCTTTTGCTTGTCTATGTTTTTTTTTTAACTTTTATGGATTTTATGGATTGGATAGCAAGAAAATTATACTGGGACATTTTCAGTATTTAGAATCCTCCTGCCCTATTTTCAGTAGTGAAATTTGGGGGCCAAATGGTAGATTTATTTATTTATTTTATTTATTTAGTTGATTTGTCAATCGCTTACAAGATACAGATATAAGAATAAACATAGTTATGAATACATGAGATGGATGCTTATAAGAAAAATAAAAAGAAACAATAGGACATGGATGTAGGCCTGATTAGTGCACTTATGCACACCTCTTAGGAAGGGGGTGAGGTCAATAGTAGACAGTCTAAGGTTAAAGTTTTTGGGGTTTGGGGAAGAAACTACAGAGTCAGGTAGAGTATTCCAAACATTGACCACTCTGTTGCTGAAGTCGTATTTTCTGCAATCAAGTTTGGTGCGGTTAACCTTGAGTTTGTATCTATTGTGTGCCCCCCCTCCCCCCAAAAAAGCCACATTTGATATTTGGGCTATTGTCTGATTATGACTATGTTAAACCCTGTGCTCTAATAATAATAAGAGTTATGAAATGGATGTGTGTCCCTACTCAGGAGAGTTTGCACAACTAGAATTGTGATTTAGGTTGAACAAATTCTGACCAAGCCAAAATCATCATCACAATAACAGCAGCGATGCTTCAGCAGAGGAGGGAGAATGCTCATGCTGATTGCAGATTTAGCAGTGTGAGATACTCAAAGAGTGGGATAATCATGTTTAGGTGCTACAACTGCTCCATTAACTCATATTCATTGAGGTTCAGTGGAATACACCAAAAAGGCTTTCTGAACACCTTTTCAATATGGGGTGCTGATTGACAGGCATAACAGGAATTCCTAGATAACCAGGATCAGATCCTTCCAACATGTAGTTTTCAGTTGCCCGGGATACCCAGATGATGCTATACAACTCCTTCCCAAATACCCAATGTGCAATCTCTGACTACAGCAGGGGTGTCAAACTCACACCATCACAGTGGCATCATGTGACACATCAGGACTTTTTCCCCCTTTGCTAAACTGGACATGGGCAGCATGTGACACATCTGGGCCGGGAGTTTGACATCCCTGGACTACATGAGGATACTATAATAGTAGATGAATTGGTGCAGCAGCAGTTAAATAGCCCTCTCTGTCAATAGCTGTTGTTGTGGCAGCGGTTGCTTGAGGGCTGGTTGAGAATTTGCTGTCATTATTATCAGCTGGTGAAAGTGAACCCTGCCTTTCCACCATTGCCTGATACTAAGAGCCTAGAACACTTAGGAGCCATTTGTTCCTATGAAGACAAAATCATAGGAGGCAAATGATACCACATACTACCTCACAAATGAACCAAATGTATGTAAACCACATCATTTCTACTTTGTGATGTACAAAGTGTAATTTTGACTTTATTTCTGCTTCAAGGTTCATCATTTATTGTCAGCATTTCCCTCTTCTTCAAAGCTCAGGAAAGAGGATGATGAGAATCCCTTTCTTTTCTCAAAAGCTCTCTTCACTTCCTCAACAGAAAGCTCCTTTATCTCCCTTTGTGCCACAAGATTAATGTACTGACCCTGGTTTGTCATGGTGCAGTCTTTGGGGTCTCTTCTTTGATACTAGTGGCTCTGGACTACAGACATTACACTGACATCTGCTGCATGAGGAAAGAAAGAAAGCAGGAGACCAATTTGATGCCTGAAGTCCAGTGTTCACTATGTGTATTTTTCCTTCTCCCTGCTTGAACTTGCATTGCAGCCACTCTCTTTCTCACACTGTCCAAATAGAATCAACTTCAAAGCAAGCAAATCCTAGGAAGAGAATATAAAAACACAAGTCAAGTGGAAACAGTAAAACAAAAGAATTTCCCACGCTCAAAGAACTCTGACAAGAAAAATAATTGGCCAAAGTCACATGGTGATGCAGTGGTCGTATACAAGTCTGCAAGTAAAGAAATACTCATGTAAGTGGCAAAAGTTCATCCCACACTCAAATTCCCCATCAACATACTTCGTATACGGACATGAAATTGCGACCTTATTGTATGCAACAACTCTAAAACCAACCCATCAGAAAACCTTTCCAAAGTTTTAATGATTCAATTCATTCCTTCAAAGCAAGTCCCTCCTTTCCCTTAGGTTCAATGTGATGATTTGATTGAAATGTTACCAGGTTGAAGCACCTCTTTGAATATTTGCACAGCATTAATAAACTACTTTATACATTAAGACAGAGATCCCAAGGGATGAGTATCAACTCTTCATGTTAAATTTCAGTCTCAGAAAACTCTATGGTTTTTTTTTTCCTTTTAGAGGAAAAAAAAGTGCTGCAATAAAATTTTATGGTTCTGACTGCTCATATAATTAGGAACTAGAGAAAGAATCAAGAATTTCCATCAAAACTTTTAGTATGCTATTTATCAATTTGAGCAACTGGCATATTTACATCCAGAGATACATATTTTCTATGTAACTGGTGCTTATTTTTATAGCCTTCTCGGTTTGGGAATGTGTTGAAATATAGCGTAGATCTGATAGTCAATGTAAAGATAAAAGAGAATCAAACAGACCCAGGATACTATTTTATTCCTCATGTCTATCAACCCAAGTCTATTCAAGTGATACTTCAGCACCACTTCTGCCAAATTTGCCACAGGCTTTTCACCATAGAAAATCTGCAATAGTGGTATATTATTCATGTGGCTGCTGGTCCAACAACAGGACTGTGGCCAGGGTGTTAAGCCTTTAGGCTGAAATAGAAAAGGCATCTTGCTATCTCCCTGGAATTCTCTTCTGGGGAATATTTGATGCAAAGGATCATCTGTAGCCCAGGAAATTCATGGAACTATAAACAGCTTCAATCACTAAGCAACGATCTTGTGGAGAGAGAGAAAAAGAGAGCTCTTGGCAGAAGAATTTATGAGTTGTCCATGGATGATTTGCCGAAGTTTAAGACAAATCGCTGATGTGATCCATTATGGGCTCTTAGTCACAGCTGAATCTCTGTATTTGCTGACTAGCAAACTTTACACCATACTTCTATTTTTCTTTCTCTCTCTCCTTCTCTCTTGCCGCACAAGGAACAAACCTAGAACTTTACAAGACCCAATTTAAAAATTACCACTATTTCCTTATCAGTTAGAGGTTTTGCTAATGCCTTGAAACGTATTATTCAGAAATCCATGAGCTCAGCCATTCAGTTGCTAGTCAACTCATGACTGGACTATTGTAATGTACTCTACATGGGGCTACACTTGAAGAGCATTCAAAAGGGTGTGGCAACATGGGCAGGTTTTTTTTGGGGGGGGGCAAGATTGACTCCTGTAGAACCATTGCTCCGCAAACTGCACTGATTACCAGTCTGCTTCTGGGTGCAATTTTGGTGATTACTTTTAAAGTCTTTTATGTCATGGGTCCCGGTTACTTGTGGGACCATCTCACCCCACTGAAATTGGCCTGTAACACTTGTCCCAGCAGAGGAGGTATGCTGCAGGTCCTGTCAGCCTGATTATTCTGGATGGCGGGGTCCAGGAGAGTTTCTCCATGGTTGCTCCTGCCCTCTGGAACATCTTGCTCCAGGTGTGAGGTTGGCCCCAACCCTCCTATCTTTTCATAAGGGCCTAAAGATGTGGCTGTGCCAGTCAGCTTGGGGCCCCAGTGGGTGATAGCACAATGGAGGTGGTTGATTGAGTAATAACAGATCCACTTCCCCTCATTCCACCCCTGCCTTCCTCATGTGTCTTTGGTTGTAAGGTTTAATTTTAACATTTTCTGTTTTAACTAAGAAGTACTTGTAAGTTGCCCTATGGTAAGATGGGCGGCTAATCAATTTTATAAATAAATAAATACATACATTATATAGAGAACTACACATCTCCTTAGATTTCCTGTTACTCAGCCTACAGTTTCTGGATTTGAACTAGCAACACTGAACACTTCAATTTTCAGACCCTTCCTTTCTTCCTTCCTTCCTTCCTTCCTTCCTTCCTTCCTTCCTTCCTTTCTACCTACCTACCTACTTACCTACCTACCTACCTACCTACCTCTAAAATTCCTCTAAAATTTTATTTATTTCCATAATTCAAAGAATTGGGTTTTTCCAAACATAGATATTGCAGAAATGAACTCTCAGTGGTTTGGAGCTAAGTCACTGTCATAACTCTCTGTACCTGGAAGAACACTCCTGCAATATAAGATTTGAATTATAAGAACTGTGATACAAAAACAGCCAACAAATTCTACTCTCCCCTATTCTGGTGATGTTACTTAATCTAGTAACGGAACAACTGTAAGAAATCAGCCAACCACAGAGAATAAATGCCAAGAACCATCAGTTCATCCCTGACCCCAAATATTCACTACTATTGGATTAGAGGCTCTCCTAGTTAACTTCCTAACCTTTGTAACTGGCCTGTATTGCAAGCACAAGGGAAAACTAAGGCCATCCCACTGTAGTGGCCCTAAGTCTTTGCAACCAAACAAGCTTTATCTGCTCTACTTCAACAAAGCAATAAGAAGTTTATTGTGTTATGATGTTCTTTTAAAATGTTTGTTTTGTTTTTAATGGTATTACTTTGACATGTTTTTATTGTTGCATTGGAAGGTACATTTGTAATCCTGTTTATTTTTATTAGCAGCATTTATTAATTTTGATATTTTATTGTGTGTGTAGTTTTATCCTGTAAGTTGTTTTGAGTAACTGTATAACTGTATAATTTCACTGCATATGCCAAAGTTTAGAAGTCTAACAGGTGTTTGTGATAGGCTGTTAACACATTAATTGCCAATTCCAATTAAGTTGAAAACTTTAAAAAAACAATATTCTCTGATATTCAGATAACTAGATGTAGATCATCTAGTCCAACACCCGCTCAATATCTACTTGCTTAAATTATTCTATTTTATTAATAAAGATGAGGGATACTTTCAGGTTAATCCAATTGTTCTGGCTAGTATTATGAGTTTGAGAAACATTCAATAACATTAGGCTTACTGGTTAACAATCCCAAAGTTAAAGCAATCTTATCTCAACATTACAGTGGCGTTACCTGTATCAAAGGGTGAATTTCAAAAGGAAAATAATTCCCCAAGTCAAACAATTTATTAATTCTTTACATGCTGTTATCAGCATAGTTACCAAATCAGGAAAAATACTTTAAAAATCTAACATATTTTCAGATTGCATCAGTTTGCAGACAACGACTGAAAAGGTAAAAAGAAAAATACTCCCTTTGTGTGCAAGGAAGAAAAATTAGGAACAAACAGACTGTATATTAGGATTATTATACTCCTTTCTTTCTTTCCATTTCTCTCTCTTGTGCATTATTGCCAAGGCTATTATATGATTGACAAGTCACCCACAGGAATCTGGGGCAGATTCAATATGCAGAGACACTCCCCACCATACTACACACACTGCTCTTTACAAATCATACGGTACATTTATGAATAATAGCAGATTGTAGGTGATCTTGGATGGCAGCCAAAGCAGCTGCACCTGCCAATAAAATATATTTAGTTCCCTGTAAGATCTCTATTACTGGAACCTGATATCCTGAATTTCCAGGATGTCAATGGGAAGAGTCTCAATACATCACTTTTCTTTCATAGTTAATTTGACATACGCATTTAGGGAAAACAAGTCACATGGACATAACATGGACCAGCCATAGATTCAATATTACCCCATTCTGGCCAATTACAATGGCTACAGTATTCTGATCCCTGCCTTGGAATGTTTGTCTTAAAGTCATAGTACTTTAAAGACCCATTCTTTACTTTTCAGTTAAGCTTCTGAGTTACTCTGATGACCCAGGGCATGGCACAAAGGCAACACAGTCCCATAAGTAAGAAAAGTCCCTTTAATACCTCCAACTTTGCCCCCAATGTCCAGTTACCTTCGGCTGGAGAAAAAACTCTCCCCAAAACAGTCTATAAGTGGAGGAAATTCTGTCTGAAAACAAAGTACATATAAATTGTAAATAAAAATCCACACAACTGTAAATAAAAATTCACACAACTGTAAATAAAAATCCACAATGCAGCAATTAACTGGACAGGGAAGGATAAGGAATTGCAGACTTCAAAGGCCAATAAAACACACACAGTTGGGAAGATGCTAGGAGCCCAGATAAGCTCAACAGAACAAGATAATACATGATTTGCTTCCAACAAGTTGTTGTGCACAAACTCCCTTTTTAAACACTGGGTTCCCAGCTGCAGCTAATGAAGGGAATCAGGGCCCTTTCCTCCTCCATAAGCCATGCAACTCACATTGCTTCCTTCTTCATTCCTCCCTGCATACCCTAGGATGAAGAGGGGGTGGGATTGGATCTTTCTCTGAATTCCCTCTGCCTTGCTCTACCTCTCCCCTCTACCTCTGCCCAGCCAGGCTGTGCCCTTCCCCAGTTTCTTCCACAGCCAACGGAGCCACACTCCCACTCCATGTCAGCTGATCGGCCTCCCCTTCAGAATCAGATTCTGACAGAGGCATGACAGTTACAATTTGTTGAGTCTTTGTGGAAAGTATTTCTTTCTCATTTTCAAGGTTGTAAAATCACCATCATAATTTATTTGTTTTGCATGTAAGTTTTCCTCTGAGAGTAGGTCAGATAGTTCAACCTATTCTTCCAAATAATTGAACTGCAAGCAATTCTTAATAAGTTTAAGCTTACTAAATTTTTGTTCCCTATAGGCAACAGACATTTGGCAAGGCAGTGAACATTTTCCAGCAAATGAATTTCTGAAGATACCTGGAATGAAAACTCTTGGAATAAATATAATTGAAATGTTAGAGTAAATTGTTCATTGTTCCTTCAGATGTGGACAAATTTCAGTGTTTCTTGATTTATAAAAGCAATTTTCTTATGGGATGGTAGAAAAGTGGTTGTGAGATTATTGTTTATCTTTAAATTAAAAAAAAAACCTATATAATACCTGAAGAATATATTGATGAATTCAAGATTTGAAAGAATGAGGTTCTCTGGCAGTCTCTTATGTTAAATTGAATGACCAATGTACTTGTTGAATTACAGATTGGATTATAACACCCTATGGCTGGACTGCACAAATATCTTGAATAATTACAATATGCAATAATAATGTTGTTCCTGTGTTGTTCCTTGGGCCAGTTATTCAGTGGCAATAGTAATGCAATAATAAGCACCAAATTAAACTTTTGTGGAAATTTGTGGAAAAGAATCAGATTTATCATCTTTTGCCCTGTTATTAAATATTTATTTATTTTAATGAAGAGAAAAGCATAAAAAAATCATTCCAGGGAAGGACAAGCCACAGAGGTTGCTATAATAAAGGAAAAATATTGAGACTGTCTATTTGGAATAGTAAGAACCACCCAACTGTTTTCAATTTCTTTAAATAATCAGAATAACTTTAAAGGAATGCAAAAAAAAAAACAACAAGGGGGAACACCTAGAAGCTTGTCTGACTTTGAAATCTTCATAAAACCAAATTCAGAGCATTTGCCAGGGCTTAGTTGTAAATTGCTGGTGTAATATAACTCAGAATCTGAACTTGACTGTAGGATCAAATGAATGGAAAATTTAGATATAAAAATAAATATACAACTATAGGAATTTCAGTGAAAAAAATATTAAATAATATACTCAGATAAAACTGATATAAGCTGTTTTATCATGACATATTATTCCAGTACTGGTTGCTAAAATATTTTATTTTCTAAAAATGTGTGAATATGAAGCGCTCAGATTAGATAATTCCATCCCACTTTGGTGGCCATCTTATAAAGTTCAACAATTTTGGGAAATGATTTATAATAGGATAAAAATTTAAAAGTTGGTATTTTTCTATTAGCCATTACTAAACTGTACATTCCCACAAAGAACATTGTATTAACTTTGATAATGCTAACTCCTGTAAAGAAGGTATGCTTGGTTTCTTCTATAGAAGAACAGATAATTAAGCTGTAAAAACACCTTTCTCTAAAAAAAAATCATTGTACTCAAAAAATAAATCTGAAATAGAATTTCATTAAATTAGAAAACCATTTTGGAATTCTAACTTTTTAGATAAGTTTATGCTTCATCCCAAATTTGAATTTCTTTTAATATAAATCTTTAAATTCTCAGACAGAAATTACTATAATTTTGAATCATTTTATAATTTATGCTCTTTTGACTATTGCAGCTGATATTTATTATTTGTATTTTAATACTGTTTATTGCAGTATTAATACTGTATTATTACAGTACACAGATAATATGCAGTTTATTACAGTATAGAATCATTACAATGATATAGTATTGTCAGTTAATTAAATTAATAAATGAAATATTTTAACCCAATTCTCTGATGCTTGTAAACTCCATGTTTGTTGTCTTTATATTTTATTTTCCTTTCTATTCTTTCGTGTGTGTGTGTGTGTGTGTGTGTGTGTGTGTGGTGGGGAGGAGGAAGAGGATAAATGTTTATTATTGTTGGAGTACCTTCTTGTTTAGATCCTGTGTCGACATAGTAGACAGCAACTGTTACATATTTTCTGACTACTGATAAATCAGGAATAGGTAAGAACAAACCTGAGGTTTCCTTATGATTCTAGCTATATTTCTAGATCACAAACGAACTATATCTCAAAGGGCCTTGCCCATTGCTATGATCCATACTTTAACTTTGCATTTGATCTAAAAAAAAACACCTTCCTTTATAAAACCCTGTGGTTCCTATTCACAATAGAGCCCCAGCTGTACCGGAGCTGAGTGTTTCCTGGCTGGATGCCCTTCCTGATGCCTATGCAGCGTTTGCAACGGAGGTTTTTTTTTTTTCTTTGCACCCTGGAAGAGAAACAAATGCCAATACCTAGGACTGAACTCTCAACCTTCCAAATGGGAGGTGACTGTCTTTACCACTAGGCCACCACACCACATACCTTTGCATTTAATATCATGAAATAAGATCATCATAGCTTATCATGGAAATGTATCCACTTGGATTTTTCTTTCTGCTCTCTTGAGTTCAATGACGAGACCTAGTCCTTTAGCAATGATTTGTCTTCCATGAGATTTGGCCAATAACTGTTGGATTGTTACAACTGACTGTTCATATATTGCATTCCTTCTTCTTATAATTAGCATTCCTTGTGTAAATTCTTTAGCTCAGAGTAGAAGGATAATCCTGTCATTACAATATAGGCCTGGATGGCACCAATGATTTGATTATGCAAAATTCACAACTATCGATAAAGTTTTTTTTTCTTCCAAAGTTAAATAGGCATTACGAAATAGAGTGAAATATAATGTTGGAACATTCTAATCTTCAATTATCTCTCTCCATGTTGTTTCAAACACAATAGTTCATGGTGCCTTCATATTCAAATTAAGCAGCTTGACACGATCATAATTGCTATGACCTCTCCATTGTTACAGTGAGGTGCCGACATCTGTACATAGTAAGCATCTGGTGCGTCCATCTGCTTAGTTATTAAATATGTAGTCCTGCCCAAGGCTGAATGCCAAAATCTTTGAATAAAAAGGTTGATCAAATGTTAATTGCAATTACATTGTTCTCTGATACTTGCCTCGGCTTTTCTATCTTTGAGAAGTTATGATTTAAAATGTACAGATGTAATGTTCACACTAATTTGTGTGTTACTCATACTAATATTATGCTTTTAAACTTTCTCTAAAGTATGTTCTGAAAAATGTGAAAAATATAAAACATTTTGATGCTTTGGCAACTTTTGGTATAATCAAAAAAGCACTAAACTTTATGTCCTATAATCTGTAAATATTTGAAACTGATTTCAGAAAGTTTTTAATGAAGAAAATCGTTGTGAATGGAATATTGCATTTACAGTAAATATTTTTTATCTGTTTATGCATCATTTCAGCTGCCATATAAATCAGACTACAGACTCTCAACCTAATGCTTGGCTTTAAACTTTTAATGACCATAAAATGCAGAGGCAAATAGTGCATCAGTTGAATAAACATGAATGCTTTTCCCTTGTTCACACTAATCTGAAAATGATCTTTCTGGGTTGATTTTATGGGAAAAAAAGACAAAATTGTATTGTTTTTGCAACACATACTTTAAACTTAGGAAACTTTTTTCTTTATGTTGCTTTAATAAACAGAACAAAAAAAAAAAAGAAAAAAAAAGTGATTGAAAAGACAAAAAAGTTGTCTATGAAACTACATGTGCTTGTAAGCATGGTGTGTAGCCCATACAATAATCTTAAGTATTCAAAATAAAGCATTGAACTGTGACCTGACAAAATAACATTGATTAGTCTTTCCCCTACTTCTATAAAAAGCAAGATCATTAGGAGAAAGCTAATTCATGTCAATCCAAAATTGTAATTCTGTCTTTCTGTTCTAAAAGAATAATATTGTTTTCCTTTTCAGGTAGCCCAAATTGTTCTGTTGGCCACAGTGACACAACCATGTTTTCAGGTCATCCTGGAAAAATAGCAAGAAGGGGGCTAACCTTATTTCCAAAGTGAATGACATTCCAAAGAGAGGGAACCATTACTCTGGTACTTCTACAACTTCTCATACCCCTACTTCCAGTTGTTGCTGCGATTGGCACTGCTGTCTTCTGGTCCTTGTCTACTACCATGATGTCTGGTTGATTGGCCAGTATCCCCCTGTTCCTCTGGATTTAGAAATCCCACAGGATTTTAATCCTTTTATTTTCCACAGCCTTCTGTGGAATCTCCCATGTGGACTTGGGAGGTTTTAAATGTTCCCTTTTATTTTTTAAAAAACCAATGGTTGGGGGGTTGGCTGTTTTCTGATTGGCTGGGGGTGTGTTCTTTTCAGGTGGGGGCTTGGTTGTGCTCAGGTTGGTCTTAGTTGCTGGGGGATTTGAGCTGGTGAGCTGTGATCCTGCTGTTTGGCTACAAAACCTAGCCAAATTTCTCGCCAAACAACTACAGCCCTATACAGAATCCATCAACTCACACGTAAGAAACTCATTCCAGTTCATCAAGATCATAAAGAAACAAAACTTACAACCCAGTGACCTACTAGTGAGCTTCAATGTCATATCCCTCTTCACCCAAGTGCCAATAAAAGAAGCCTTGACAGCCATCCAAAACAAATACAAGCCAAACAGCAGGATCATAGCTCACCAGCTCAAATCCCCCAGCAACTAAGACTAACCTGAGCACAACCAAGCCCCCACCTGAACAGAACACACCCCCAGCCAATCAGAACACAGCCAAGCCCCCACCCAATCAAGTCACACCCCCACTAGCAGTTAAAAGGAAGCAACAGCTGCAAGCTCACATTACTCTGAGAAGCACAGAGCCGGTGACACAAGCCTGAAGATGAGATTCTGCTGAAACGTTGCTACAACTTTAAAAGCACAAGTACCATGACGTGGGAAAATACCCGAGCAAAGCCAAATGCCATGCATGTAAGTACCCGCGAAAACTTAAGAAAACAAATATATATATATATATATATATATATATATTTATTTATTTCAGTTTTAAATTTGGGGTTAGCCAACTGCTGTGCCAGAATGATTTTTTCTTCATCCTGATTGGTTGGGAGTCCTGGTCTGTGTTTATTGGTCTTGGAGTTTGCTGTATTCTCCTTGATTGGTGTTTCTAATATCTTCTGTCTGTTTTGTGGCTTTTTTTATGTCTTGATTGACTGGCAATATTGTGTTCCTGTATTGGAGGCTTTTAGTGCAGCTTGGCTCTGAGTAAATGGACGGCTATCATTTGTTAGGAAGGTAGATTTCATCTGGGTGCCTCGTTGGGGTGTGTTTGAGCTGGAGGTATCAGAGGAGATCTGTTTGTGCTCAGGTGTTTGCCTGGCTAGTGGTGTGGAGATTTTTTTGTTTGTCAGTGCAGGCTTCCAAATAATTGACAGTCTGGTGGAATCATCTCTTCTATTCATGCTTTCAGGTCTTTTTTCAATCTCTATGTCTTCTCTGATAATTCTGTGGCTGGGGTTTTCTATAGTGGCTAGGCTTTTGGTGCCATTGAAGTTGATGCTATGAGCTGTGGCTTTCGTGTGTTGGACTAGTGAGGAAGTGTGTTCCAGCTTCTTGACTGCATTTTTGTGTTTATCCAGGTGGGTACTTATTCTTCTATTGGTCTGTCCAATGTATGTGGCTGGGCATGATACACAGGGGACCTCATATATGCCTTGGTTTTCCAGGTCAATTTTCTTTGGAGTTTCTAAGGATGGCTGCTATTTTTCTGTCTGTTTTGAAGGCAGTCTTGATGTGATACCTGTGTAGTATCTTACTGATTTTGTCTGTAGTACCTCTTATGTAGGGCAGGACAGCTGTTCCATAGGTCTGTTCATCTTCTAGGTCTCTATTATGTCTCAGTGTGTTTTTGTGGATCAAGCCAATGATTTTGCTTTTGTGGAAGCCGTTGGCTGTCAGTACTTTAGTCAGGGTGCATAGTTCAGTCTTTATGTGTGTCTTGTCTGCGAGGCGTTTGGTTCTAGCAATTAGTGTTTTGGCCATGGAGTTTATCTGTGCTGGGTGGTGGTGGGATTAGGTGTTGAGGTAGCGGTTGGTGTGTGTTTTCTTCTGGTATATGGTGTGTCCTAGTGTGTCCTCATCTGTTTTTTTTTTTTTTTTTGGAGATTAGTACATCTAGGAATGGTAGTTGTTTGTTTGTTTCCGTTTCCATAGTGAACTTGATTTTGGGGTGAGGTGTGTTAGGAAATTGTTTAGGTTTTCTTTTCCATGGGCCCAAATCACAACTGTGTCATCGATATATCTTAACCATAGTTTGGGTTTGTGGGTGGCATCAGCCAGGGCTCTGGATTCGAATTCTTCCATGAACAGGTTTGCAATGACGGGTGACAGTGGTGATCCCATTGGGGCTCCTTCAATTTGAAATTGAAGGAGCAAATTGAAGGAGCCCCTATGGGATCACCACTGTCACCCATCATTGCAAACCTGTTCATGGAAGAATTCGAATGAATTCTATGAGAAGCTAGAAGTTAAAAGAGCAGGAATACTATGTGACCTCAAATTCCTACACAGCTGCAGAGATAACAATGCAACACCAACCTGCTTCAAATTAACATTTCATCACAGCACAGCAGCTACTAAACGTATCATGAAACAAACGAGTACCTAACATGAATAATGACACCAGACCCACACCCATGAAGGCCACACAAGATGCTACCACCACACTTCCATGTAGAAAGCAGATTCACACCCACACAGATTATGAGACATGACCACGGACCAGAAGCCGTACAGCAGCTGCATCACTACCTGCTTCAAACCCCTCTGACCCATACATGAAGTGAACTGATACCCAACATGAAGATGTGGCACGACCACGAATGCAAAGCCAAACAACAGGATCACAGCTCACCAGCTCAAATCCCCCGACAACTAAGACTAACCTGAACACAGCCAAGCCCCCACCTGAACAGAACACACCCCCAGCCAATCAGAACACAGCCAAAACCCCAACCAATCAGATCACAGCCAGGCCCCCAACCAATAAGAACACACCCCCACACAATCAGAACGCAGCCAAGCCCCCACCCAGTCAAGTCGCACTCCCCCTGGCAGTTAAAAGAAAAAACAGCTGCAAGCTCACATTACTCCAAGAAGCACAAAGCCAAAGACACAAGCCTGAAGATGACAAATGCGATTTCATTGAAACATTGCCAAAATACTTCCAATTTTACACGGGAGAAAACCCGAATAACCAAAGATATATGTGTGTGTGTGTGTGTGTGTGTGTGTGTGTGTGTGTGTGTGTGTGTGTCTTGGCATGTTCGGGTCTTTTCCCATGTAAGGTTGAGAGCATCTTGGCAACATTTCGACGAGGTCGCACTTGCCATCTTCAGGCTGGTGCTTTCGGCTTCATGCTTCTGCAAGCAAAGTGGATCAGAGCTTCCGTCTCCCTATATATACTGGTGGAGAGGTTGGCTGTGTTGTCATTTCTTGATTGGTTGATGGAGTTGATGTTTGCAGATTGGCTGGCTTTGCAAACATCAACTCCATCAACCATTCAAGAAATGACAACACAATACACAAACCTGATGATGGCAGATGACATTCTGCTGAAACGTTGCTGCAACTGTAAAAGCACAACTATAATGATGTGGGAAAATACCCGAACAGAGCTGAATACCATACAGACAGACAGACAGACAGACAGACAGACAGACAGATAGATAGATGTATAGATATATATAACATATATGCATAAAACTGCTTTAAAAATAAAATAATACTACAGAAAAAAGTATTGTTTTGCAAGTTAAAGTTAAAAAGTTATAATTCTATGTATACTTATCTATTGGAAATATTATTCCAGCACACATATTTTAATTTCTAATGCATTTAATTTCTAATGCTATCATTCTTTTTTAACCTACTATATTTCATATCAATTAGGTCCATACTTCATTTCCATGAAATGAAATTCCATTTCCATGAAACTCTTATTTACTCAATGGATTGAAGACCAGCTGTTATGTCCTGAGGACTCTAGGAGTTCTCACTCAGGTCCACTCACTTTGCGTGGGCGTTCTTCCCCCTTTCCTCATTGGTTGATCCTCTCCAGCAGCCAGCTATAAAAGCAGGCTGCGGGGTCCAACCAGTTGCTGATTGCTGCGAGCCAGTTCCAGGCGTGGCAAGCACAGTCAGCCCTTTATTATTAAATAAAGTATTGTTGCACTCATGCTCTGGTTCAGCCTCTCATTGCTCAAACTTAACACTGGCGACGAAGGTGGGATGGCGACCAGAAGCACCATGCAACCGCTGAGTCACTAGTCACCAGTCCGCAGCCCAGAGAGAGCGATTGGTCGACTACAAGAGAAACGCTGACCGCAGCCAGAGAGAGCGGTCAGCCAACAAAAGAGCGAACGTTGATCCGCAGCCAGAGAAAGTGGTCTGGTTCAAAAGTTAGAAGCGTCTGTAGCCGCTTGTTAGCCCAGCTACGGGGAAAGTGAAGCGCTGCGAGCCGCAGCCGCTCAGTATTAGGCGCGAAATTCAAACGGGTGTCATTTGAATTTCAAACCAAGAGAGACACAGCACAGCGCTGTAGTAAGTCACTAACGCCCACACTGGCGCGAATCTAGACACCTCCAACGGCTAACAGCCAACGTGGTTAACCCAGAGAGAAAGAGAGGATAGCAAAAAACCTCTCCAGAGCTGATTTCACTTGCAACCCACAAGCGCCCGTTGTCCCCAGAGAGATTTTTCCACAGGTAGCCCAGCCGTTTCCAGCACCATGAGTTCCAACCCAGTATTCCCGGCGTTCAAACCAGACGAAGAGAAGTGGGAATCGTATAAGAACCGCTTCAACCATTACATCGACGCGGTCGGCCTGGCGGATGCGGGAGAGTATCGGAAAAAATCCTATTTCCTAATCTACTGCGGAGCCACCGTTTACGATACTGCCGCAGCACTTGTAGCTCCTAGAGAGTTGAAAAACGTTCCGTGGTCCGAGTTGCTTGAGATCCTCACTAACCACTACGCTCCCAGGCCTTCACAGATCGCCAGGAGGTTCACTTTCCGTATGAGGAAGAAATCGAGTAAGGAGACCATCAATCAATATATGGCCGCCCTCAGAACAGCAGCTCTGCACTGCGGGTTTGGAACATACCTGGAGGACATGCTCCTCGATCAATTAGTTTGTGGGGTCAAGGACCTCAACCTACAGAGGCGCCTTCTAGCAAAAAAAGACCTCAACCTCGCACAAGCGGTCGAGGAGGCCCTGGCAGCCGAGCTGGCAACGAACTCAGCCACCGAAATACAGGGCCCAAGCGCCAAGCTGGCATCGTTCCCAGTCCATTCCGAGGAGGTGGTAGCAGAGGAAACCCTCAACGACGAAAACGACGTCAACCGCCTCACCTACGACAAACGGCCGCAGGTAGGGGCCAAACAAGAAAACACCGGTCCACCCAAGCACATCACGCTGTGCCTAGCCTGTGGGGGATCGCATCATAGGGCCACCTGCAAGTTTAAAGGAGCCACCTGTAACAACTGCCATAAAAGGGGGCACATCGCGAGAGTCTGCCAAACCCCCCAAAGCGCTGCACACAGACTCCCTCCCTCGCACTCGGGACCTCAGAGGCAAGTATTAAACTGTCGCACGCACCACCTTGCCAAGCGAACTTGCCACACTGTTAGTAAAATTTCTCTCTCCGTTTCCCTAGAAGGTAAACCGTGCCACATGGAGGTTGACACAGGGTCAGCGCTCTCAATAATTTCGTGGAACACCCTCAAGAAACTCCACCCTGGCCTATCTACCACCCGGCTTCAAAGATGCGAGTTCGGCCTGAAGGACTACCAGGGGAAGACCATTCCTGTGATCGGCAGAGGCAAGTTCTTTGTCAGTTTTAGAACTTTTAAAGGTCACCTACCTCTAGTGGTAGTTAACGGCAATTTACCCACCTTATTGGGGCTCGATTGGTTTCCCCACCTCGGCCTAGGGCTAACAGGAGTCCATGCTGTCTCAACCTCAGACACTGACTCCTTATTCGCTGATTTCGCAGATGTGTTCAGCGAAGAGCTGGGGTGTTATAACGGAACCCCCATCTCATTCACAGTCGACCCCCAGGCAGTCCCAATCAGACTAAAACCGCGTAGAGTTCCATTTGCTATTCGACCAAAACTAGACGCTGAATTGGATAAACTATTAAAACAAGGGGTCATTGAGCCAACAGATTTCGCCAAGTGGGAGACGCCCATTGTCACACCCCTCAAAAAAGATGGTAGCCTGAGAATTTGCTCGGACTACAAGACAACAATCAATAAATATTTACAAGTTAGCGCCTATCCTGTGCCCGTCATTCAGCACTTATTGCACACATTCGAGCCGGGCAGTATTTTCACTAAATTGGACATGTCTCAAGCGTATCAGCAGTTCCCTGTTGATAACCAAACAGCGGAACTTCAGACCATCGTCACTCACAGGGGTGCCTTCCGATGCAAGCGTCTCCAATTTGGCGTAAGTGTTGCCCCAGGGATTTTTCAGTCCCTCATGGAGCGGATTTTACAGGGCCTCCCTGGTATAGTACCCTACTTCGACGACATCTTGGTCTCGGTCAGGGACAGACCCCAACTCTTCCAGAGAGTGCGAGCAGTGCTAGAGAGGTTCAGACAGCATGGCCTCAAGTTAAAAAAAGAAAAATGCGCCATTGCCACTAGACAGGTGGACTTTCTGGGTTATAAAATTGACGCCTCTGGCATTCACCCCCTGGAGTCCAAGGTCAGGACAATCCACGAGGCTCCCACTCCAACCTCCAAAACGGAGCTGCAAGCTTTCTTGGGGCTGCTGAACTTTTACGCATTCTTCTTGCCCCACAAAGCCTCAGTAGCCGAAGCCCTCCACAGATTATTGGACAAACAGTCACCGTGGCACTGGGGGCACAAAGAAGACCAGGCGTTTAACGCCGTCAAATCACTACTCACGTCAGAGGCGGTGCTTATCCAATTCGACCCTAACCTTCCTTTAGTACTGGCAGCAGACGCATCCCCTTTTGGAATTGGGGCGGTCCTTAGTCACAGACTTCCCAATGGCGCCGAGGCTCCCATCGCCTTTTTCTCAAGGACGCTCTCGGCCACGGAACGCAATTACAGCCAGATCGACAAGGAAGCCCTAGCAGCTGTTGCGGCCGTGAAAAAGTTTCACGAATTCCTTTTTGGCCATTTCTTCGAACTGGTTACGGACCATAAGCCCCTCCTGGGCCTACTGGCCGGGGACAAACAGACCCCTCAGGTCCTTTCCCCTAGAATGACAAGGTGGACACTCTTCCTAGCGGCCTACTCCTACAAACTTATTCACCGCCCGGGCAAAACACTGTCCCATGCCGACGCTCTCAGTCACTGCCCCTTACCCGCTCCGGCTGAAGACCCCGCTCCTGTCAACGCCATTTTCGAGATCACCCAGTTGGACCTGCCCATCACCGCCCTTGACATCGCCGCCAAAACCAAGGCAGACCAAACGCTCGCCCAAGTGCTCGACTGGGTGAGGAGGGGGTGGCCGGGTGGCATCATTGATAACAAATTAACTCCATTTAAGACCCGCATGCAGGAGCTGTCTAGTTTGCAGGGTTGTCTACTATGGGGCACTCGAGTGGTCATTCCGACCTCGCTGCGTACCCGAGTCCTGGAGGCGTTGCACGAAGGACACCCTGGCATCGTGAGAATGAAAGCATTAGCACGCAGCTACGTGTGGTGGCCGGGTCTAGACAAGGACATTGTCAATTGGGTAAGTTCCTGCAACATCTGTCAGGAATCCCGTCCTGCTCCCCCCATTGCCACCCCTACCAGATGGGAGAGCGCCAGCGGCCCTTGGTCTAGAATCCATATCGATCTGGCCGGCCCCTTGCATGGGAAGATGTTCCTAGTGGTCGTGGACGCTTATTCCAAATGGATTGATGTAGCACAGCTATCCACGACCACCACACTAGCAATCACCAACGTGTTAACGCGCCTGTTCGTTACGCACGGGCTACCCGACTCCATCGTCTCCGATAATGGCCCACAGTTCGCATCAATAGAGTTCAGCCGTTTTGCTGCCAACCTGGGCATCCGCCACATTTTCACAGCCCCATTTCACCCTGCCAGTAATGGGTTGGCGGAAAGAGCCGTCAGGACCACCAAAGAAGCCCTCGCCAGGTTCAGCAGGGATGACTGGCACCACAAACTCTCACGGTTCCTGATGAGCCAGCACTCAACCCCCTGTTCAGTCACCAATAAGTCCCCAGCGGAGCTCCTGATGGGCCGGCGCCTGAGGACTGTATTGGACAGACTTCACCCCAATTACTGCCCTGGCTCTCCCCTCACTTCCACTTCGGGGGTTAGACATTTTATGTTACAGGAGCCTGTATTCGCGAGGAATTTCGCAGGGGACCCACTATGGATGCCAGGCGAGATCATCGCGATCACTGGGCCGAGATCGTATAGGGTCAGGCTGGAGGATGGTCGCGTCTGGAGGAGGCACATAGATCAACTACGGAGGCACCACAGCACCCTTGCCAGCAGAAATCCAGAATCACCAGACGAAGGGGAACCGCCTCATCCGCCTCTCAGCATCATCGCACCCAACGTCCAGTCCGCACCAACAGCCGTCCCGGTCAGTCCGAACTCGGACGACAGCGCCCCGAGAGTTGACCAGCCTGATCCAGCCCACGGGAACTCGACCCCAGTATCCAACCCTGTGAGTCCCGAGGATGCCCAATCCGGAGAGCGCGTGGGCGACACGCTGCCGGCTCAACCGTCACAGACTGATTCTGAACGGACAGACAATGCTCCCGAGCTGCGCCGTTCCGGGCGCCAACACAAACCCCCCGTCTACCTCAAGGACTATGCATGTTCGCATCTGGGGGGAAGGGGTGTTATGTCCTGAGGACTCTAGGAGTTCTCACTCAGGTCCACTCACTTTGCGTGGGCGTTCTTCCCCCTTTCCTCATTGGTTGATCCTCTCCAGCAGCCAGCTATAAAAGCAGGCTGCGGGGTCCAACCAGATTGCTGCGAGCCAGTTCCAGGCGTGGCAAGCACGGTCAGCCCTTTATTATTAAATAAAGTATTGTTGCACTCATGCTCTGGTTCAGCCTCTCATTGCTCAAACTTAACACCAGCCATCTATGAGCAGATTGCTTATAGATGTGGATTTTGTATTTCCATGTACCATGGATTTAAAGAACATGGGGAGAAGACAGTATGGTTCTTATTTAACTTTCTCATGTAATTACTTTAGCTGGCTTAACTGATGCCAACATTTGCATCTGTTTTAAAGTTGTGGAACTTTCTTATTTGTATGAATGTATGCGTTCATAACAACTCTTTTATATTCCTTCAGGATTTTCTTCTTCTTCAATCACAGACAAAGGCTTTTATTATTTTAAAAGTAATTTTATTATTAATCAGATTCATAGCTAAGTTCTGCTAAATTCAAAAAACAAGTATTCTGCCAGTTTAATTTAAATTGTTTTCAATAATATGAATTATTATATTATTTTTCTACAGAGGTTTTTACTCGAAGTCAGAATAACAGATACTGCAGAAAAAGTCTTCTTCAGACTCTGCTACTCAACAGTGTATGTTTAGGAAGGCAGACAATCCATATTAGAAGTCATCAGTGGTGGGATTCAAAATTTTTTACTACGGTTCTTTGGGTGTGGCTTGGTGGGAGTGGCAGCATTTTGCCAACAGCTCCTTCAGTAAACCCAGATTGGACCTTTTCCCACAAGTGACTGGAAGGCTCAAGATCTTCAATGGTGAGATTTATAACTTTACATCTTTGTTAGTCAGATATCAAGGATTTAAGGAAATAGTGCTGAAAGCAAAATCAAAGTCAGATAATAGAAAAACATGTTATTGTGTTTTTCTTCCTCTAAACTGCTTTTGGGAAAAAGAAAAATATTGATTGGTTGGTTGATTTTGCTAAAACCAGCAAGTTGAAAGTACCGAACATCATTTTCTTACATTTCATAGTCTCCAAACAAAACCAAGTTTAGTCAAATGACTCTTGTCAAAGTTATGGATGTTTTCAGTTGCTCATGTGGCATGGGTTTTTGGTACAATTTCAACTGAGGAGCTGCATTTTTCTTTTTGTTTAAAAAAACTTCATTTAGTATAGATGAATTAAACACTGCAATATCTACTGCATCCCTCCTAGCATTGTTAGTAGTGTATTTGAGGATACAAAGTGAACCTTGGAGGTGGATATTTTAATTTCATGTAAAAATCCAAATTGAGAAAATAAAGTACAGATTCCAGAATAAAAACCAGGCACTGTCTCTTTATTTCCATCATGGTGGATTTTTCCTCCATTGTTTCTGAACTAAATCCCAGTGGGCTGAATCTGCTTGCAATTGCTTAATATCAGAAAGAACTATCATATTTGACAAGTCACATTTCATGCGGTAACAGCAATTACTTTATAAGCATCATAACTTGCCAATTCTTAGCTGAATTCCAGACTTTTGGCCATTTTATTGCTAGACTGCATGTCTATTATATAAAAAATAAAATAAAATAAATTATATCAGGGTGGCTTCCAGGATTACATTTCACAGTCCTTAATTCAAAGTGTTATATTTGGATGTAGAAGATATTGAATCTGAAATATGGCTGAATTTGTGGGATTCTAATTTATGGGAATTTTGTGGGACCTGATATAAGTCATATTTTCAGCTCATTTTATGAAAACATCCTTTAACTGCTGGTTGGAAAAAGGAGGTTTCACAGAAATACTGAGGAAACTAAGAAAAGAGAAAATATCGTGGCACAAACTCTGGTTCTGTTGATGGAAATTTGGGAAGGAAAAATGAAAGAAAGAGAGCCCTCACTATGTTCAATCAGTGTGTTCAATTTGTAATGTCCACCTGTGGGGCAGATGCCATAATTAAATGGAGGGAGGCAGCTGTTAGGGGTGGGATGTATGCTGTGATAGTAAGAGGATAAAAGTGAAAAAGGTGATACATGTCACACATTTGAGCTGTCCCCCTAAGCTATTCTTCTAACGCACTGTGGAGAACAATACCTTGACTCCAGGATTGAAAACAAATAAAATTTTGACAGTCCGGATAGCTTTTGTGTATAGAATGGCAACTACTTCAGACCAAATCAACTAAATTATAAAGTGAATGTGAGCTTCCTTAAAAGTTGGTTTTCAGATTGGATTTAATCCAAGCCACTGTATCTTTTTCCCCCTTCTTTAGGTTTCTATGTATTTTTAGAGACCTCCAAGGGTCTCAATGGATGATAAAAATGAAGCATCTCATAGGTGAGGGTTCCTAAGCAAATGGATTCCATTTGGATCAACATGTCAAAGTGCATCACCAGATTTGTTTTAGGCTATATAGGCCCAAGAATTCAATATATTCTCAAAAGTATTTAAGGTCTCGTAATTAAAGAATATTTACAAAGGAAATGTTTAAAAGTAGAAAATGAAAAAGGTACAATTTTTAAAAAGTTGTATGGCAAATTTTTTAAAAGTTATTTTACCAGGAAACATAAAAGCTTAAAACTGAAGAGGGAAGATATGTAGAATAAAAATTATGTCCTTACTCTTCCGTCTCTTCAGCTCAATTTCTTAGCCAGAGACGTCCATCAGTAATTGCAATAAGGTTAAATAACAAAACAAACATGATGTCATAACCCAAGGGCTATCCTTACCTACTTGCATTATGATATCATTTCCAAGTCTACTATGCTCTGTCTAAAGGTTATGGCAAAATAAACCATGACATAGTGCAAGGGTCTTCAAATTTGGCAAGTTTAAGAGTTGTGGACATCAACTCCCAGAATTCCTGAGCTAACATGACTGGAGGAAGAATTCTGGAAGTTGAAGACCACAAGTCTTACAGCTGTCAAGTTTGAAGACCCCTGGCTTAGTGTGATGTGTGAACCCAGACTATATTACATAACCCAGAATTACAAACTGAAGTTGTTACATAATTCTTAATAATTGCATAATCCCTCAATATAATTTTTCCTATGTATTCCTCATTTACCATGGGGAATGTTATATGTAAACTTATTTTAATGGTTATCATAATAATGTACATCTCTGCCCCAGGTAAAATTAAGTGATGCTGTGAATGTCCACTCCTAGTGTCTGGAGGCAATGAGACTTTTGATGGGAAACAATAGGTTTTTCAACTGAAACCTGCCAAGACTGAGTGGCTTTCTATGCCCCTCTAGTCCTAAGACTACCATCATTGGTACTGGCTGGGGTTGCACTGTCCCAAATAGACCTGTGTGAAATCTAATGGTTCTCCTGGACTCCTGATTCTTGCTCAAAGATCTGAAGGCAGCTATGAGGACCTTTGCACAACTTTGTATTGCATGGCAGTTGTGCCTGTTTCTAGATCATGAGGATCTACTCATGATCACTTTTATCTTGGTCACCTCCCTGTTACTCTACATGTCCTTGAAGAGAATCCCAAAAGTTCAGCTGGTGCAAAACGGAAGGAAGCAAGCAGTTATTGTGTTTCTGGTACTAGTTACTAGATTTTTTTTCTGGGTCCAGTTCAAGATGCTGGTGTTGACCTTTAAAGGGCTTTGTGGTATGAGACTGGGTTATTTGAGGGACCACTTCTCTCTGATTTCATCTTCCTGTCCTCCCAAGCTCAGCAGGGAAGGCATGTTACTGTGTCTGTGCCCACATTTGGTGGGTCCTAGATGGCAGGCCTTTTCTGCTGTGGTGCCCATGCTATGGAGTCTTATCTCCTCTGAGATGAGGTTCACCTTGCACTGTTGAATTTCTGAGGGATGTACCAGCATGTCTAGGGATCCCAAGAAATAGATGCACTTGTGAGGTAACTCCACTATTTTTAACATATCTTTGTCTATTATAGAATTATAGAAACATGGTTTTAGTTTTTAAGGTATTTACTAACTGCTTTTATCTCTATTTTATGCCAGCCATAGTTGCTGTTTGTGAGATGAGCAGCTCTATAAATTGAGTTAATAAATAATAATAAGATGTTACTTTGGCCATTTCTTTTTGATGTTTGACATACATGTGCTTGTACCCATATACACTTAAGTGCATACTCACATACATAATTTGGTAGTTTTTTTTTTCTACACTGATCAATCCCAGATAGTGCTACCTTCGAGGGAAACTATTGATCATTTCCACCATACAGTGACATGTGCAAACAAGTAATAAATTTATGTATGCATTTATTCTTCCTAGTACTGTTATATGTTTTAGGAACTTTTTATTTATTTACTTCCATGCTTACTTAGTTACTGAGCTCTTAAGGGGTTTGTGGGCAACATGCACATACCTACAAAAAATAAGAAATAAATGGCCATACAAGGCAAAACAAAAGACAATTGGAGACAGGCAGGGCTTGAGAATGAAACTGTAGACAAAACGCATGAAGCTAGATTAAGTTTTACAATGGAAATCTTATCACAGAGACTTTTTTTCCTCATGAGTTTGACTCCTTTTTTTTTTTTTTGAAAATTTTATTTGGGTTTTCACAAAGAAAAAAAACATAATACAAATAAAACATCTTTTTTGAAAATAGCATGGTCCCAGGTTATCACTTCTTTATACAGACACAAACTCAATTTCATGCTCATTTTTGGATTCTATTACATATCTTATTCCTGTCTTACGTTTTGTACATAGTTTTTCCCCTCTTTTAATTTTCTCAACTTTATTTTGATTATCTCATCTCAATTCAAATCATTATATTATACTTTTGTCTGTCCTGTTTCAATTTCATATTATCTATTGTCATTAAACAAATTTTCCCCTGTAGTTACTAATGAGTATGACACCTTTATATCTTTTAATTTTATCCATTCAACTCTTATTTAAGCTTCAATGTATATCTTTAAAATTATAACATTCAATATAATATATAACTTTCAATCAAATTCTGCTTGGTACATTGTTAAAATACACACTTTATTCTTTAAAAAAGGTTATATATACATATGTAAATAAAGCACTCATTCCATTCTAATTCAATTATATCATTAATATTCATTAAAATCTTAACATCTTCATTAATAATAGTTAAAATGTTCCCATCCTTTCCAAATTTAATTCTCTCATTCACTTTATTTCATTTATTTATTAACAAACATTCCACTAGATTATGATAAATATTTTATCCATCATTTTAATCATATTTTCTAAAATTATTTCTATTTGTAATATAACAATACTATCTTATGTATCTTTGCAGAATCCCTTTTACAATTAAGTTTTCACATTGTCTCTACACAGGTTTATACTTTCAATTCTTATACCTTTTCTCTGTTTCTCTATATCTTGTTTCTGTTCTTTATAACTTCTTTTCCTTTCCTTCTTCCCTCTCTTCTTCTCCCTTCCCTTTTTACCTCCTTGTCTCTCTACTTCTCATTCTCTCTTCTGTAATCCCTTCTTCTGTTGCTTTCTAATATTATACTTATTTTTCAAACTATTCTTCTTCTTTTTGGTTGTTTTTTCAAATCTTAAGCTTTTCATTCTCTTTCTCCCCTTTCCTTTTTCCCCCCACATAAAACTACTTGATCATTAAAGATGGCTTCTTCTTTGTCCCAATCTTCTTGTTCTGCAAGCATTTCTTGTTTCTCATAGTTCCAAATCTCCATTTCTAAGAGTTGAAATACGAACCCAAAAGAACCTCTCCCTTCTTGTGCATCTTCTTTGTATTTTTTAAGTTCCATTTTCAGTTCTTCTAAAAGTGGTGCCATTTTAAACACTTTTAAACAACCACCCAATTAATTTTAGTCATTTAAATGCAATAACCAAAAATCCAAAGATCACCAAGTAATCCAAGCAATCCAAAGAATTTTTCTTCTTGCTTTTTTCCCTCACTTTCTCTTCCTGGGGTTCTATTATTTTGTTGCCAGGTTTCAGCTCAAATGTATCTTTTAGGAATCTTGTTGAGATTTCACTGTAAATTCCTTTTAATTCCAGGCAGTCTCCTCCATTTTTCCAGATCCTGCCCTTTTATTCTTTTTCTCTCCTTTCCTGCTTTTAAAAGCTTTTAAGTATTAAGTTAAAAAAAGTTTAAGTCAACCAAAACTTTCTCTTCTTATCTTTCTCCTGCACATTCTTTTCCGGTCGAGTTCTTCTTTGAGGTGGCCATTTCTGACCACTGCTGCAACTGCCTTCAGGAAAGGGAGTAATGGCCAGCTGAGGAGGAGGGATGCAGCTCTCCTCAACCCTGCTGGCAATCTCCCCCCTCTTCACCACTTCTATGCTTAGCCCCAAAACCAGCCAGCTCGGGGTGCTCCAGTGGTGAGCATGGATCGAAACCGTGCACGATCGCGGTTTCGGTCTGTCAGCAAAGAGACTCAAACTGGAAGTCAGTTTGACTCTTTTTTTGTAGCATGTTTAATCAACTTCTCCTCGCCACATGCCTGAGAAATTCAATATCTTTTTCAGTGGGAAAATCAATGATTTTCATTACATTTACATTGCTATGTCCAGAGTACACACAATGTCTTACTTGGGCTTTTGAACCAACAAGGATAGATTGATGGGAGAACTATGGTGAAGCTGAGCATAGTCCTGCAGGATATCACATCTTTGTGTTTCCTGTATTTTAAAGATGTGATGGCTCACATACTGCTATCTGGAACTGCATTGTCAAAAACTGTTCTATGCCCAAAGATAGCTGAGCTGTTTATTAGCAACTCATTTTTTATCATTCAGCAAGAAAGCATGAAATGGCTGCCTTTGATGATAACAAAAAAATAGCACAGATACTTATAGGATGTGAGACCATAACTATTGCTTACATGGATGGAACCATTTTACATTCTGTTATATTATGGAGGGAATAGAATCAAACTATAATTTATTTCCAATGGCATAACAGTTGTTTGAGTTTAACCAGATTGCTGTACAATCTTAATTTTTTTAAAATCATTGTTATTTCTCTGTGAGTTTAAAAGGACCTATTCCTATCCATGGGCCAAAATAGCAAAATGTTCATCACAAAGTCATACCCTTCTGTACTTGCATATGTAAAATGCAAGATTTGCAGCACAGTTGTATGTTTTATCACTTGTCTAGGTGATGCTATATCAATTCCAAAAAAAGGGTGTTTAACAGCTTTATATCTGTCATGACTAAAAGAAGAGCTACTCTGCCTAAGACAAGGATAGGCAAGGTCTACAGATGTTTTCAAATCTCCACAGCATAAGACAACATGCCAAGTTAACAAATGGAAGCTGCAGCCAAAGCATTTGAAAAGATCCCAGGTAGCCTTGCCAGTTTAAATGAAAATTGAGCCATCACAGCATTTTGAAATTTTGAACTGAGAACTTTTCCAAAAATCTGTTCAGAGCAGGCCCACTTTTGGCAATCATGGGAGTGCCACAACTGAAAAAAAAATCAATAGGACAAGTTTTCCATTATTAATTTCCCTTAGAATTGAGTGGGAATATGGAAGCCCAGGAAGTAAGAGAAGCTGCAGACACTGAAGAAATTACCATGCAGGTTCACATGGAACCCTTGACTATTTCAAAATTAAGTCAGCAAATTTCTCTGGTATTATGTGTTTTCTCATATAAGTTCTTTTTCTAGTGTGATTACTTCCCTGGATGTTTCCCCAGGTACCTTTTTAAATGTCCGTTTGGAGGAGGTTGAACTAATTCCAGGCATGTCTGGAGGGGAGTTTATCTATGGCTCCAAATAGCCATTTGAGAGGGATTTGGTTGAACCAAGAACAGACAGCAAGAAAATGAACACATTATTCCCGGTATTGCCTCTCTCTGTCTGCTGTGTTTCTGATGCAGCACATCAAGAAGGGTAAGGCTTTCTCTTCACAAATAATTTGGATGACCTTCTCTGCTCTTGCCTTTTCTCTGCCCTATGTGTTCTTGGATCAGGTGCAGAAGGCTTTTCCTCTTCCTCATCACTAACCAGCTGCAGCAGGACAGCCCTGAGACTTCAGGTGGGGATAGCATTCAGTTGTATCCAGTCAGTGATGAGGAAGAGGAGCTGCCTTCTGTCCTGATCCAAGAACACATAGGGCAGAGAAAAGGCAGAAGCAGAGAAGGTCATCCAAATTACTCATAAGGAGAAAGCCTTGCCCTTCTTGATGGGCTGCACCAGAGCATAGCAGACAGCTGGAGGCAATGCTAGAAGCAATGTGTTCATTTTCTTGCTGTGTGTTCTTGCCTTAACATGAGATTTGTCTCTTCAGCTGTTGCCTTTGCCTGTGGATTTGCCTTTTTTGGGAACTTACCTTTGCCTTGGGAATTTGCTTTTGCCTAGTGGATTGGACTTGCCCTTGCCTTGAGGACTAGTGTTGGCTTCATCTGAGTAGCCTGTGGAACTTATTGAGGTGGAGCTGGTTCCAGCACAGGGAATCACTGGGGAATACCAGTCCAGTTTTGGAAGCCTTGATAAAGACTTCTTATACCTGTGGTGTGTGTGTGAGTGAGTGGGACAGCACATCTAATGAGAAGTTGAATATAAAGAAGGTGTAGGATAATTGCTAAGAGAAAATGTTAGAATAATATTGTCAAGCTTCAAAGAAATTTTGCTATTATCATTATTATCACATCTCTGTTTGCCAATGAACTATGAGGGGAGGGAGCAGGAGATAGAACATGGGCATATAACACATATAAAGATGTCTGCATGAGAACCAAGGACACTTCAGCAGACTTTCCCACAACAATATCAGGTGAATGTATTTGGATAATGTGACCTAAACTAACTGGGAGGTGGAAGAATGTGAACTTTAACTATGGGGCTTAGTGCGAGAAAGATCCAGATCTGATTTTGCCTTCAATTGTGCCAAAGTGATGTACTCAATAAAGTTTTGCATGAAGATATTGGATCATCTTGGTGGTGCTTGCTTTTGGTTGGATTCATTAGTCAGAACCTTGACAAATATATAACAATTTGATTCAATTTAGAAAATTGAATCAATTCTTTTTCAGATGGTAACTGTAACTGGCAGTTTTCTTGGCAAAATCTTACAGATGTGGTTTTCTCTTGCATCCTCCAAAGGGTTAAGATTATGTAACTGGCCCAAAGTCACCCAGGTGATTTCATGCCTCAGGTCGGAACTAGAAGTCATAGTCTCCATGCTGTTAGACTTTGGCCTTATCCATGATCTAAAATGGCTTTTTAAAGTGTCAGACTGGATTCCTTCTAACTTCTAAACTGGACTGGAAAAATACAAATTTTGTAAATCTGTTCAGTGGCATCTAGTGCAGTATAAAATTTTGATTCAGCTTTCTGATTTGATTTGGAAAGTCAATTCAGTCTGGGATCCCAAACAAATCAGATTTGAATCGATTCTTTTGAAGTTTTTCAGTGACCTAGTAGAATGACAGGTGACCGATATGATATTTCCTTCTTTTCCCCCTTCCCCCCACCTGAGGTCGTGTGCTATGTATCTATATACTTATGACAAATAATTTTGGAATGAAAAGAAATACACTGACTTTCAGTTCATGACTGAGAGAACAACTCTCTCTATCTCCACTCCTCCCCCCTTAGGAATGTGACAAGCCTGAAACCCTTCCCCCCCCCCCCCCCCCATGACTGCCACAGAGAAAGTAAGAAAAAGAATATATGCTAAGCCTAACTAAAATGGCTACACATATGTCAATTTTGGGCTTTATATTACAAATCAGGATATAGTTATTCCTTCCTTCAAGGGATGCTGAAACAAGAAATGCAAGGGGGGATTAATGGGATTGTCTTGATGAAGAAACAAATAATAATTTATTTTTTTCCCTCTCACTCTCTTATGCACCCTTTCTCCGCATACACACTTTTGAAAGATTGTTTCAAGGAAATGTAACTCCAAATTACTACAACTTCAATGGAGCCTAGCACAAATATTAATAGCTTATCCTAAGTTACATCTTCAGGCTAATAAATTGCCAATTCTGTGCCCTCAATATCAGCTACTGGTATTTAAAACTCAAAAGCTGGCATGCTGTTTTATGAGCTTTTAACTGATGTAATACAGTGTTGGCTTAAACTGGATTTTTGACATTCATCTGAAACATCAAATGAAATGCACAATAGGAGCATAATATTATTGATATAAAGCTCTCTTAAACGACTGTGCCTCTTACCAAGGTACTCTATCCTTCTAGTACTGTTTCTTGTTTTCTATAATTTTTCCTACCCCAAAATAATAAAAATAATGTAATGCAAAATCATTTTCTGTGTCAGTGAGTGTGAAGGAATATATGGGATCAGATTCCCAGAAAGGAATGGGTGCGTTACAGAACAGTAAGAGGCAAATTCAGTTCGGATACTTTGTAATAGAGAAAGAGGGTGAAGACAGTTCCTCCCTAATATGCTTGATGTAGGTCAAACTCACAGCCTGGGGGCTGGATGTGTCACGTATTGACCAGGCCCATGCCCAGTTTAGCGAAGGGACAAAAATTGTAATGCATCACATGACGACGTTCTGATGGCACAAGTTTGACACCCCTGATGTAGGTAGTAGGCTGTTCACTTCAGCAAGATTTTGTCAGAAGGTATGGAATAATTAAGAAACCTGTTTGGAAGAATTACCACGTATCTTTTTTGGTTTAGAGAACATGCTGAGTTGCATTGTGGTATGCCATACCCCTAATTTTAATGCTAATGTTTCTAGGGTTTGGCATTTGGAGAATATGCTTTAATGCTTGAGAATTGATTCCACAATTTTTCTCCTGAGCATGTATGAATGTGGAAAGGGCCCTATCTGCATTTTATTAGCTGCATCTTCTCCTGCAGTAACATTGCTGACCTTTGGAACTACTGTCCAGTCCTAGAAAAAATGCACTTGCTTTAAAGAATTGCAGAGAAGGGAATCTCTGCTCCAGAAGCTCTGAGGCTTCCTTTAAGAAGTGCATCAAAAGGGCTGGACAGCCCTTAATGTATTTATATGTATAGGAATATAGCTGTAAAATCTTTTTAAAGAGACAATAGGATGTACTAATGATTTCTTTTTTTACATATAGCAATTTCCTTCCTTCCATCTATCCACAGCAGAGGCAAATATAAATTTTAGGAAAATATAATATTAGTATTATGTTTTCTGTTGGTTTTATTCTCCCTGCTAGGCAAACATCTGTCTACCTCATTTTTTGCTTGATGAAACTGACATTTTAATTGAAACAAGTTGACCATTAAATAAAACAAGAAATGGTAATTTGATAACCATCTGGAATAGCCTTGAAAACAAGCGCTGGTTCATAATATCATATGCATTTATGATTGAGCTGTAGCCAAAATGGCAATTATTACAAGCATTACATGAAATGTAATACTCATTTCAGCTTTGCTGTATTTGCTCCAGAGTCTAAATGGGCCCTGCCTTCTCTTAATTCCCATTTTCTAATATTATTTTATCACCCTGTTATTCTCAATGACATTGAAGCAGCCTATATAGATCAAAAATGCAAAAGTGAAGCTTGATGGAGACAATTGCTAACGTCTTATCTTGGGAAAAAATAAATGCAAACAACAACAAATCAAAAGCACAAGCATAGAGTAGGGGACACCTGGGAAAAAAATCCTGACCAAAATGAATCCCAGAACAGGAATTGTTGATGGGATGAATAAGAATATTGCCTGCAGGATGAGTCGGTATGCATTTAAAAGTCCATCCATTGATTAGAACAAAAAGAGTGGCATAGTTCACACTTCAGAGACAAGAAGTACAATAATTCATCAGAATCTATATTGTTTTTGGATAGTCTGATGTAGCATTTGACTCATATAAATATAACATATCTTTAATTCACAGAATGATGAGGAGAACTGATGAAGTCTGAAAACTTGATCACTACCAAGTGTATTTCCTCATTGGAAGTGGGTTATGGTAGCTGTATTTTCCTCCCTGTCCTGCAAGCCCATCTAACATAACACTGGCCCCCATCTTCTATCCCTTCACTGGTACTCAATCAGGACCAATCACTAAACCTCCCTGTAAACCTTTTCTATTGCCCAAATCCATGAAATAAGTGTGGAGGTAAACACAGTACCATGAGTCTCTTCCACTAGCTCCAAATACCATAATCCGTTTCCTTATTCTCCTGGCTTTTCACATAGAGGCCACTCATCCCAAGTAAGCCACGTTGATTGACCATATGTAATTGCAAAGTAAGCTGTAACCTAAAAGCTACACCCAAGGCACTGACATCACAGGAGACCATCCCAACCCTTAATTAATGTCCAGGGCTCTCAAACACTGTATCTTAGAATATAAAGGGGATGCATATCATGTAAGTACTGTAAACAACTTAAAGAACATATATATGTGCTTAGGCAGAAAATCCTTCACCACTTCATACAAATGGTTATCCAATCTCTTC
>NW_020769311.1:17509311-17538447 GCF_900518735.1 Pseudonaja textilis
TATATATATATATATATATATATATATGTTTTCTGAGGTTCTCGCGGGTATTCTCGCGGGTATACTTCATCGAAACATTGCCTAGATACTTCGAATCTTACGCAGGAGAAAACTCGAACAACCAAAGATCCACATATATATATATATATATATATATACTTTATGTTTCATCAGCAGCTGATCAAAGATAAGAAGCTTAGAAGCCACAATCATCCTTCAAAAATGAAGCTTTTATGAGCACTGAGCTAGGAAAAGCATTTTTTTTTTTCAGTGAGTCTGAGGAAATGAAGGAGGAGTTGGTTGGTTGGCTGGATAACTTCCACAGGTCATATTTAGTCCATGGACCAGCTGTTCTTCATATCCATCTACAATACTTTGTATAATTTGTTACTGAAAGTTTAGAGCACCACAAGTTGGAGCGTGAAAAATGTAGTTTTACTAAAATATTTTTTTTTTAAGTTGGGTTTCCAGACAAATTGTATTGGACTTTTTCTTTTGCTCCAGTATAAGTCCCCTCCACTCCCCTTCTTTCTTTGTTGCTTTTGTTTGTTTTAAAGAACAGTATTGAAAGCTTGCTTCCTTCCTTCCTTCCTTCCTTCCTTCCTTCCTTCTTTCTTTCTTTCTTTCCTTCTTTTCTTTCTTTCTTTCTTTCGCAGCGACATGGAATAATTTCCAATGTGGTTTTTAAAAGATAAAATAAATCAAACTTAGATCATTGAATGAGGAAATATTCTAGTGGATCTCAGAATTTTCTAAGGATGATAAATTTCTGTAGAAATTTGCAGAAGGTTTTCATAAATCTTGTTATATTTTGGTTATTCTAAGCTATACTGTTACTTATGCTATCTTCCTTTGCTAGACTTCTGCTCCTGCTTGCCCAGAGATTGCAATCAGGAAGATGAATTATCACTTTGTACTGACTGCTATTTGTTTTCTAAGAGGGGAATTATTAGAATTATGGAAGCTAGTTCTCCCTTCCCATTTCAGGTTCTCAAATTCTCAACATATTGGCGTGGCTTGGATGATTCATCTTAGCCTTTTGATGGGAATCTAACAAGTGACCAAACTGGAGAAGTATAGAGAAAAGAGAGGTTGGTTCTCCTGAAAGGCCTAGAAACCATTTGATATAAAATAAACATGGCCTTCAGTTTCATAATATGTATGTGGAATAGATTCAACAAAGTTATTACTACTAGATGGTACGTGAAAGTGATGCTATTTGTTCTGTAATTGAGTTGACACATTGTTATATCATAGTATGACTGGTTTTATTTTGGCTTAGCACATTGTATGCATGTTACTGAATAAATTATAGTTTTAAACCACAGTTATACCAATTCTGCCAATTATCATTTATTCAGCGAGCTGCACCTTAGCAAAATATGTCAACCAGTCTTATTTTACAATAAATAATAGGAATGATCTATAACTAAGTTGCCTAGGAGAAAAGCTTTATTATTAAAAAATGTTGACTTGGGGGATTGGGGAGGGAAGAAAATATAAGCTTAAAATGGAAATACTATACAGGAGATTCCTTTTGGTTCCATCTGAATTATTTGACAAGGAAAAAGAAGTGTTTTGTGCCAAGTAATTTCACAGAGCCAATGTTTTGTAGAAATATGGCATTCTTTTTACTTTTTAGTCAAGTAGGTAAATGAGGAAAAATATGTTTAGATGTCATAACCTCTCTGCATGTTGCAGTTGTGACAGTGTGTGAGACATGAGACTGAAGATCTTCACTTCAGAATTTCATTTGAGGCCTGAACTGGATTTAGAGATCAGCTGAATTGTACTTCTATTTTTTTATTGAACTCGAGGAACCTCACAGAATTTTGGTTCTCACTCATAATATGCTGCTTCTGAATATAATAACTTTACTGTACTCCACCTTTTGAGTTTGATAGTTATTTGAAAGCAATTCATATGAAGTTCTCCCCCAAAACAACACACTGAAGCAGCCACCTGCATCACAATCAATCCTTCTTCGATTTGGACTCTTTGGCCAGGTTTTTGTTGAATACTCACTATTACAGCTATCAAGGGACAAATGATGTGTTTAAATATTAGAAGGCAAAAGTAATAGTAAAATGGAAGTAGTAAAATGGAAGTAGAAAGGTAAGGAACTAGTGGAATTTTCTCCCAAGTACACGGTTCTTCCATTTGAGGAGATAAGTGCGTGGAACAAGTGATCAGCAAGTGATACATGAATCTGAATTTTATTTCATATGCTTTCATTTCTTTAAAAAAATCAGCATTATCATCAAAATATGATGTGTTTATTTCAAATCCAACTAATTTAAAGGAAATTTAAAGGAAAGGTGTATGATTGTATCTGTATCATATTCCCTACGTTTTCCTGCATAAATAGGAATTGGAATAATAGAATGACAGAGTTGGAAGGGACTTTGGAGGTCTTCTAGTCCAATCCACTGCTCAAGAAGGAGGCCTCTACCGTTTTTGACAAATGGTTGTCCAGTCTCTTCTTAAAAGCCTCCAGTATGGGAGACAAGTTTCACCTACTCTGTATCTGTACACTTGGTTTTTCTTACCTAAGTATAAAACCTTACTTTTTTCTACAATGAATTTAATTTTGTTATGTAGGTCCAGTGTTCAGGTCTATCAATGTCCATCTGAAGTTTGAGCCTATCTTCTGGGATATTGGCTATTCTTGCTAGTTTGGTGTCATCTGCAAATTTGATGAGTTTTCCTTCTATTCCCTCATCTAAATCCTAGAATGGTACTGGATGTAAGCTGACTTTAAATCACTCACTCTATCTTCAATATTATTCATACCTTGCAGATAGATATACAACAAAATATTTAAGAAATTTCACCCATTGTGTGTTCATTATATCCAATCTTTTGACTGCTGTTGCAGGGCAAAATGTTTCTAAATGCTCATCTCCAAAGAGAAAGACTTCAAGGTATACACAGTAACCCAAAGTGTTGGAGGCCTGGGTAGTTGCAAAGGGCAGTTGTGTATAATCTTGGGAGAAGATTAGACTGCATTAAAGAGTTGCAGAGAGATATTCCATCTATATCTACCTGGATGCCTTGAAGCACTTTTTCTAAATTATTTCTGAAGTACTTCATGACTCTTATAACTACAGTACCTTCCTAATGAACCTCAATCTATTCTGCCATCAATAACGTATTTCTGTTTTTCCAATAACTACCAAGTCACTCATTTTCCCCAACGTATTTGTTCATAATTATGTGCACATTTCATACTTCAAAATTTCCCACTGTGTGACTACAAATTGAGAAGGAGAATAAAATAATTAAAGTCACCTAACCTCACAAAGCTTAAATTCTTCATCATACGCACACTCTGTCATGTTCCATTTAGCTCTTATTGCTTCTATAATTGTATTATTCCACATTCACTTTGTTTTTTGGAAGATCTTAAATTTAAAGTGCAGAGGACACTTCAATAATGAGTTGGAATAAGTGCTTTGGGCCTCAGGCAAGCACAACTCCTCTCAGCTATTCATTAAATAATTTCACACCAGCCTGAAAAAAGTATGCTGCTGATTTAAGAAAACCACTCATTAAAGTTAATGTGACTCTTAAATCAGCAACATCTTTTTTCAGGTTGGTGGATATATATCATATATGTGCATGCAAACTCATGCACAGAAATCAGAAAGAGGATGGCTGGCACCTTTGTCTTTTTGATCTGTTCAAAAATAATACCATAAAAGAATTCAGATGCAGAGATGGATTAAAGAAGGGTTCACAACTTCTTTGAGGTAGCAGTAAATGATTTTGTTGGTTTGTTTGTTTTAACTCAGTTCCTTCACTGCAAGGTTCTTTTGTCATTCCTTTTTAGCTTCTTTTATTTGTAGATAATTTTCATTTTATGACCCCTGCCTGAAACAGAAACAGAAGAGAAGATTGTGGAGATGAATAAGAATGAAGTGGCCTACAGCATTGTGTTAGATTCTTTGGGCAATAGATACGAACATTAATTCAAGGAAAGAATGAAGTCCATGTGTTCCACTGTTTTAAATTCTTTGGGGAGAATTTTTGTTCAGTTTCCATTCTACACTCAGTCGATAAATGTGAATTGAAAAGTAAATTTATGGCAAGTTGGACAGTTCTTCCCTGGAAGTTTTATACTTTGTTGCCAATCATAGCTCCCCATAACTACCTCGCAGAGTGCTCAGGTCACCACTGGTGCCCCCAACACGAGTGACATCGAGCTGGCCATGCCCATCTTGGCCCCCCGAGATCAAACACAACCCTGATGCAGCCCTCAATGAAATCGAGTTTGACACCCTTGCAATAGAGTATGATCAGGATTAACAAGTGAATGTGGTAAATATTATATATTTAAAATAAAACATTGTGGACTGAAATTTCACTTATACTGGGAATCATTTCTTGATGTTTGTAAATGTGATGCAGAAGCTCTGACACGTTTTTCCCCCTATCCCAATATTAAGTTATGAAAATTCTATTGACTGGAATAAATGCAGACTCTACGTAGCATTATACATTTGTTTTGGCTGATCTCTCCACCTCAGATCCCTGGAACTCTTAAAAATAATTCTAGTAAAGCAAGTGCTCTTTTTAAAAAATGAGTATCAGCTTAAGCAGAAGGTGTACTAACAGCTAATTGTGTAACAGTTTGGAACCACTGTCAGGTGGAGTTGCTTCATTTTTTTTTAGCATGCAAGTCTTTTACTGTGGCTATCTAATACATTTTCCCAAAATGACATCTTATCAGAGATAATCAGTCCTTGTGTTGACAATAGACAGCTGGGGAACTATATTGCTTCACCATTCTTCTTCCTAACAGCCAGGGCTTGTTCCTCAGCCAGGTATTTTGTTTGCTTAGCTACTGTTTGCCTATAAATTGCTTTTTCATATTAATATCCCCTGGGGTTCCACCTGCCTTCTTCCTCATTTGCTACATACATATGTAACAGCTGGCACAACTGACCTACCTTTATCTTTTCCTGGATCAATTCACATCATTTTGCTAACTGCATTTGCTTCAGAATATTATCAGAGGATTGCTTGGAAATCTTAAAGAAACTTTAATTGGAAGACCATATGTTTTACATGTGCCAAGGTCACAGTTTCAGTCTTGTCTCAAAATCTGTGGGTAAGAATGAGAGTGACTAAGCTTCCTAGAGAAAATAACAGAGGCAAAAGCTTAACAAGATAATGGGAACCAGAAGATTATGAAGAGCCTGATGCAGAATGTCATAGTCAAACTACTTGCTCGGAAAAAAATATTTCAATTGTAATTAGGCCAGTTAGGTCAGTTATACTGACCACATACTCTTAATCAATGAGGTTAAGAATGGTGTATCCAGGAATTACAATAATGATGTACTTAACTAAACTGTGAGATCAGGATTTCTGTGAGTCTTTGCATAGATTTAAAATATAAATACTTGGACTGACTTATTTCCAATAGTTCTATCACATTTTGACCCTATACCAGGTTAAATTCTTTAATTGAAGGGCTATTATGAACTATAATCACATGATCATATTTCATTATTCATCCAATTGATGCTGTCACAGTGTCAAAGGAGATATAATATATATCACTCCTCTTCATTTTAAAACACTTGTACTTTATCTTAAGTGTCCCCACTTACTTTGACTTTCTGCCCTTTCAGCTGACTAATAAACTAGGAGCGCTATTTAATGTAAGCATAAAGCCAGTTTGGTATAGTGGTTACGGGATCGGGTTAGAAACAGGAACATTGTGAGGTTTAACCCTGCCTTAGGCACAAAACCAGCTGGTGACCTTGGGTCAGTCATTCTTTCACAGTCCTAGGATGAAGAGAAATCACATCTGAAAAACCTTGCCAAGAAAACTGCAGGGACTTGTCAGCCAATCTTTCTCTCTCCCTCCCTCCCTCCCCCCCCCTCACATGCACATGCACATACACACAGTTTGACAAGGCTGTCAAACTGTTGGCCTGTAGGCTAGATGCATCACACACTGTCCATGCCCACACCAAGTTTAGTGAAGGAGGAAAAAGTCCCAATATATCATGTATACTTTGAGAGTATAAATGATGCCTCCGTGACAAAGTGAGTTTGACACCTCTGATCTCAGGGATACTCAATAGAGGAGTCATTCATGTACAATACCTTGAATCACGTTTTATTTCATATTTTGTAATGTTATTAGGCTACTTTGTGGAGGAGATAGGAATGTGTGAGCTTATTTCTCACTCTAAAAATAAAACAGATTTCAAAATGACTTTTAATGAATCTTAAGATTGGGGAAGTCTGCCTTTTGTATCAGATAAACATCAGCATGACTGTGGGAGTTTGTGGAGAGAGGCAACAAGGTGATGAGAAGAGTAGGGTTCAGCTCCATTTGAAGAAAATGGTATCCGATTCAATGATGAACGTATTCAACAAGAAATTGACATGGTTTAAATTTTATCTTTTCACTGATTTTTTAACAATCAAGTTTGTAATGCCACAGAAAAACTGGATAATTGTTGAATAATATATTTTTAGTTTTTTTAATCCTGCCTTATTATTCAGGATAGTAAACATACTTAATATGCTTTCCTTCTTCTATTTTCCCACAACAGTCCTGTGAGGTGAGTTGAGCTGAAAGAAACTGATTTGCCCAAGATCATCCAGCTGGCTTTCATGCTAAGAACTTGCAGTCTTTTGGTTTCTAGCCAGGTGCCTTAAATATTAGACCAAAGTGACTATCTCTTAATCTTTCCTAATTTGTAATGCATAATTGAATGCTTTTAATTTATTATGAATTTTTGGACATTTCTATTCAGTGGTAGGAAACTAGGCCTAGGGGTAATTTTTGCTTTTTTTTTTCTTAACAAGATTAGAGATTTGACAGGATTGATATCACTAGACCATAAAGAAATAATATTGAAATATTGCAGTTTGCTTAAGCCAAGTTTGCTTTGAGAGTATAAATAAGCAGCTTAGAAAAAGTATTATCCTCTTGCTATATTCTTTTGTTTTTCAAATCCTAATTAGCTTGAAGGGCTACAAAGGGTAGTTTATAGTAGTAATACTATGAAATGCAGAACTAAAAATTTTATATATCTGCTAGTCATAAATGATCATTATTATTCTCTAGTCAGGGACCTTCAAATAAGTGTCAATGAAATCTGAAGTAGGATTTTAAAACTTTTTTTCAGGGGTTAGTAAGATTTAAACGGAAGTAAATTTTACAATTTTTGAATTATTTTATTTATCATGATCTGGACCTTCATTGTTCATACTAGCACTGGCAATTAATCTTTGTATAATTCATTTTATAACTATTATTAACAAGAAAATTGTTCATGTCTGGGATCATTATAACATAATTCTTTATTAATATTGTCTGCTCAGTGACTGCTCTGAAGAGGGATTCCTGAAGCTCTCTTTTGGAAAAGAGCTGCCAAGTTATTGCAGAAGTCTGTATAATTTGGATTTATGGACAAGACTACTTCAACTCTTCAAGCTAATGATTTAGGCCAGGGGTGTCCAATCTTGGCAACTTTAAGACCAATGGACTTTAATTTTTTTAAAATTTACCTTGGATTTATCTGTAATGATGATAACACCAAATACCCTGCTTTGCCTTCTGTTTGTTTGCTGTTTCTGCCAGCAACACTATCAACAAAAATGGCTGACAGGCATTTTTCATTCTTCTCCTCAAAGCCCAGAATGTGCTCTATTTTCAGGAATTTTAGACCAGAAGTAGTGGCCAATATACATACGTATTATCTGAGTTCATATTATATTGATGGCCAATATAATGGGGCTCAAGGTTAACTTAGCCTTCCATCCTTCTGAGGTTGGTAAAATGAGGATCCAGATTGGTGGGGGCAATATGCTGACATTGTAAACTGCCCAGAGACACTATAGAATAGTATATGGTATATAAATCTAAGTGCTATTGCTTTGCTGTATACCCACACATATTTTGCAGTGGTGTAATAGATGGATCAATGCCCATTTTCTTTGGGGCATGAAAACAAAAAGGGATATTTAAGAAATCCTAACTTTAGGGCAATGGAAAAGGATATGCTGAGATAGCTTGTTTCAGCATTAGTACACAAATTTAATATATTATTTATTATTATTCAATATGAAGTCAGATATTCTCTTTGTGTTATAGCCCTTTTAATGATTACATGATAATCGTCTTGAAATAGGGCAAACATTTGTGTGAATATACTGTATATTGTCATCTTTATGTCCTTGATATGCAAATGTCAGTTTAGACATTTATTTCAGTTTATAAAAAATGTGTAAGGAGATTGACAAATAGCTCAGTAGAGAATTATTTTTTTTCAATAGCCCTATTTTACTTTCAAACAGATTGGGGTCTGACTTCTCAATGTGACCAGAGAGGTGATATTGTAGAAAAAGATCTTTTTCCAATGCATTGCTACCAGTAGTTGCACTTTATTTAGTTGCAATTTATAAAGAAAGGAAGGGAAATATCAACATGTATTTGGTACATGGCTGAGAAACTCACTGGGTAGGCTAATAATGAAAAATTGGTGAAGCTAGTATTCTTTGATGGGGAGAAGTTGAGAGCATCTTCATCTATTAATGATGTTATGCCTTTTAGGACTTATATTTGTATGCTATCTTTTGCTGTTTAATTACCTCAATGTTGCTACCAATTTTTAGCAACTCTAGTGAGAAGTGGTTCCAAGAGCCACAAAGCCGAAGGACTGGGTTTCACATTCAGTGTGAGTATGAACCTAGCTGATACACTTTGTAAACAATTGTTTATGGTTTTGCATAGTATGTGAAACTAACCATCTTCTTTCCCGAAATATTGTGGCTTCCATTGTGTCACACTTCATTCTGCAGGGGTGGAAGAATTTTGGAAAGAGGCAAGCCCAGTGTTCTCCAAGGAGACAACGGAGAATACTTTTGCTCTGGTGTCTGTATCTGTGTAAACGGCTTTCAAGGTGAATAATCAAAAATGACTGTAAATTTGTTGCCTTCCAATGAAAGAGACTTTGGGCTCCCCCCCCCCCCAAAAAAAAAAAAGTACCTTTGTCTTCAAGTATTTGCATGTAGTTTGGAACAGTTTCTCTTCTGAGCCCAACAAATTTAAAATGAAGGAAATCTTAACCAATTTAATCAATAAACATCCCAGACTTTCAGTGATTTAACTGCCATCAGCATTTACCCTTTTTATACTACTTGATTGCTTCCTTTCCCATGACAGCTGTCAAAGTTATAAATGCTGCAGGTTTGATTTGGAGAAAACTGCAAGGATGATGAAGAGAGAGGAAGAAAAAAGCACCTTGTAATTAAATATTTTAATAGACATTTTGAAAGATATTCTTCATGGAATATAAATTAATGTTACCACTAGAATACCTCAGAGATCTCAAGTTATACTACACATATCCCTTTTGTGAGCATTAAAAAATGCCTTGGAATCTTCTATACAAACTTTTATTTAATGCCTGCACTTCTCCAACAATTCTTCCTTTATTCAGCACCCAGTCATTCATTCTGTAAGAAGAGTTTACTAAATAAATACAAACCCATTTGATCAATCATGCTGAAGTCATAGGTCTCTTCATAGACCTAACAGCCATAAGTTTGATATGAGGAAAGGGTAGGGTTTTTCACATGGCATAGGAGGGTTTTACACATGGCATCTCTGTTTGGAGAAGAAGTTGAAACTGTTACAAGCAGCAATCTCTCTCTCTCTCTCTCTCTCTCTCTCTCTCTCTCTCTCTCTCTCTCTCTCTCCCTCTCTCTCTCTCTCCCCCTCCCTCCCCCCCTCTCTCTCCAGAAAAACAGAAAGACAGACAGTAAGGGTCTCTATTCATAAAATAGTTCACAAAGTCAAGAAGTATATTTACCCTGTGGGAGCCTATATAAGCAGAAATCCATATAAGAACTTTCAGTATGTTCCTTACAGTGAAACTGATTGGAGGACATGAAATTAACACTGGGACTAAACCAAATCTGCTTTGTCCAAAATAATTTCAATTCTTTGAATCAAAACTGTAATTTAGCTCAATCCATCAAAAACATAATTGTAAAATACAGACCAGAAATAAAAGTTAAAATAAGAAAAAAAAAATAGTAAGAGAACACCTTTCTGATCTTGATGAACACAAATCACCGGGGCCTGATGGATTACATCCCAGAGTTTTAAAGGAGCTGGCAGAAGTCATCTCAGAACCACTGCACCAGGGAGTTCTGGTTTGTAGCGCTTCGGCGGCAGGCAGGAATCCGCAATCGTGCTTTGGGGCTAAGCCACCCCGTAGAGGTGGTGAAGACAGGGGAGACCCAGCAGGGTTTGAGGGGAGCTGCACCTCTCCTCCTCAGCTGGCTAAACTCCCTTTTCCGAAGGCAGTAGAGTGGCAGTCAGAAATGGCTGCCTCAAAGAAGCACTCAGCCGGAAAAGAAAGTGCAGGAGGAAGTCAAGAAGTGAAAGTCTTTGGCTGACTGGGACAAAAAGTAACAACTAAGATACCCTGGAATAAAAATTTTGCAAAAGAAAACATCGCTCCCAAAGAAGAGCTGGAGGCAGCGAATGAAAGTGAAAAGGGAAAGTTTTTTTTCCTTCACTCTCCTTCCTTACACTGACAATGAGAAGATTTGAATAAAGAAATCAGAAAAATCCGCTTTGGCACCAACAGGTATTTAAACTGGAAATATAATTAAATGCCAAAGGGACAATAAAGATTTCTGAACACTTAAAAATCCCTTTTTTTTTTTGCTATAAGTGGGAAGGGAGAGGAAAAGAATAAGGGCAGGACTTCAAAGGAGGAGAGTACTTGGAATTCAAAAGAATTTAAAAGTTGAACCTTAACAAGACTTCTAAAGGATACATTTTGACTGGAACTTTGCAACTAAATAGTAACCCCAAGAAGGGAAAGTGAAAAAAGAAGAAAGTGTTAAAAGAAACAGTTTTGTCTATTTGGATTGTTTGGTGACTTTGGAACTTTTGGAAATCACATTTGAATGACTGAAAGCAATTGGGTGGTTGTTTAAAAAAACAAAAAAACAAAACTCTATAATGGCATTACTTTTGGATGAACGGAATGAACTGGATGAACTGAAAATTGAATTTAAAAATCTTAAAGAACAGGAACAAGAAGGGAAGGGCTCCTCTGGTTCTATTTTTAAATTCTTAGAAATGGCGATTGGTGTTTACCAGAAACAGCAAGAAAGGACTGTGCAATAAGAAGACTGGGATAAAGAAGAAGCCATTTTTAATGAACAAGTAATTCTATCTGGGGAAGAAAAGGGAAAAGGGGGAAAGAGAACGGAGAATTTAAGACCTAAAAAAACAGCCAAAAAAGGGAAAAATAATGTGAAAAGAGGATATAATGTTGGAAAGCAACAGAAATGGGGAATTCAGAAGAGGGAAATGGAGGAGGAGAGACAGGGGGGTAAAAAGGGCAGAGAGAAGAAAGGGAAGAAGCAAGGAAAGAGAAGTTACGAAGGTTGGGAGCAAGATGTAAAGAAACAAGATTTATTCAGAGATAATGGGTGAAAATTTAATTGAAAAAGGGATTCTGTAAAGGTACATAAGATTGTATTGTTATATTTGCAATAGAAATAATGTTAGAAAATTGGAATTAACATATGAATAAAAAGTGAAATAAAATAGTGTAATTTAGTGAAACTTTTGTGAATAAAATAAATGAAATGAAATAAATGAGATAATTGAATTAGGAAGGAATGGGAACATTTTAACTACTCAACGTTTTGTAAAACATAAGTGAAGTGGGAGGGAAGTAATTATGGAAAGCTTATAAGTGTTCCCATAGAAGTATGATACTTACTTGAAAAGCAATGCGTAAAATGTTTACGATTTAAATGAATATCAACATTAATTATAGAACTGAATTGGTATGGATTGCTGTTTTATTTATGTTATATATTTGTAATCTTTTCCTTTAAAAAAAAAATACATTGTGTAGTTTTAGAATGTACCAAGCAGAATCCGAATGGAAGTTATGTATTATATTAAATGTCATAATTTTTAGGGGAAAGATATAAAGGCGTCATACTCCAATTAGTGATTACAGAAAAAATTTTGTTCAATGAGAAAAGATAACAGACAGCTGAAATAGAACAGACAAAGAATATAAGTATGGTGATTTAAATTGAGATGAAACAAATAAAATAAAATTAAGAAAGTTTAAAGAGGGGTGAAGTTATATACAAAGCAGAGAATGGTAATAAGATATGGAATGGAATATAAAAATGAGCATGAATTTGAATGTGTGTCTGCACTAAGAGATGTAACCCGGGATCAGGCTGCTTTCAAAAAAGATGTTTTATGTTTTTATGTTCTGTGTTTTGTTTGTTTATGTTTGTTTTTAAAAATCAAAAAAAAATTCAAAAAAAAAAAAAGAACCACTGCACCATATCTTTCAAAAATCCTGGAGCACCAGGGAACTACCAGAGGACTGGAAAAGAGCTGATGTGGTTCCCATCTTCAAAAAAGGGGAAAAAACCAGACCCAGGAAACTATAGACCAGGGGTGTCCAACCTTTCACCTTCCCTGGGCCACATTAGAAGATGAAAATTTGGTTTGGGCTGCACATAAAATAACAGTAACGATACCTGATCATCCAAAAAAACCATAGAAACCATAGTTAACATCTTAAATTTATTTGGAAATGAAGTTAGTGAGATGTTTTTATTATTTATTATTAATTATTTGTTTAAAATTATTTATTTTTTAATCATGTTTTTTTTTATCAAGGGTTTTTTTTATCACGGTTTATTTTCTGGCCAAATTTTGCAGGGTGGGGAGAAAGCTCGCCCGCCTCGTGCCTACCTCTCCTCCTGCAAATGGCCCAGCTGGATGAGGCAGGACTGGAAGGCAGAAGCAGCAGCGGCGGCGGGGCTGGCGGCGGGGGCAGAAGCAGCAGCGGTGGCAGGGGCAGAAGTGGCGGCGGTGGGGGCAGAAGCGGCGGCGGGGACAGAAGCGGCGGTGGGGGTAGAGCAGTGGCAGGGGCAGCGGCGGCAGAAGTGGCAGTGGGGGCAGAAGAGGCGGCGGGGGTGGGGGCAGAAGCAGCAGCGGTGGTGGGGGAAGAAGCGGGGGCAGCGGGGGCAGAAGCGGTGGCGGGGGCAGAAGCAGCAGCGGTGGCGGGGGAAGAAGCGGTGGCAGTGGGGGCAGAAGCACTGTCGGCGGTGGGGGCAGAAGTGGCAGCGACGGCGGGGGCAGAAGCAGCAGCGGTGGTGGGGGAAGAAGCGGCAGGGGCAGAAGTGGCAGTGATGGCAGGGGCAGAAGCGGCAGTGGGGGCGGAAGCAGCAGCAGTGGCGGGGAAGAAGCGGCAGCGGTGGGGGCAGAAGTGGGGGTGGCAGGGGCAGAAGCGGTGGTGGCGGGGGCAGAAGCAGCAGCTGTGGCAGGGGAAGAAGTGGCGGCGGGGGTAGAAGCGGTGGCAGTGGCAGGGGCCGAAGTGGTGGCAGCCGTGGGGGCAGAAGCAGCAGCGGTGGTGGGGGAAGAAGCGGTGGCAGCGGGGGCAGAAGCGGTGGCGGGGGCAGAAGCAGCAGCGGTGGCGGGGGAAGAAGCGGTGGCAGTGGGGGCAGAAGCACTGTCGGCGGTGGGGGCAGAAGTGACAGCGACGGCGGGGGCAGAAGTGGCAGTGGGGGCAGAAGCGGGGGTGGGGGCAGCAGCGGGGGCAGAAGAGGCAGTGATGGCGGGGGCAGAAGTGGCAGCGGGGGCAGAAGTGGCAGCGGGGGCAGAGGCAGTGGGGGCAGAAGCGGCAGCGATGGCAGGGGCAGAAGTGGCAGCGACGGCGGGGGCAGAAGTGGCAGAGAGGGCAGAAGTGGCGGGGGCAGAAGTGCCGGGGGCAGAAGCGGTGGCGGGGGCAGCGGCGGCAACAGCAGCAGGTGGCGCTCTGACGGTGCCCGCCTTTTCTGTTGCTGCTTGGCCTGGCGCTCGCCTCGCCCCGCCTCACGCCTGCCTCTCCTCCTCCTCCTCACTGGCTCTGGCACAAAGGTTGGGGTGGGCACTGGGCCGCATTACGAGGTGACCTGGGCCACATGCGGCCCGTGGGCCATGGGTTGGACAAGCCTGCTATAGAGCAATCAGTCTAACATCAATACCTGGGATACTGGAAAAGATAATAAAAAAACCAGATCTGCCAACATCTAGAAACCAGTAAAGTAATAACTAACAGTCAGCACGGGTTTGTTAAAAACAGATCATACCAAACCAATCTTATTTCATTCTTCAACAGTGACTAAATTAGTAGACCAGCAAAATACTGTGGACATAATATATTTAGATTTCAGCAAGACATTTGACAAAGTAGACGACAACCTACTTCTTAGTAAGCTAGAAAAAAGTGGAATAGATAGCACTACCACTAGATGGATTCGCAACTGGCTAGCAAACCGTACTCAACAAGTAGTCCTTAATGGGTCTAAGTCTACATGGAGGGAAGTAAGCAGTGGGGTGCCACAAGTTTCTGTCTTAGGCCCAGTACTCTTCAATATCTTCATTAACAACTTAGATGAGGGAATAGAAGGGGAACTTACCAAATTTGCAGATGATACTAAGATGGCAGGAATAGCTAACACCCAAGAAAATAGGCTCAAGATCCAGATGGATCTTGACTGACTAGAACACTGGGCCATATCTAACAAAATGAAATTCAATGTAGAGAAAGTAAAGTCCTACACTTAGGCAAGAAAAACCTAAAGTACACATATAGACTGGGTGAAACCAGGCTCAATAGCAGTAGCTGTGAGAGGGATCTTGGAGTCTTAATAGACAACCAGCTAAATATGAGCAAGCAGTGTGCAGCGGCAACCAAAAAAGCTAATGCAATCCTAAATTGTATTAACAGAGGGATACAATCAAGATCAAGAGAGGTACTAATACCATTCTATAAATCCTTAGTAAGACCACACCTAGAGTACTGCATTCAGTTTTGTTCACCACATTATAAAAAAGATGTTGAGACTCTAGAAAAAGTACAGAGAAGAGCAACCAGGATGATTAGGGGACTGGAGACTAAAACATACAATGAATGGTTGCAGGAACTGGGCTTGGCTAGTCTAGTAAAGAGAAGGACCGGGGAGACATGATAGCGTTCTTCCAACATTTGAGGGGCTGCCACAGGGAGGAAAGGGTCAAGCTATTTTCTAAAGTTCCTGTAGGCCAGACAAGGAATAATGGATGGAAACTGAACAAGGAGAGATTTAACTTGGAAATAAGGAGAAACTTTCTGATAGTGAGAACAATCAACCAATGGAACAGCTTGCCCTCAGAAGTTGTCGGAGCGCCATCACTTGAGACTTTCAAGAAGAGATTGGACTGCCATCTGTCAGAAATTGTGTTGGGTCTCCCACTTGGGCAGGGCTGTGGACTAGATGACCTACAAGGTCCCTTCCAACTTTGATAATCTGTTAAATCTGTTAAGGGTAGAATAGAAGATAATTCCTCTATATGCTCTGAAAGAATTCCAACTATAAATTCTACAGAATGATGAGACATTGCAAAAGTATAATTTTAGGCATTTGTAAGAATGCCAAAACAGCATTAAAGGAACAGACCACAAATTATGGCAAATTATATAATTATGTGTCATACAAAAGATTGTAATGACATCATGATGTATGTATTTTTGGTTTGAACTCAGGTATGGGACTGAGGTGGATTTGGTCACTCTCCTGGATTACTTATGTCAGCATCACAGAGGTATACTTACTTGGCATATACGTGTCAAGTGACTTCTATAAAAATAAATATGAAAATGTTTCAATAAAATACAGTTTTATAAGTAAAAGAAGAATATGAATGTTGGTATAAAATGATTGTAATACAGCCCTCATATTATTGTAAACTAGCACTTTGTTTTCTAAACTCTATCAAACTGCAAGCAATTCTGCCAATGAAGTTCTACCATATAAAAAGCAGGATGTGGATCTCTATTTTATGGACTCTTTTATGATATAGTGTATAAGCTTTGCTATGATGCAAAAGAAATTCTGATAAGCTGATAAATCTTAATACTTTTTGCAGTGTTAGGAAAGCCCTGCATATTTTGTTAAAATACTGTATGTAGTTGAAAGGAGTTCATTCAGAGGTGGGCTGCTGCCGGTTTGGACCGGTTCAGGCAAACCAGTTGTTACGATTCTGCACAGTTCAGCAAACAGGCAAATCTCACCACTGGCTGGCCCCACCCACCCCGCCCCACCTCACCTTGCCCACCTTGGTTGGTGGCTAGAGTCACGCCTGCATCCAGCTAAACTCTGGCTCTTTCACTCACTCGCTTGACCAGACCACATGGCCCAGCTGATCTCTACACCTTGCCTTCACACATTTGCCTGCCTTCACCGTGGCCTACCACACCAGCCTGGTGACCCAGCTGATCTCTGTGAGAGCTCTCCAACCAAACTCTCCAGCCTGAATTCAGCACTCAAGAGACAAGTCCATCCAAGTAACAATTTATTAGAGAAATCATGTTGACACATCTGGGGAAAACCCGAATCTGAATTCCCATGTTTTCCCCCTTCTACACTAAAATTCACATCCTTCCCTATTGATAACTCTCAAACCACACACTCCACCTCAATTCTGAACTCCCACCAAGTCTAGTCACTCCCTTCTAAACTCCAGTGACTTGACCTTGAGCTCTGCCAAAAGAATGTTGTTGTGACTATCCTCTCTTTTCACTATTTTCCCATTCCCACAGCATGCCCATTCCCTGCTGTGGCAGTCCTACATCTGAATCAAGATGGATCCAGGGCTGACACTCTGTACCTCATCTGCTCTGCTCACTGCAGCTGCCTGGAAAGGTAAGGTAACAGTTCCTGCCTCTGGCCTTCCCCAGGGCCTATAGGCGGATGATACCCCCTGCTCGCCCTTCACCTCATGTTGGGGGACATGCCAATTCTTGCCTCTGGCCTTCCCTGGGGCCTATGGGCAGATGCTACCCACTTGCCCTTTGCCTCAGGTTGTGGGATGCACCAGTTCCTGCCTTCTAAAGGGACATACCTCCCCCTGCCACTGCCCCACTGAATTGGCTCACTTACCTCCACCCCAGCTGTTTCTGCTCATTCAGGGGCCTTGTAATCTCTCTACTTCTTCCCCCACAACTGCCTCTTTCTTTGTCCCATGACCTTACCTTCCTCCCACAGCTGGTGGCAGATGGGAAGGCAAGCCAGGGCTGAGCCATTGCCACTCGGTTCCTTCCCCAAGCCTGCATCTTGTCCTTTGCCTGGATTCTCCACAGCTACTGGGCTTTACCCCACCCAACCAGTCACTAGGCAAATCGGTTGTTAAATTACTTTAAGCCCACCACTGGGTTCATTCCATCTTGGCATTGATACAGAAAATTCTAACATTTACTGAAACTTAAATGAAGCATGTCCCAGGAAAGAAAATGGACAATCAACATTGCAAGTTTATTTGGTACTTACTCCATTTGTCTACTTTACCTGTCTTACTTTCCTGTCTTAACAATTGTTAAATTGCAAATATCAGATGAAGACAATAACCATACTGTAGAAGTAACCATGAAATAATATTAATAATGATTTAACATTCCTATTTGAACCAAAAGGAAAAGAAAGATTATTAGTTCTAATTTATATTTAAGTATCCAAGCAACTTCTACACTCTTAATACTCTAATATTATATTGAATTTCAATAGGGGAAAACAGATAAAATTGTCAGACATTGGAATAATCTTTCATTCTGAATTTCAAGCATATCACACCATATCTGGTCACTTCAGTCAAATCTCATTTAGGATGATAATTTATAAGATTCTTTTGTCACTGCCTGGCATAAAATAAGGTGCTTTGCATTTATATGCCAAAGAATCTCTCATTACTCCTTCTCCACTGAGCTCAGAAGAGAGAAAGAAAATCAGGGATGGTTTTTTTTGTTTAATTTCTTGTTGGCTTCACAAAAATACAATAGGCCAATCTGAAGTGAAAACTTGTTCTAGTTTTAATTTACAAAATCCCCAATGAAGAGATAAGAAGGCCCTCTTGGGGAAGAACTTTTACAGTCCAGGAAGGACCCTCTTGCTTGTTAATAAACTTTGCAATTCCCTTTCTTTTTTCCCCCCTTACTTCCTTTTCCCTCAAAAAAAAAAAAAAAGCTATTTTCAAGCCAAGGGAGATGTTCTTTCATGTAAACCTATCAATTGTAATTCATCAGTCAGTCAATTATGCCTTTTTTATGAGTTCACCATCATACCAATTATATGCAGTGTTTCCTAAAGTCTATTTTTCCTTATACATCTTCCTTAAGTTAAAATAGTTCTCAGTCCTGCTTTTAAATTTCCTTAAGTCTTCTTTTTCTTCATCTTGTCCCTCAAAAGTGGAACAGTATTTCTTTTTACTGTTCTGTTGTCTATATTCATCCCTTTCCAAAAGTAGCTGGACAAATCTTTGTTAGAAATGCTATAGATTTAGTTTCCTTAGCATATACACTACCAAAATACAAACATTATGTTCACCAGGTATTGCTCTGATATTGCTATTTCATGTTTATTGCCTTTTATGTCTGCTTGTAATTCCCCTTATCTATTATTATCAATGTATTATGTAAGTCTATTTCCTTCATGTATGTTTTAAATCTGTTTTACTTCATCTTAAAAACAAACTGGTGTACAATTTTCAGATATTTGTTTGTAAACTTTTGGAATACCAGAATTTATTAAGCATACATAGCTCAAAACCACAACATCCTAAGAAATACATGTTTAATTAAAAGACCTATAAGATGCAGACATTTCTAAAATGAGAGAATAATAAACGTAATTTTCAAAAATTTACCTCTTTTATATTTCCAAATAAATCAAATTCTACATTTCACTGCAGTTCCAGCCCTTAAAATACAAGCAACTAGAGTCATGACTAAATTTCAAATTAAACTAAATTTATCACCTAACAGGGAAGAAGAACATCTTCAGAAACTTACAATATCATATTAGAAGACAATGCATTGATGATGAGTTAAAAGCAACATGGAAATCCAATATAGTGGTACCTTTTTTATTCTATTCTAGCAAATTTTTATTTTATATTTTTATATAATGAGATATTTAAGAATAATACTTGTGGCGATTCTAGAGTTTCTTTGTGAATTTATTTTTACTCAGAAAAAGGAAGAATTCCATTCATGGAAGAATTCCATCTAGAAATATTCAGTTAGGTTTAGGAGCTATGCCAGTGGACCTGAAAAATCTAATGCATAAGCTTGACTTAGATCCAGAAGTATCAACTTAGAACCAGACCCACTGAGATCAAGAGGAGAAGATATTATTGAATAAATTAAGTGCTGGTTGTACTTTTAAGGAGGATCCAACTTTGGCAACATATTTAGACAATCTTTTGTTCTACAAATTCTTTGATCATTCAGACCAATACAATTGGTTCTACTAGTCAAAATCTCCAACAGCAGCTATCAGCATTTCACAAGTAATATTCAAAACATCACAATATACACCATAAATTGCAGTGTGTCTGTGCATGTATGTGTATGCACACATGCACACACACAAATATAAAACAACTAAATGAACTTATTCCAATCTGAACTATACAAACAAAACATCGGTGCTTACGGTATAATTTTCCATTAGGCATAATGTTTAAATCTGGTTTTCGTGCATTAAAACAAAATGCTTCAACCTTCAGAAGAGATTGAAACACAGAAGCTAATAATATGCAAATTGCAAATAATTTTAAAAGATGAAAGACAAGAGAAGTGTCAGTTTTTACTTAGACAATTTTCACTTCCCTTCATTATTCTTAACCCTTACAAAGAAAGCCATCAGCTTTTATATGTTCTGGTCTATGCAGCACATTTTAAATATAATGCTGACTTTCTGTCTTTTTATTTAGCTTTTATAAAGACATCTATTTCATTGCCATTGGATTCACTGGCATTTTATTTATCAGCTGTAGTCTCCGAAATAATAATAGAACAGTCAAACAGCACTACAGTTTCATATACCATTATATTTATATAAACTATTGGTTTATTTGTTTTTTACAAATGATTCAAGACATTGAACATACCTAATACTCCTTTTTTCTCCTATTTTCCCAACCACAAACCTGTGAGGTGGGTTAGGCTGAGGGAGAGTGGCCGACTCAATGAGATCCAGCCAAGGTGGGACTACAACTCAGTCTCCTGGTTTCTACCTTTGTGCCTCTAGACCAAATGTACTCTCATATATGATGATGCAGAACAATACAGATTCAAAGAACAATAAAAAATAGATGGCAGAAAGACATTCCAAGAAGATATTTTAGAATTTGTGTGTATGTAATGAAGGTGTGTGGAAATGTGTTAAATGTTGAATAGGAGCAAAATATATTTTGTTGGATGGGGCATAGGAAATTGGGTTGGGGGAGGAATTACGGTATACTTTCAGATCTCTGGAGTCATAGAGTCACTCAAGTGACACCAAAATTGAAAGAAAGAAAGAAAGAAAGAAAGAAAGAAAGAAAGAAAGAAAGAAAAGTAGGCAGGCAAGCAACAGATAGATGATAAATATAAAACAGAGATTCATTATGATGGAGCCCCCTGATTTAAGTAACTTTAGTACAATTCCACTCAATATTTAGAGTTTTCATATATTGATGTTTTCTAAATATATCCTAGCAACAGTTGTTAGATCAAATGCAGAGAAGTTATTTTTTTGCTCAGATCAATGCTATTCTTATATTTGTTCATATATACAAAAGCATTTAGTCTTCTGAATAAGCCATCTTCCTTGTGAAGAAGAGCTTACATGTTCCACATTGTGTTGCACACCAAGTATGCACAAGCATATCCAGGGAACAGCTTTCTTTTCTAAATTTGCCCCTGAAAATCTGCTGAAATGTGATATAGTTATCTTTAAATTAAACTAGATGAACAGAACATCTTAGGATGAACATTGTTGCATATATGAAGACTAATGTTGTACATTCCGAATGTACCTAAGCCTTGGATACAGTCTTCAAGCTCTCCCAAAAGCTGCTACCAAACTGTAATTTGGAATGAGACAGAATAAGAAAGTCATTATCTAGATAGACCAGAGGTGGTATTCAGCAGGTTCTGACCAGTTCTGGAGAACTGGTAGAGGAAATTTTGAGTAGTTGGGAGAACCGGCAAATATCACATCTGACTGGCCCCACCCCGCTTCTATTCTCTGCCTCCCGAGTCCCAGCTGATTGGCTGGGTCTTCTTTTGTTGCCCTGCACAGGAGAATGGAGCTGTAAATCAGGTTAGTGGGGTGAGGAGGGAATGGGATTTTGCAGTAATTTTCCCCTACCATGACCATCAAGCAACACCACGCCCATCAAGCAATGCCCACAGAACTGGCAGTAATCCCACCACTGAGATGGACATCTTCAAATTAACTTTTCAAATGGGTGTAATTTGAATTGTATGTGAATTAAACTGAGTTTACTTTTTTCCTGCTAGCAACCATTTCCTTATTCAGGGTCGATTGCATTCTGGAAGTGTGCCTCCTTCAATATATTATTCAGCAGCCAAGTATGGTCTTCAGACCTTAAAAATATTTTGTATCTCTGAATTATAGCTCCTCACCACCATGAGATAATTTGGAAAAAAAAACCAATTGTAAGCCTTCGTTGGAAACTGTAGAAACTCTGGCAATAAATGATGTTACACATGGTTCTTGTGGAAAGGCTTGTTTATTATAATTCATTTCCTCCAACCAGGCAACAATGGCAACACCGAGTTAAGCCAGCGCTGAGAGCGTCTGCCTCTCAGCATCTTTTATTAACCAGTCCCTCCCCTTTCATCTAAGCTAACATCCACCCTCCCTATGAACCCCTTGTGCCTCCACCCACAGTGTTAATCGCAACTACTTTTACATGCTATCCATGCTTGCAATCCACCTTCACCCACAGCTGGTTAGTCCCTCCACTCTTCCTCCCTGCGTGTGTCCAAAATTCATAAGATAGTCGAAAGCCGCAATGTGGAGCCTCCGAACAGCTGAACAACCCCCCCCCCCCGTGAGCTCCACATGTCACATGAATATGGATTGCTGCAACAAAGCTGCAGAACCTTGTTCTTGACTGTCAATCAGTTCTCCATTGCGCTGGGCGAACATGCCAGGACCGGATGACAGGTCGGGAATGGTAGGAGCTGTAAAACCCTCCTCCCAACCAAGTCCTTGTCAGGTGGTCAACTCAGTTTACAATGTGTTGGGCTTCACACCATGTGATGGGTCACCAAGATTGTTGAAGCCTGACACCTACTATTTGGGAAGAGGAAAAATGAGGATTGAATAATTCAACAGTTACAGTTTATTTAGTGACCATTTAAAGTTGCAGCAGCACTGAAAAAAGTGACTTATGACAATTTTTCACACTTAGGGACATTGTAATGTCCCCATGGTCATGTGATCCAAATTCAGATGCTTGGCAACTTACTCATATTAATGATGGTTGCACTGACTTGGGGTCATATGATCACTTTTTTGTGACTTTCTGACAAAGTTAATGGACAAACCAGAGTCACTTAACAATCACATCACTAACTTAACACCTGCAGTGCTTCACTTAATAACCGTGGCAAGAAAGATCATAAAATGGGACAAAATTGACATAACAACTGTCTCATTTAGCGACATAAATTTTGGGCTCGGTCGTAAGGACTACCTGTATAGCAACTTGAATTGAATTGAATTGAACTGGCATCCTTCAGTCTCAAGGGACAATGGTATCATGCTATGAAACCAGTAACTGCCACTTTCCATGTTGTTCCAATGCTGTATGCAAAGCTGGAGTGTCTTTCCAGAGCACAAGGCCTGGGTAATTTAATATGGAGGATAAACTGTTACCCAAGCAGCAGATCCCCCCTCTCCATGTCACTGAAATAGTCTAATGCAGTGGTCACCAACTGGTGGACCATGGCCCACTGGTGGGCTGTGAGAAAATTTTGGTGGGCCGCAGAGAAATGCCCCCTAAAGCAGCCCCCAAAGCCTGCCCACCCACTGGCTCCCATCCTTAGGCCGAGCACAAACCTTAAAAAAGCAGCACAGTCCTAACTGGGCAGGATGAGGAAATGGCGCTGTTGCAACAAGAGGAGCTGGCAGCACAGGCAGGCTGAAGCAGCAATGGAGATAGTCAGAAAGTGTAGGAGTGCCCCGCTACTTGTATTTGTGCTGCACTCCTGCACCTTCCAGTTTGCCTCTCCTGGCCTGGGCTCTTCTTTGATGGCCGTGGGCTGTAGGGATGGCCTGGGGCAAGAAAAGTACTGGCTGGTGGTGGTGGGAGTAGGTGGACGGGGCAAGTCTGCGCTCACCATCCAGTTCAGAGGTCCAGAATGGGGCAGCAGGGGCAGCATAAGTTTCCTCGTCCCTCTCGGAGCTCTGCTTTGCTGCTATCTTCCCCCTCCCAAGGCCCACGCCATCGCTGCCTGGGGAAAGCACAGGAAAAGTGATCAGAAATAGCTCTCACTGGGGCGAAAGAGCCGAGGTCAAGGAAGGCACAGGCAAGAGAAGACGGAAGCTGCTGCCTTTGAAAAGTGCTGCTTTCTGTTGCCTGTGCCTTCCGATCTCTGCTCTTTCAGCCCAGTGAGAGCTGTTTCTGCTTGCTTGCTTTTCCGGGGGGGGGGGGGGGACAGCAGAGATATCAGGGCTGCTCTCCCCCTCAGCAAGCCAGGCCTAGAGGAACATGAAGAATTGTGAGTGAGTGCCAGAGAAAGGCATGTTGGAAAAGCCAACACACATTTCCAGCACGCTCTCCTCTGTCCCAAAGTAAGATTGAGTAGGGGAAGGGAAGGAGGGCTGGCTTTCCTTTGGCATGGGGTGGGGGCGAGAGACCAAATGCCCAGACCAAAAAAGCATTGAGGAAGACAGGCTCCTAATAACCAACCTGTTTGTGCAGGCGAGGGCTCCAGCTTTTCTGGACTAGACTCCCCCCCTTCAGCCTCCACACAGGGAGGGATCCTTCTCTGCTTGGAAGCGACAGGAGAAACCTGTCCTCTTCTTATGTGGAGGCTGAAGAGGGGGGTGTTACCTGGTTATTAGGAGACCATCGGCAATTCCAGCCCAGCCCCCCTTCCCTCCCCCAACTAACTCCAGGAGGCCACACCTGGCAAAGGAGGGAGACATTTCCTCTGATTTGGGGTAGATATGAGATGGCTCTGCTTTTCTTCTGTTTGAGGGGGAGCCAGTTCCTCCCTGTCCAGATCTTCCCAGCCTCCAGGCACCATGTTTTGTTTGAGCAATGAGAGGCTGAACCAGAACATGAGTGCAACAATACTTTATTTTACAATAAAGGGCTGACCGTGCTTGCCAAGCCTGGAACTGGCTCGCAGCAATCAGCAACCGGTTGGACCCCGCAGCCTGCATTTATAGCTGGCTGCTGGGGAGAGCCAACCAATGGGAATGGGGGAATAACGCCCACGTAAAGTGAGTGGACCTGAGTGAGAACTCCTTGAGTCCTCAGGACATAACACCCCTTCCCCCCAGATGCGAACATGCATAGTCCTTGAGGTAGACGGGGGGTTTGTGTTGGCGCCCGGAACGGCGCAACTCGGGAACATTGTCTGTCTGTTCGGTACCAGCCTGTGATGGTCGAGCCGGCATAGTGTCGCCAACACTCTCTCTGGACTGGGCATCCTCGGAAAACACCGGGTTGGTTACTGGGGTCGAGCTCTCGTGGGTTGGATCAGGCTGGTCAACTCTCTGGGCGCTGTTGTCCGAGTTTGGGCTGACCGGAACGACCGCTGGTGCAGACTGGTCGCTGGGTACGATGTGGCTGGGCGGCGGATGAAGCGGCTCCCCTTCGACTGGAGACTCTGGACTCTTGTTGGCAAGGGTGCTGAGGCGCCTTCTAAGCTGGTCTATATGTCTCCTCCAGACGCGACCATCCTCCAGCCTGACTCTATACGATCTCGGCCCGGTGATGGCGATGACCTCGCCAGGAATCCAAAGTGGGTCCCCGGCGAAATTCCTTGCGAATATCGGTTCCTGTAACAAAAATTGTCTAACCCCCGACGTAGAAGCGAGGGGAGAGTCAGGGCAGTATTGTGGGTGCAATCTGTCCAATACAGTCCTCAGGCGCCGGCCCATCAGAAGTTCCACTGGGGACTTATTGGTGACTGCACAGGGGGTTGAGTGTTGGCTCATCAGGAACCGTGCGAGTTTGTGGTGCCAGTCATCCCTGCCAAACCTAGCGAGGGCCTCTTTGGTGGTCCTGACGGCCCTTTCAGCCAACCCATTACTGGCAGGGTGAAATGGGGCTGTGAAAATGTGGCGAATGCCCAGGTTGGCAGCAAAACGGCTGAATTCTACTGATGCGAACTGTGGGCCATTATCGGAGACAATGGAGTCGGGTAGTCCATGTGTAACGAACAGGCGTGTTAACACGTTGGTGATTGCTAGTGTGGTGGTCGTGGATAGCTGCGCCACGTCTATCCATTTGGAATAAGCGTCCACGACCACTAGGAACATCTTTCCATGCACGGGGCCTGCCAGATCGATATGGATTCTAGACCAAGGGGCGTTGGCGCTCTCCCATCTGGTAGGGGTGGCGATAGGGGGAGCAGGACGGGATTCCTGGCAAATGCTGCAGGAACTTACCCAATTGACAATGTCCTCGTCTAGACCCAGCCACCACACGTAGCTGCGTGCTAACGCCTTCATTCTCACAATGCCGGGGTGTCCCTCGTGCAACGCCTCCAGGACTCGGGTACGCAGCGAGGTCGGAATGACCACTCGAGTGCCCCACAGTAGACAACCCTGCAAACTGGACAGCTCCTGCATGCGAGTCTTAAAGGGTGCGAATTTGTTATCGACGTTGCCTCCCGGCCACCCCCTCCTCACCCAGTCGAGCACCTGGGCGAGCGTTTGGTCTGCCTTGGTTTTAGCGGCGATGTCAAGGGTGGTGATGGGCAGGTCCAACTGGGTGATTTCAAAAATGGCGTTGACAGGAGCTGGGTCTTCAGCCGGAGCGGGTAAGGGGCAGCGACTGAGAGCGTCAGCGTGGGATAGAGTTTTGCCCGGGCGGTGAATAAGTTTGTATGAATAGGCCGCTAGGAAAAGTGTCCACCTTGTCATTCTAGGGGAAAGGACTTGAGGTGTCTGTTTGTCGCCGGCCAGTAGGCCCAGGAGGGGCTTATGGTCGGTGACCAGTTCGAAGAAATGGCCAAAAAGGAATTCGTGAAACTTTTTCACGGCTGCAACAGCTGCTAGGGCTTCCTTGTCTATTTGGCTGTAATTTCGCTCCGTGGCCGAGAGCATCCTGGAGAAAAAGGCGATGGGGGCCTCGGCGCCATTGGGGAGTCTGTGACTAAGGACCGCCCCAATTCCAAAAGGGGATGCGTCTGCTGCCAGTACTAAAGGAAGGTTGGGGTCGAATTGGATGAGCACTGCCTCTGACGTAAGTAGTGATTTGACGGCGTTAAACGCCTGGTCTTCTTTGTGCCCCCAGTGCCACGGTGACTTTTTGTCTAGTAATCTGTGTAGGGGTTCGGCTACTGAGGCTTTATGGGGCAAAAAGGATGCATAAAAGTTTAGGAGCCCCAAGAAAGCTTGTAGCTCCGTTTTGGAGGTCGGTGTGGGAGCTTCGTGGATCGCCCTAACCTTGGACTCCAGGGGGTGAATGCCAGAGGCGTCAATTTTATAACCCAGAAAGTCCACCTGTCTAGTGGCAATGGCACATTTTTCTTTTTTTAACCTGAGGCCATGCTGTCTGAACCTCTCTAACACTGCTCGCACTCTCTGGAAGAGTTGGGGTCTGTCCCTGGCCGAGACCAAGATGTCGTCGAAGTAGGGTACTACACCAGGGAGGCCCTGTAAAATCCGCTCCATGAGGGACTGAAAAATACCCAGGGCAACACTTACGCCAAATTGGAGACGCTTGCATCGGAAGGCACCCCTGTGAGTGACGATGGTCTGAAGTTCCGCTGTTTGGTTATCAACAGGGAACTGTTGATATGCTTGAGACATGTCCAATTTAGCAAAAATACTGCCCGGTTCGAATGTGTGCAATAAGTGCTGAATGACGGGCACAGGGTAGGCGCTAACTTGTAAATATTTATTGATTGTTGTCTTGTAGTCCGAGCAAATTCTCAGGCTACCATCTTTTTTAAGGGGTGTGACAATGGGCGTCTCCCACTTGGCGAAATCTGTTGGCTCAATGACCCCTTGTTTTAGTAGTTTATCCAATTCAGCGTCTAGTTTTGGTCGAATAGCAAATGGAACTCTACGTGGTTTTAATCTGATTGGGACTGCCTGGGGGTCAACGGTGAACGAGATGGGGGTTCCATTATAACACCCCAGCTCCTCGCTGAACACATCTGCGTAGTCAGCGAATAAGGAGTCAGTGTCTGAGGTTGAGACAGCATGGACTCCTGTTAACCCTAGGCCGAGGTGGGGAAACCAATCGAGCCCCAATAAGGTGGGTAGATTGCCGTTAACTACCACTAGAGGTAGGTGGCCTTTAAAAGCTCTAAAACTGACAAAGAACTTGCCTCTGCCGATCACGGGAATGGCCTTCCCCTGGTAGTCCTTCAGACCGAACTGGCATCTCTGAAGCCGGGTAGTAGATAGGCTGGGGTGGAGTCTCTTGAGGGTGTTCCACGAGATTATTGAGAGCGCTGACCCTGTGTCAACCTCCATGTGGCACGGTTTACCTTCTAGGGAAACGGAGAGAGAAATTTTACTAACAGAGTGGCAAGTACGCCTGGCAAGGCGGTGCGTGCGACAGTTTAATACTTGCCTCTGTGGTCCCGAGTGCGAGGACGGGGGTCTTTGTGCAGCGCTTTGGGGGGCTTGGCAGACTCTCGCAATGTGCCCCCTCTTATGGCAGTTGTTGCAAACGGCTCCTTTAAACTTGCAGGTGGCCCTTTGATGTGATCCCCCACAGGCTAGGCACAGAGTGATGTGCTTGGGTGGACTGGTGTATTCTTGTTTGGCCCCTACCTGCGACCGTCTGTCATTGGTGAGGCGATGGACATCGTTCTCATCGTTGTGGGCTTCCTCCGCTTCCACCTCTTCGGAATGGACTGGGAACGATGCTAGCTTGGCGCTTGGGCCCTGAATTTCGGTGGCTGAGTTCGTTGCTAGCTCGGCTGCTAGGGCCTCCTCTACTGCTTGCGCGAGGTTGAGGTCTTTTTTAGCTAGCAGTCGCCTCTGTAGGTGGAGATCCTTGACCCCACAAACTAATTGATCGAGGAGCATGTCCTCCAGGTATGTTCCAAACCCGCAGTGCAGGGCTGCTGTTCTGAGGGCGGCCATATATTGGTTGATGGTCTCCTTACTTGATTGCTTCCTCATTCGGAACGTGAACCTCCTGGCGATTTGTGAAGGCCTGGGAGCGTAGTGGTTTGTGAGGATCTCAAGCAACTCGGACCACGGAACGTTTTTCAATTCTCTCGGCGCCACGAGTGCTGCAGCGGTATCGTAAACGGTGGCTCCGCAGTAGATTAGGAAATAGGATATTTTCCGATGCTCTCCCGCATCCGCCAGGCCGACCGCATCGATGTAATGATTGAAACGGTTCTTATACGATTCCCACTTCTCTTCGTCTGGTTTAAACGCTGGGAATACTGGATTGGAACTCATGGTGCTGGAACGGCTGGGCTACCTGCGGAAAAAATCTCTCTGGGACTACGAGCGCTCGTGAGTTACTAGTGATATCAGCTCTGGAGAGGTTTTTTTGCTACCCTCTCTTTCTCTCTCTCTGGGTTACCACGTTGGCTGCTAGCCGTTGGAGGTGTCTTGATTCGCGCCAAAAAAAGTGGGCGTTAGTGACTCTCTACAGCGCTGTGCTGTGATTCCTACCGGCTCGAAATTCAAATGACACCCGTTTGAATTTCGCGCCAAATGCAGAGCGGCTGCGGCTCGCAGCGCTTCACTTTCCCCGTAGCGGGGCTAACAAGCGGCTACAGATGCTTCTGACTATTTGACTCAGACCGCTTTCTCTGGCTGCGGATCTGCGTTTGCTCTTTTTGATCGCTCGTTTCGTTAGCTGACCGCTCTCTCTGGCTGCGGATCAGCGTTTCCCTTGTCGCCAGCCGATCGCTCTCTCTGGGCTGTAGATCGGTGGCTAGTGACTCAGCGGTTGCAAGGTGCTTCTGGTAGCCATCCCATCCTCGTCGCCAGTGTTTTGTTTGAGCAATGAGAGGCTGAACCAGAGCATGAGTGCAACAATACTTTATTTTACAATAAAGGGCTGACCGTGCT
>NW_020769311.1:17551957-17564222 GCF_900518735.1 Pseudonaja textilis
AAGAAGAAGAAGAAGAAGAAGAAGAAGAAGAAGAAGAAGAAGAAGAACAACAACAACAACAACAACAACAACAAAAATAGGCCTGCTTGATCAGGTCGAGATCCATTTGTCTAACATTTTGTTTCTCCCAGTAGCCAACCAAATGATTTTGGGGATATTTGCAAGCAAAAAATATGTTCATGTTTCTCTTCCATCAGTGTTTCCCTAGAATGTTTGAAGCATGTGGCCCTCAATCCATAGAATATTCAGGACCAATACCCTTTAATAGACTTGTCCTATACAAATGATTCCAATCTCGTTTCATAGCCCTCTAAATCAGCAGCTATTATCACACCTTGTTGTAATTATTTCTCTGTGCTAATTGTGCACTATATGAAGAATCCTGGCACTGAGCCCAATTGGAGAAACTAGTTTCAATTTTTTTGTGAAGAGGTCAGCAATTTTTCATTTGAGGTTTGTTCGGACTCAAAAATGACCTGATGGCACATAATCAATCAAAACTATCTCAAAGTATCTAAGTATTAAGCTTTCAAATTCAAATTATTATGAAGATGAGTTAATTAGCCCAAGGACCACAACAATAAACCTTTTTCATTAGTTGATAAACGGAGTAAAAAAAGGAAAATATTGAAAAGTATCAAAGTAGATTATTGATTACAATTTTTTTCAAGTTACCATGAAACAGAGCTGATTTTTAACCTTTTCATTTTGACACTTACCTGGCAGTGTTTTCCATTAATCAGAGCATCAAAATTGTTGTAATCACAGCATACAAACAGGGGTGGGATTCTACCAGTTCTATCTGGTTCTATAGAACCCCTTGTTAACTTTCTAAGTAGTTTGGAGGGTAGTCGTTTGTTTTTTCCACCCTTATTACATTCTTGGCAGACAGCCTAACTTCCTATCTCAGGAGCTTTTGAGGCTTTCTTAAAGGGGAAGGGTTGTTTTAAGATTTTTACAAACTGTTGGGAGGAAATACTTCCCTAGACAATCAGAACTTTGAAGAAATAATTGAATAATGAAGCAAAGCTTTTAGTGACAGGGAACCAAGATAAGTGACATTCAGCAAGGCTTCTTGGCTAGCTAGAAAGATTAACATTCAAACGTGAGTTTACATACTCTGAGTTTTGGTCTAAAACTGGTTTTTGGTGAAGGTTAATTCTGTGCTTGGTGAGGTTTAATCCTGTGTTTATTGATGGGATAATTTTCCCTATTCAGCTTCAACAAGCAACAGTTACTGTTGTGATTTAATTATTTGTATTGTGTTTCAATTTTTTCTTGCCTCATGGTTTCTTTCTCTATGTGGGGAGGGGGTCCTTCACTGTTTTAATACTATCTGGCACTGTCTTTTTGGGGTATACTTCTAAGAGGCAGGATGCAAGCTTTGCACTGATTTTTTTTTACTGCCTTTCTGAGGGGCATGTGACCTTTCCTTAAAACTGGGTGATTTCCTTAGGATATCTTGTGAGGTGAGACCAGCTGGTATTTTTAAGTGTTCAAATGGATCTAAGGATTGCTTCTCCTAGATGTGCTCTTTCTGGAGAACTTAAATGATCTCTCTGCTAAAGGGTTTTACTTTATGAGCAAGAGTTGGCTGCTTGATAGTTATCACTGCATTTTAAATATTTTCATTCCTCAAGGTGCTCTGGCACCCTGCCTGATTTGTAACTCCAGCTTCCAGGTATTTTTAATGATTGGTATTTAGTCAGCAAGTCACTCCCACCCCAGTCACATGACCACCAAGCCACACCCACAAATTAGGCCACACCCACAGAACCAGTTGTTAAGAAATATGAATCCCACCCCTGCATACAAACCCTTGAATCTAATCATCTGAAACTTGGCATGACTTATCCCCTTAGAAGAGGCAAATATGCCTGATAGTTATTTCCAATTTTACCAATAAAATAAAATAAAATATTGACAGTTTAATATTGACTTTTTAAATATCTTCAATTTGGCATGTGCTGCCTTTTCATAAGAGACTATAATTTCTGCAGATGTAGCTCAATTTCAAATTACTTTAACAGAAAACAGAAATCTAATTTTTAATGTTTCCTAATTATGACTAATGAGGAAATATGGTGGACTTTGAGTTTGAATCGATACATTTGATCCTAAACTGAAGATTATGTCATAGCCACTCTCCTTATCATTCCAAGCAGCATCCTTGATAGACTCCAATACAGATTGTGATGGTGATTTGATGTGAGCTAAGAATATAGACACCCTTCCGTTTACCCAAACTTTGCATAGAGGTGAGATTTCTTCTCAGCCTAAAGGAGGATCTCTTGTAACTGAGATGTTATCAAACTGCTTCTTGATTTCTGGCTATCTCCTGCCTTCTGGGAGAGAGGAAATGAGCTGGAGAATTGCATGCAGACACTGAGCCATGACTTTGAGATTTCCGTCCTACATATCTTTCTTTTAAAAGTGACAGAAAGTGCTTTGAGGAAGTCAACATTGACTCAGAAGTTTGTTCTAGATCTTCTGTAACAAAGACACACACACAAATTGCATAACTAATATCAAATCAAATAACAAGACTACATTCGGTGTCCAATGAAAAGTTCTCTTTCCTGTCTCAAAAAATGCTCCATAATTCATTCCTTTTATAGTTCCCATATTTTAAAGCAGTATTTATTAAACTCTGTCCTAGAATTTTCTTGAATATGATTGTAGACAGCTTTTGACACAGAGTTTTGATTCCAGAAAGATTTGACTGAAGAATTTTTGCAAAGCAAAGAATGAATCAATTTGCTCTGCTCTGCAGCTCCTCTTCTGAAGAAGGACACTGGAGGACAGAAATGGAGGGTGCTGCAGTGGTATGTGGCCGTTTTATAATCCCCTCGTATCTGAAAAAGTCAGAAGAGGTTTCTGCATATCTGCAATGCCTGAACAGAAATCTTTCTCAAGGAGAAAAGAGACAAATTGGAAAGCTTTCGATGAATGTAAAGTGCTTCATCAAGCAAGTCACACTATTCAAAGAAGGTGAAAAACCTTCTGTCTTATCATGTATGTTCTGCTTCAGCCTGAAAACCAGTATAAAAGAATATAAGGCAATCTTTCTTCTTCCTCCTCCTCTTCCTCTTCCTGCTATCTGTTGAAATCTTTAGCTTTTTCAGTGTATCCTCTCTTCATGCCAAGTATATGGTCATTTTCAAACAAGGATATAATGTTGTAACCTTGGAGAAAGAGAGTAAAACATAAATGTACTTGTAAATGCTGTTCAGAAAACCAGAAGCTGTTTCTTTATGTTTCTTTTTCTCCTCTGTTTCTTTCTTGGCACATTTTTCATTTATTACTTTCCTTTACTTTTCTCTTTTTGTATTGCTTTTATTCTTTTAAACATTTCTTTAATACAAATTATATTAGAAAAATAATGTGGTCATTTTCCACCTTACTTATCTTCAAGTGAAACATTCCTTATTTCTTTATTCTTCTTTCCTGTCTGGTTTCCTGATAATCCGCCTTGTTTGTTTTCCCTTGAATCTTTCCTAGGTTAGCTTTTTTTAAAAAAAATGCATGATGCTTAACGCTAGTTTCAAGGTAATTAAAAAAAATTGCTACCAGCCTTCCATTGAGGACCTGTATACTTCATGAGTCAAAAAGAGAGCTGTGAAAATATCCACAGACCCCTCACATCCTGGACATATATTGCTTCAACTTCTACCCTCAAAACTACACTATAGGGCACTGCACACCAGAACAACTAGATACAAGAGATTTTTTTCCCAAATGCCATCACTCTGTTAAACAACTAATTCCCACAACACTGTCAACTTATTTACCAAGACTTTATTATTATTATTCCTTTACTACTTGATTATAATAACACTTCCTAGTACCTATCTCTTCCCACTTATGACTATAAACTGTGTTGCTTGTATATTTACAATTTATATTGTTTTGTTTGCTAGTATGATTTGATTGCTTATTAGTAACCTATGACTACCAGCAAGTGTTGTATCTTAGGATTCTTGATGAATGTATTTTTTTCCTTTATATGCACTGAGAGTATATGCACCAAAGACAAATTCCTTGTGTGTCCAATGACATTTGGCCAATAAAGAATTCTATTCTATTCTATTCTATTCTATTCTATTCTATTCTATTCTATTCTATTCTATTCTATTCTATTCTATTCTAATGGGTCAGAATAGAATGATAACTTTCTGTTGGGAAAATATACTTCAGTTCATACTGCCTAAAATTATATTTGCTTTTTTGCAGCTCTAAGACACTGCTTTTATTCAATTTTCAGTATGTAATTAGTACCTATTCCAATTTTTTTTCACAAGTACTGTTATCCCATCATTCTATTTCTCAATCTATACCTGGGCATTTCATTTCTAATGTCTAAGTAAAGAATTTTGCATTTCTTTGTGTTAAATTTCATTCTATTATTATCAGATAATTTTAGCATGCAAAGATTGTTTTAATTATCTATTCGACTTTTCAAATATTACCTCTTCCATCCAGTTTAGATTCCTTTTCATCCAAGTAATTGATACAAATGTTGAGAAATACAGGGGCAGGATCTTTTAACATTTACATCAATACCCTTTTTCGATAAGGATCTATTCATAATCCTTCTCTCTGGCCACACCTTAAACATTCCCACTTAATTAACTTGCTAATCAGAACATCATGGGAGAATTTGTTAGATATACTGCTGATATGCATCTACAAGATTCTCACAATTTACAAAGTTGCTTAGTAGCCAGTTAAGATTTATTGCTGACAAGTACATGCTGACTCTGATAGTCTTCTCAACAAAGTGCTTACAGGAAGGCCTTGACTGAACTAGTTTAAAATCATCAATAAATGAATAACTTCATTAATTAATTAGTATCTGCTATAGAATCTACCTAAGTATTGATGTCAGATTGACAGAGCTCTACTTCCTTAAATCCTCATTTTCTTTCCTTTTTTCCAAACATGGACTCTTCCACTCCTCTAATTATCCAGGATTTCTCAAAGACAATTCATAGATGTCAGTTTATTCCAAGTAAAATCTATCCTCTCTCTACTGCCTTTATCAGCCCCAAGGTTCAATCCTGCCATTTCATTCATCTTTTTCCAGTTGTCTGCTTCAGCACCTGGCTTTCCCTGAGCCAAGCTTAAGAATGAAGTAGTTTTGACTGGTTGTTGTTGTTTTTTGGCCACCTGGCAGTATTGTGTTGTTTTCATTATATAGCCAATATAGTGAGTCATTTCTCTTGTTCATCCTTCATCAACACACTTCTTTCCAAATGTTAAGTGCCCTGATATTATCTCTATAGTTCTGAGCTATCTGTCTATACATTTTTGGGATATCTGTTCCCTTTTCCAATTTCCATTGAGTTCCTTATTTTTTTCTTAGTGCTCATTTAAACATGTTCTCTCCTTCTCTCTCTCTCTCTCTCTGATTCCCACTGAGCTATGCTGTTTGTTTGATCTTGCTTTGTAGCGCATGTTTAATTCTCCTGTAATCCTCCAAAGAGCTTTTGTGCCAACTTTCTGATTTCTCACCCAAGCTTCTATGCTCAGTTGGCAAATTGTCTATAGTACTAATAATAACAATCTTGACAAAACACAGAAATTCCACTGAGCACCTTGGACCTGATGGGAGATCTTGCATAAGAAAGGAAGTGGGTTTACCTCCAAGGTTTTGCCTTGCATAAAATAAATGGATTTTGTTCTTCTGAATAGAGAATTAAGGATTGCTTGTATAGTTCCATCTCTTGTCAAGGGAGAGATTTGCTGTGTAGTTAATCAAATGAACCTGGCAAACTCTTTCATGCTTTGCATTTTGATCAGTAGGTGCAATGTGGCTCATGATGTTCACTTGTCATTTTGGAGGCTGGATCACATTCATCAAGAGAATAACTTGTTGAAGTGTGTTGTTGTTCTCTTTCCCAGCTGTACATTTCTTTTGTTTATGCCTCCTCATTGAAAAATGCCCCTTAAAGTACAGCACAACATTAGTGGTATTTGTGTGCAGTTTGCTTTAGAAAATGATTAAAAGGATTATCGCATGTATGAATCAAAGTTCTATTGTTTTTCTCCCATTATGTTTGGCTTTTAAACTACAAGTCTTCATAAAAGCATACCTTAAGGAATAATAGATGTGCCAACTTTCAAGTTTTCTGCTGTAAAAATGTTTTAGTTACTTTACTTGTATAGTTTTTGGACTATAATATCATAAAAATATACCAGTGGAAAAGTTCCAGTTCAGAGAGAAAAAGATGCAATTATCACAGACTATGTTACATAATTGGTATAATTATGTTACATAATTGGTGTAATAATTACAATGGCAATCTCATGGGTGTTCCTCTAATTTGTTGGTGTATTTGTCCATCAAACAGAAAGTAGACAGTAAGGCAGAGGTTGATGAGGTCTACGATTCTGAGTATTTAGTTCTTAATGTATTTTGTTAAATAGGATTTGTAGTATAGAGCTGCTGCCATGGATTCTTTTGCTAGTTCTGGGTCAATGGGTTGTAAAGAATGCTGTGACATTGAATGAAACCATAATGTCATCTTTCTCTGTTATTAGGTCTTTGATTTTTCTGATCTATTCTATTAGATAGAATATTTGCATCCTTGCATGAGATGCCCAAACTTTTTAAATTAGTTCTTTAGCTGTTTTGTATATTGAGATCCCTGGTAACAATATAGTTAGATGAAGAGATATGTCAGACCTGTGTATTTTGGGGTATCCATAGAAGCATCCACAAAAGCAAAAAATCAGAAATATACCCATGGAATCACTATTCCCAGGACTCATAGAAGAGACTTGCAATGCAGCATCTCAAAACTATAATACCTGCATGCATACAACCAAAAGTATGGTTCTGATATGTACATTACACAATAAAAAAGAAACTACTAGAAAAGACATCTGCTACAATCAACATCTTCAAAGGAATGAAAATTTACAAAGAAAGAAGAAAACAGCACTCTCCCCTTCATGACTATTCTCATCAACAGAGGAAAATGAAGCAAATTAGAAAGCTACACCTAACCATGTAAAATTGTAAGTCAATCTCCTGTTTCATTTTGGTTTCCAAAGCTATGCAATCTAGCTACTTTTTTTCTTTCATTTTCAATGCAATTTTCAATCACAAGCAGCACATCTTGCTTTCATGTTCTCGCAATTTTAAATTGTACTTGATCATAAAACTCATAAAACTTCTCTTCTGCATCAGTAGTTGGGACATAAATGTGAACATTCATTGTATTAAAGGTTTGTCGCAAACTCTAATCAAGATCATTCATTTATTAATTGTATTGTAGTCAAGTGCTGTTCTGACTATGCCCTTTCTAACTATAAAACGAACGATGTACCTTCTTTGTTTTTTCATGTTCTGAGTGATCTGGGTTTCCTGCCTCAGCAGGAAGTTGGACTAGGAGACTCCAAGGCCCCTCCCAAATCTGTTATTCTATTCAATGCCTAGGATGACCCTTGTAGGAATATATATCCTTGTTATATACTCTTACTTTTCCACAGGAAAAATGCAAATATGTATCACCAAACTCATAATTTTAAATCCCAGGGACCACCAACTGATTCTGTGGGTGTGGCCTAATTTGTGGATGTGGCTTGGTGGTCATGTGACTGGCTGGGCATTGCTTGTATGTAAATATTATAAATATTTATATAAATATTGATTTTTTTATATATAAAAAAGAGCAACTTTTACCCAAAATCAGACAAAGCAGGCAGGCAGATTGAGTTGCTCACAGAATCATTCAGTGATCTCATTATCTGCCATCGGCTAGCTCAGTCTGTCACAAAATTTGCTTGCCGTGAGTCTGCACTGAATAATAGAACCTTCAGTCCTAAGGGAGTTTCAGCTGTGCTTAAAAGCAGAGCCGAAGATCTAAAGACTAGCTAGAAAGCAAGAAATCCAACCATTTCCTGCTTCCTAGCTAATCTAAATCTCCCAGCACAGCAGAATAGTTGATGGTCAGAAGAAGAAAAAAAGGAAAAGTAGCAATTTAGCAGGCAAGTTTGCCGGGTAAGGATTGAGTGGGTGGGGAGGGTTCCTATGGGCCATGTGGGCAGTGCAGCCTTGTGTTTCTGCATAGCCTGGATTAATTGCTTTGGGGGGTGCTCTGGAGGTGAGATTTCTCTGCGGCCCACCAAAATTTTCTTACCACCCATTGGTTGGCGATCGCTGACTTAAACAATAAACAAATGTAAAAATGCTACTGGCATCTGGAGGATGGCTAGAATTTGCATACTGAATTATCCATAATAATCTTTGGTTGGGCTTCTCAGCATTTTTCTACTTTTTTAATGCAATTAAAGACTTGCATGGCAACACATATTTCCCATTTCAGCTCTTTTTCTTTTTTTTAGACTCTAGAAAAAGTGCAGAGAAGAGCAACCAGGATAATTTGGGGACTGGAGACTAAAACATATGAAGAAAAGTTACATGAACTGGGCCTGGCTTGTATAGTGAAGAGAAGGATCAGGGGAGACATGATAGCAGTCTTCCAATATTTGAGGGGTTGCCACAGAGAGGAAGGGGTCAAGCTATTTTCTAGTGCACCTGTAGGCCAGACAAGGAATAATGGATGGAAACTGAACAAGGAGAGATTCAAACTGGAAATAAGGAGAAACTTTCTGACAGTGAGAACAATCAACCAATGGAACAGCTTGCCCTTGGAAGTTGTGGGAGTGTCATCACTTGAGGCTTTTACAAATTGCAGAATAGGTTCCTGGTTGCCATATCACAGATGAGTTAAGAGCCAAGGAACTGCAGGTTGTTTTAAATGGAACTCTCCCAGAAAATAAATGCATCCTGCTACTTCCATTTTTGCTGTCACTCTCATACCAGCCTATCACAAAATAAATATCTTGAAGTTATATTAATTACCACTTACTGGGCCTCCATAAACTTACTACTATTGCAGAAATAAAATCAATTGGAAAATATCTATGGGGACAAGGCACTTGTAAGACAATGTTGGGAGGCAACAAAAGTATTATTATGTGCAACATGAAACATTGTCATTTTTTGCTTGATCCTTTACCTTCTCTATTTTTTTCAGAATGCATTACAATCTCTCTTGACATGTCTATGAAATCAGATTTCTTGCTATGAATATGACATGGAAATCAATTTAGGTTTAGAAAAAGCCAAAAAATATAATAAAGAATTGTTGAACATTGGTAATTGAACCAACAAATCTTATTATCTAAATCTGAATTCTTTCTGGATCTATGATGCATTTTGCTAAACATCTATGGAACTGAATCCTCAATCCTTTCTCCACCCACTAATTTAAAGGACAAGGCCCAATGGTTTACATAAAGCCTATTTCTTTTTTCTTTCTTTTTTCTTTTAAAAATAAACTTTATTGAAAATTAAAAAATATATATACAATACATAATACAACACATTTCATTAAAAACGAAACCAATGAGAAAGACAAACCCAATAAACATGAAACATATATATTTCTAATTATTTAGATGGTGTGTTCTTGTCACTAAAATTTTTCTAATATTCATTTCCTATTTCTGGTAAATACTCTTAATCTAACCCCTTTGTCTTTTCCTTTCCTTATCTATTTATTCACTGGTTTGTATCCTTAATCCAATTGTAACAGTTTTCCCAAACTCTATAATATTTTGAGTCTGTCTCACCTCTTAGTTTTGGGGTAAGTATGTCCATTTCTGGATTATCAGATTGTTTGTTGGTATCTGTTCACCCTTCCAGCATTGTGCAAAAGCTATTCTTGCTGCGGTGATTATATGTAGAATTAGGTATTTCATTTCTTTTATGTAATCACCTTTTATCATTCCCAATAGAAAAATTTCGGCCTGGAGATCTAATTGAATATTTGTAATTTCTTTTATCCCAATTCTTATTTTTTTTCAGTATTTTTTACTTTTTGGGCAAAGCCACCAAGCGTGGAAGAAGGTACCCCTCTTTTGCTTACATTTCCAACAATGTGGACTTAGGTTTGGTACATGAGCCAACCTTGAGGGTGCCAGATACCACCGATAGCTCATTTTATATTGGTTTTCTTTATTGACTGCTGATTTCGTTACTTTATAATTTTGTTTCCAGATTCTTTCCCAGTCTTCCAGATTGCTGCTATGTCCTACATTCCTTGCCCATTCAATCATTGGGCCCTTAACTATTTCTTCTGCCAATTCAAATTCTAGTAGGTAATTATACATTTTGGAGATTATTTTTCATTTGTACTCTCTAATATTTTGTCTGATTTGGCTTTACCTCTATTCCAAATTCTTCTAAATTTTTTTTGTGTTTTGGAAAGGGAACTTCACGAAGACAGTAGTGTCACAAAAACAGGAAAAGCCCAAGGGGAACATCAGGTCAGCCATAAAACAAACTTACATAGGAAAAGGAATCAAATAAAAAAGATATTAAAGAATTCCTATAGACAAAAGCCTAAGTAATTAAGAAAACTAGACAAATAGGAAAAGGAAACAAAAGATAATTTAGAAAACCCTTACAAACACAGGACATACCAAATAAGCAAAACAAACAGACAAAAGACACAAAATATAAATTACAAAAGGGACAGACAGGAGATTGCCACAGAACAAATATGAAAAACTATCTTAAAGCTAAAAGATATTACCGAAAACCAATAATACAATCTAGCCACCCTGCAGAGTTTGCCCTCCGGCAGGAATAAAGACAAACTCAAACAGGATTTGAAATATTAAGCACAAATACAAACATTCACACAAAATCAACTTACAAAGGGAGAAAAGGGTATAAAAAACCAGGGACTTACCATAAGAAGTGAGCTAGCCCAGGAACGCAGACTTCTCGCTGTCCCCCGCCTTCCTGAAAAATAAAAAGATCCAGCTTTCAAGCAGTTGTCCGTATCCTTGCACCAGCTCTCCCAGCAGGAAAATCGAATCCTCGAAAGAAAGACATTTTGACACCTTTCAGCAGTACCTTGTTTTAAGTTGTAAATATGGCCACCACTCTATCTTTAGGGGCATGCATAAGTGCACCAATATGCCTGCCATCCCTGTCCTATTGTTTCTTTTTTATTTTTCTTATATATACCCATTTCATGTATCCATAACTATGTTTATACTTAACACCTTTTATCTTATAATTGCGTGACAAAATAAATAAATAAAATCTTCATCCCTTGCTCTCTGAGTTCTTGATTTGTCTTTAGTATTCCTTGGGAGTCTAAAACATCATAGTATTTGATCCTTCTTCCAATTTCTAGTGCATTGGGGTGTATCAGTGCCTCCATGATAGATACCCACCCCGGAATTTTCTTATAATGTCTATGCTTAATCTCTTTCTATATCTTCATTAATGAATTTTGAATTGTATGTCTATTAAAATAGGAGTATGTCCTGTATTCAGGGTTCCACATGAAGGCATGCCACCTCGTCTGCAAATCATGCCCTTCTAGAGTTAATATTCTTTTATTTCTCAAAATTGGCCCATTCTTTAATCCATGTTAAGGCTGCCGCTTTATAATATAGTTCCCAGGCAGGAAGTCCAAATCCACATCTACATCTCGCCCTTTTTCCTAACCAAATGAACTTCATAGTAATTTTATTTAATTCACTGAAAAGTTTACTTTAACATTTCTTTTAAAGTTTTAATATGTTCCAGACCTTCTGTACATTTCTCATAATTTTCTAATCAAAGTTCAACTTTCCTCCAAAGAAAGACATCTGTATTTTTTCTACTAATCCCAAATTATCTGGATGGCCACTAGGTGACACTAAAGGGTTAGGATGTTAAACCTTCCTTTGCTGCCATCTAGTAGGCTTCCAAATATTTGTAGCCCAGATCCAGCAGTCCCTAGTTACATAAATACAGCTTTATGGATTGCAAATTTTACAAAAAGAAAAAAAAAGAAAAAAATATGAATGAGATTCTTTATTCAGACTTTAGTCAAATTTGAAGTCCACAGAGAAAAGGCTTTCTAATACATGTCAATATTCTTTGTCCTGCAGGAAGAGTAGGGGGAGTAGGACGAGAAGGAAGAAGGGAAAGGAAGGAGGAGAAGGAGAAGGAGAAGGAGAAGGAGAAGGAGAAGGAGAAGGAGAAGGAGAAGGAGGAGAAGAAGAAGAAGAAGAAGAAGAAGAAGAAGAAGAAGAAGAAGAAGAAGGAGAAGAAGAAGAAGAAGAAGAAGAAGAAGAAGAAGAAGAAGAAGAAGAAGAAGAAGAAGAAGAAGAAGAAGAAGAAGAAGAAGAAGAAGAAGAAAAATCCCAAATGTTGCCTAGTTCCATGTTCTTAGGGGGTGCATAATCT
>NW_020769311.1:17569900-17581289 GCF_900518735.1 Pseudonaja textilis
TCGCTCTCTCTCTGGGCTGCGGATCAGCGTTTTAGTGATTCAGCGTTGCAGCTTGCCTCTGGTAGCCATCCCACCCTCGTCGCCAGTATTAGGTATGGGAAATAAGAGGCTGAACCAGGGCTTAGTGCAACAAGGTTTATTTACAAGGACTGAACGTGCTTGCTCAGCCTGGAACTGGCTCGCAGCGAACAGCGAAAGGGCTGGACCCAGCAGCCTGCTTTTATAGCAGGCTGCTGGGGAAACCCAGCCAATGAGAAGGGGCAGCTGCCCCTGCAGCGTGAACGGACCTGGGTGGGAACTTCTTCAAGGTCCAGGGACATAACAGTTACATTAAATGATGGAAGATTCAGGAAGATTAAAAAATACTTCTTAAAGCACATTATAACCAAATTATTAAACTGAGGGATTAGAAAAATTCATAAAGTATAGGATTCTTAATTGCCACACTTAGCTAATGTTATATAATTATAAGACTGAGAGAATGTTCTGAGCTTCTGTAGCAGCTAAAATAAGGAAATGTTTGATTAGATTATCCTGTATCCTAATCTAACATAGATCTTATAAGTGCCTGTATAAATTATGTGTACATAAAGAAGCCAAACTCCATCAGATAGAAAAAAACAGGACAGAACAAATATTAAGGACAATTTGTATATTGATTTTTTTTCAAGTAGGCTTGTAAGTGTGGGAATAAGTTGGTTCTTGTAAATCTAAGAACATGAAATGTATGGAATTATACACATGTTCCACCAAATTATCCATCTGTCCCATTTCTATGTTCTAACCAAAAGCAGCTCTTTGAAAATCAGTCTTTTCCAGCAGCTGCTATCTAATTCTTTTAACTAAAATGTTAGAAATTGAGTCTGAAACTATGTTTTGAAATTAAGTAGCAAGAGATAAGTTTATAATGGAGGTTAGTCAATGGGAAAAAGTTCAGTCTAAGATACCAGGATTATATCTGGGAATTGCAATGTATTTCATTCAATTTCTATGACTTTCCATCTCAAATTAATGGTTCTGGACTGCTAACAATGTTAAAAATACATAATCAGAAGAACATACAAACAAGTAAACAAAAAACAGCGCCCTTGAAATAACAGATGGGTTAAAGCAATTTAGGATTGCATTAGCTTTTTTGGCTGCTGCTGCACACTGCTGGCTCATATTTAGCTGGTTGTCCACTAGGACTCCAAGATCCCTCTCACAGTTACAGCTATTGAGCCTGATTTCACCCAGTCTATATGTGTACTTTTGGTTTTTCTTGCCTAAGTGTAGAACTTTACTTTTCTCTACATTGAATTTCATTTTGTTAGATTTGGTGCAGTGTTCTAGTCTGTCAAGATCCATCTGGATCTTGAGCCTATCTTCTTGGGTGTTAGATATTCCTGCCAGCTTAATATCGTCTGCAAATTTGGTAGGTTCACCCAGCAGAGCTCAAAGAAGACTGAAGAATTAAGGCAAGGGTCTTCAAACTTGGCAAGTTTAAGTCTTGTGGACTTCAACTCCCAGAATTCCTGAGCTAACATGACTGGAGGAGGGATTCTGGGAGTTGAAGTCCACAAGTTTGAAAGCTGTCAAGTTTGAAGACCCCTGAATTAAGATAATTTCATTACCTTTGCTAAGAGACTCTTCTTCAATTGTCATCTAATAGCAACCTTTCCATTAGTCAGAGATGGATCTCCTTCTACCTAGTTGGACACTATAAGAACTTTAATAACTTGTACTCAGGGTGATTTTTATCCTCCTCCTCCTCAATCCTTTTTTCCTTGCAGATTAAAGAGGACATGGATAGCTGATCTGTCTAGTTGCTAGTCACACAGTGAGTTGCCTAATAAGGAAATGGCAAATAGCAGTAAAGAAATAACCTGCCTACCAAGATAATTTGATCATGTTTGCAAAATCTCTGCCTACTCAGATGTTTTTAATGTAAAGGTCATCTAACTAGGTTTTTTGTCAATGCTGATTCCCTGACCCTCTTCATCTGCATATCTGCTGATCTAGCAGCCTTTACTGTACAAGACTAAAGAGGACCAATGAAGAATCCAGCTCCAGCTTAGCTGGAGAATGTGATCCAGGATGTGCATCCATATGTACAAGAAAGCTTGCATTTCGGTCTTTCTATCCATGTATGTGTGGTGGGTGTATGTGTATTTCTGGATTGTCACATATGTGAGGGGTGGGGGAAGGAGAATGAGGGAAAGATAAAGAGTACAGGGAGTCAAAGACTAAACGTTTATGCTTCCTCTATGAGTTGTTATGACAAAAATATTTTAAGAGTATATATTTGTGTGAGGGTCTCAAGATAGTACCGCAACTGTGTGACTGAAACTTTGCCTTTAATAATAAAGTTTTAATAAAAACTTTTTGATTTTATTTTTTTGCAAGTAAGTTTTTTTATTATTTCCCACCAGTACAAATCTTAACCACATTTTCCACAGTGTTTGCATCAGCATTTCATGTTGTCTTGTATTTCTACCATGTATTCGTACATAACATTAATAAATATTACTTTATTTATAATTACTATTATTGTGCATTTTTATCAATTTCTTCTGTCTATCTATCTATGTATCACTCTCTTGAGAATTCTCCTGTGCAATCATCTTTTCTAATTCTTATCTCTTTTTTCTAGCCACTGCAGGAAGAGCTTTGATCATACTGTTGTTGCCACTTTCTTGGCTTTTCTGACCATGACATATAGACACCTCCCTGCACATGTGAAAGAAGTTGTCCACATATATAGTCCTCCCTATGTGTGTAGAGAATAAAAAGCATGCATGACTAGAGCCCTGTGTTTATAGAAAGTAAATTTAGGATTTGAGGACCTGGTATGAAACCTTTTTTTTATTTTGCCTGATAGTTTGCTTAATTAAAATATCTTTGCTGTTGTTTTAATGCATTCAGAATGTATTATACTTTCTCTTATAATTGATTCCAATTCTTTATTGCATAGTAAAATGTAAAAGAACCACTTCAGGGTTTGTTTGTTTTTTGAAAGATTGAAACACCTTTAGCACCTATCCATCTACCCATAATTACTTGTCCACTGCTTTGTCATTCCAATTCAGTCTCCACATGGCTAATGGATTTCCACTTTCAGTTCTAAGTTGCTTTTTTTAGTTTTAGGTCACTTCTCTCTTTGATTTAATTTCTATCCATTGCTTTTTGTCCTACCTTCAGGTCGTTTGGCGAATAGGTCGATTCTCTCTTCTTTGTGGAAACCCTTGACATATTGGAACACTCACGGGTGGGATTCTACCAGTTCTGTCCACTTCTGAAGAACCTGTTGCTATGAAACGTGGCAAACAGAAAGCATACATGGAACATGCATGATTTATAGTGTCCCATAAAAATGTGTGTCACGCCCTCTGTAAGTTGTGGCCTTCTAGAAGTAAGATTCTTTTATTCGACAGGTTTACCCACTCTTTCAGCCAAAGTAAGGAGGCTGCACTATAGTATATTTCCCAATTTGAGAGTGCCATACCTCCCCTGCCCTTCATTTCTTGCATTGCCTTTAGGTTTATCCTCGGTTTTTTCCCTTGCCAAATAAATTTGGTGATTATCTTGTTAAGTTCCACAAAGTAATTTTTATGTATTTTTATTGGTATTGTTTGAAATAAGTAAATAAATTTGGGCAGAATGTTCATTTTTATAGTGGCAATCCTCCCTAGTAAGGAGATTTGCAATTTGACCCATATCTCTAAATCTTTTTTGACTTGCTGTAATAGTTTATTATCATTATTATTTTGTCCCTGGACAAGAAGGTCCATGCCAGCTGGGTTTGGATCCACAGGCCCAGTCCGGTGGCAGGGTTGGCTGGGAAACCTTTGTGGTCACCAATTGTTGAAAGGTGACAAAATGCCTTTCTTTCGAGGATTTGATTTTCCTGCTGGGAGAGCTCTGGCGCAAGGATACGGACAACTGCTTGAAAGCTGGATCTTTTTATTTTTCAGGAAGGCAGAGAACAGTGAGAAATCTGCATTCCTGGGCTAGCTAGCTTCTTATGATAAGTCCCCGGTTTTTTATACCCTTTTCTCCCTTTGTAAGTTGATTTTGTGTGAGTATTTGTATTTGTTCCTAATGTTTCAAATTCTGTTTGAGTTTGTCTTTATTTCTGTCAGAGGGCAAACTCCGCAAGGTGCAGAAGGCAAACTCTGCGGAGTGGCCAGATTGTATTATTGGTTTTCTCTAATCTCTTTTAGCTTTAAGATAGTTTTTCATATTTGTTCTGTGGCAATCTCCTGTCTGTCCCTTTGGTAATTTATATTTTGTGTCTTTTGTTTGTTTGTTTTGCTTATTTGGTACTTCCCATGTTTGTAAGGGTTTTCTAAATTATCTTTTGTTTCCTTTTCCTATTTGTCTAGTTTTGTTAATTACTTAGGCTTTTGTCTATAGGGATTCTTTAATATTTTTTATTTGATTCCTTTTCCTATGTAAGTTTGTTTTCTGGCTGACCTGATGTTCCCCTTTGGCTTTTCCTGTTTTTTTTTTTTTTTTGTGACACTACTGTCTTCGTGAAGTTCCCTTTCCACAGTAGTATATTCCAAAACATTTAACACTATTCTTAAATTATTCCTAATTTGTCTATTGGGAAGGAATCCGTTTTGATCTTTATGTATATATTCATTCAATATTTTTTAAAATCTATTTGCTATAATTGTGGTAAATATTTTATAATCAGTATTTAACAGGGAAATTGGTCTGTAATTTTGTATAAGTCCTAAGTCTGAGTCTTCTTTCGGGATCAACGATATCAGTGTCTCCTTCCATGAATCCTGCATTCTTGCTGCAAGTAGGACCTCATTATATACTTCCACTATGAGAAGTCCTCTTTGTTCTCCTATTTTCTTATAAAGTTCCCCTGGTATCCCATCAGGTCTTGGAGTTTTATTTTTCTTTTGGTTTTCTATTACTGTTTTTAACTTGGGTCATGTAATGTCTCTAGGAAAAATATTGCTTTTTCAACCATTCCACACCTGCGCACAGAACTGTCCAGGCAGCTAGATGATGATATACACGCACATGCAACAAAATGTAAAATCAAAATGTAAAATGTAGTTACACCAGTCGGATCCCGCAGTCGAACACTGCTATATCATCCCTAGTCCTTCTTTTTATTAAACTAGGCAAACCTAATTCCAGCAACTCTTCTTTATATGTTTTAGCCTCCAGTCCCATAATTATCTTTGCTGCTCTTCTCTGACTTTTTCTAGAGTCTCAACATCTTTTTTACATCGTGGCAACCAAAACTGAATTCATTTTGTGCTACTACTGCATATTTGTGACATCCATGGGACACTCTGAGCTTGCTTTTTTGCTTGTAAATGTTTCATTTACACTCACAAACTCAGAGAATGAAACTTCATTCTCCTCCTACACCCAAGTTACAGATTTTCACCACTTTTGCATTATTTCATTACCCAGCTAGGTAACACTGATGATGCTACCTAGTCAGGTAATAAAATGTCTGAAAAAGTTCAGAGGACTCCACAGTTCAATCCTTAGTTATGTATATTCTCTTCTATTGGTATTTCATATTTCAGTTTAGTTGCCAGTTCAGAAAAATAGAGCTCTCTCTAAAAATTACATTCTATTTTGAAGACAAAACCACAAAGACTCTGAGTGCCAAATTTGCTGATTAATTCCTCAGAATATTTACATTGCAGATGTCAAGATTTTAATATTCTTTTGTAAAAGTTGCTGCTTCTGTTGTAAAAAAAAACAGAACCTTATAGAAAAATGTCAAATATTGTTATGTCTTTACTTTCCAATTCAGAAACTCAATTAGTAATTTTTTTTAAAAAATGTAATAAATTGGCAGTAGAATAAGCAGCCAAATTTCAGTGAAGAGATGTCAAATAGCCTTTAGCATCACACTAGTTAGCAAGCTGAAATTGCATGTCATGGATTGAATGCATTAGATAAAGTGTTAATCTGCTTTAATTTAATTGTTTGTTGGCAATTGATTTCCTAGTGCCAGCTATAAGCAACAAATCACAGATGCTTGTTCAAAAAACAAAACAAAAACACAATTATTCACAGTTCTTACATGAACACATAACTCTGCTTTATAATGAGTCTATGCCATACATTGATTCACTTTGTATTTTGTATATCATGGCAGGCAAGAGCTCTTGGAATATTAGGGACAAGAGATGATGATAAATAGATGATAAATAATGGTTATAAATGAGTTGCCTGCCCATAGCAACCACCTGTCATAGAAATTGTTGGATTTTGTGGCTGTTGTTTTTCTTTGTGATCCACCAGACTAATATACAAAAATCATCCATACATCTATAGCAATAGCAGTAGTATTTAGACTTAGCAATAGCACTTAGATTTATATACAACTTCATAGTGCTTTACAACCTTCTCTAAGCAGTTTACAGAATCAGCCTTTTGCCCTCAACAATCTGGGTCCTCATTTTACCAACCTCAGAAGGATGTAAGTCAGCCTTGAGCCAGTGAGAATCAAACTGGCAAACTGCTGGCAGCCAGCGATCAGCAGATGCCTGCAGTACCTCATTCTAACCACTGTGTCACCATGGCTCTATACCAGCCCCATAGCAGTTTACAATACTGGCTGGATGGTTTACAGTGTAAACATTATTTGCATATTGCCTCCAAAAATCTGGGTCCTCATTTTACCAACCTCAGAAGGATGGAAAGCTGAGTCAACCTTGAGCCCCAACATGATTGCCAGGCTGTGGGCAGAGTTAGTCTTTAATACTACATTCTAACCTCTGCTATATACCTGTATGTGCACATCTACTCTTTAGGAGGGGTATGAAGGCAGTTCATTTTCATAAACTTGAACAGATATTTGTTTTTTCACAAATATTTGATGGTAATTCAGAGTTGGGCAGTCAGCCAAAGGAAATAGTGAAAGCAAAGGGGAGAAGAGGAAATGGCTGGGTTTTGTGCAGTATATTCTAGATTTGCAAAAATGTTCAATTTCTTTTTGCCTCATATACAGTATAGCAATAGCTATAGCCCTTAGACTTATATACCACTTTATAGTGTTTTGCAGAGTCAGCATATTGCCCCCAAGTATATTAATGTTTTAAAATAACTCCTTAATGTAAAAAGTTTAGTAAACAGGGCTAAAATGAAATGTTTTCATGAGTTATGGTTTTAACTGTTAGCATTTTTTCTTAAGTTTAACAGATGTTATTTTTCAGTTAAGTCCTCTGATTAACATAAAATAATCATTTTGATTCCATTGATTCAGTTTTGAAATCATTAGGTCTGAAGAAATGATATTGTTTCTTAAATATTCTTGTAGACAATGCTGAAATATATCATGTGAAGCCTAGTGGGAAATTTGAAGAGTTCTTTTTTCCTTGAATGTCCATTACAGATTTGCACAACCTCTCTATAAATAGCATTTGTGTTTGTCAAATTTCACAGCATTTTCAGTGCAGACTAGGTCAGTTTCTTTTTAACTTCCAGTCCAATCCCCTTTGAACATTGCTTTATCTTTTATCTCATGTGATAAAAACATTTAAATTATAGAAACAAAGCTAATAATCTCCATCATACTGGCCAACTACCCATGTTTTTTTAATGAAGAAATACATTTGCAACTTAAATCCCTCAGTATATTAGAATTGTGGTTGAACTGTGGGTCCCATGGATATTTCTGAGTCCATTATTATTCCTAACTAATATCAAAGAAATTTTGGCCTGTGTATAGAATATAAGTAAGAAAACTGTATATAGAAAGAACAGATTCCTTTCCTTTTCTCAAAGCCACTAATTTATTTATTTATACAAAGCTATTCATTTTCCTTATTCCCATTCCTAAAAAACATTAATATTAACTGTGGATTTAAAAAGCAGGAAAATTGCATGCTGTGAATTCCTAAATCATTTCTGCAAGGCTTCTGGCTCAGTTTATACAGGTTATTTAATGAAATAGGTACACATTTTTAAAAGTATTTCCTACTGATGAAAATCCTATGGAATAAAAAAACATTCTCTTTAAGCCCACTTATATATTTGGGAAATTTAGAAGCAGGGCACAGAATGCTACATCTTTTTCCATCTTGCCATGCACAACAGCAGCAAATTGGATGTTTGTATGTTTTGAACACTTTATGGTCCAAATAGGAACATTTTGCCAATTTGTTAATAAGGAGCGCTCCATTTGTGGGCTTTAATAAGAAAGAAAAAAAGCACTCCAAAAGTTCATTCCCACTGAATGTCACTGTTCGTGACAACCTTTGTTGATATAAGGAGGGGGGGGGGAACCACTTCCTATTTTCCCTGTGATTCTTTCTCCTCACATTCCTTTGTTTTGTTCTCCCACAACTAAACATTACATCAAGTTAGCCAATCAGAGAGGAGAGAAAAGTCCTTCCTGGCATTAGACTGAAATTCTCCTCCTTCCCAACCAACAACACAGTCTTTACCCAGCCTGCCACAAGCTTCATGGCCAATTTGTTGATTTTTCAGTCATAAGCTATGAGAGGCAGAATAAGACCAATCTATGTTAGTCGGAAAAAAAAAAAAGACTTTTCTTTTCTCTTCTCTTCATCTGGAACCAAGAAAGAAGAAAGAAATTACTCAGTAACAATACATGAGCTGGTCTAGCTTAGGTTTTTCCCTTCTCTGTAGCAGCCCTTACTTGAGATGAAGGTATGACTTTTGCAACACCTGCTTTAACATCTTCTTTGCTGTGGTCTTTCTGTAGCTTATGGATCCTGCCAAAACCAGATTTGCTATCTTGATAAAAACTAAATTGAATTTCACCTTTATATTTAATGGAAATTCAGTTCAATAAAACTGGTTTATTTGACACTCAGTGTTCTTAGTTGTGGGTTAACAGAATAATTAAAGTAATATAATTCCAAGTTCCCATGCAATACTTAGCCTTCTATTAGCCTCTGGACTCTAACAATATTGAGAGGTGGATGATTCAGTCTCTTTTTTCCATATTCATTTTTTAAAAAAAAAACCCTCAAGAAGCTGAAAGAAATGTCAGAGGGAGGATACAACTTTAATAACAAGAGTGTCAATTAGATAAGCTAATAAATAATAGAAAACCTGTCTCTCTTCAAGGCATTAAAATAACATTTATTTATAAAATTCCCTCCCACGGACAAATTTATAAACTAAGTAAGGTGATACAAATTAACTGTGAATGTTAATAATTACCCTGATAGCAAACACTAGGGTAGAAAAAAAATCACCTATGATAAGTTCTGAAAAGTGTGCATGCATGGCTAAGTGTATAATGAAATTATACACAGCCAGGGGATTTAAATATAGAATGTTCTAAGAACTCCCCCACATATACAACAAACATTTGTTTTCAATGAAGAAGAAGGTTTGAAGGTTCTGAATTCCCTTCATTAATTCTGCAGTATAATAACATTAAAAATTCCTTACAGTGTTTGTCTTCAATATATATACACACACACACACACACACACACACACACACATACATACATACATACATACATACATACATGGATCTTTGGTTGTTCGGGTTTTCTCCTGCGTAAGATTCGAAGTATCTAGGCAACGTTTCGATGAAGTCTCATTCATCATCTTCAGGCTTCTGTCTTCGGCTCTGTGCTTCTCAGAGTGATGTGAGATTACAGCTGCTTCTTCCTTTTAACTGCTAGTGGGGGTGGGACTTGATTGGGTGGGGGCTTGGCTGTGTTCTGATTGGGTGGGGGTGTGTTCTCATTGGTAGGGGGTTTGGCTGTGTTCTGATTGGTAGGGGGGTTGGCCATGTTCTGATTGGCTGGAGGCGTGTTCTGTTCAGGTGGGGGCTTGGTTGTGCTCAGGTTAGTCTTAGTTGCTGGGGGATTTGAGTTGGTGAGCTGTGATCTTGCTGTTTGGCTTCGAGTTTGTGGTCGTGCTGCATCTTCATGGTGGGTGTCGGTTTGCTTCATGTATGGCTTGGAGGGGTTTGAAGTGGGTAGTGATGCAGCTGCAGTGCGGCTTCTGGTCCGTGGTCGTGTCTCATCTGAGTGGGTGTGAGTCTGTTTTCTACATGGAAGTGTGGTGGTGGCATCTTGTGTGGCTCTCATGGGTGTGGGTCTGGTGTCATTCTTCATGTTAGGTACTCGTCTGTTCATGAGGGCGGGTTTCCAAATGGCTGGAAGGCGGGAGGTGTCATCTCATTTGTTCATGCTGTGTGGGCATTTTTCTATCTCTATGGCTTCTCTGATTATTCTGCTGTTGAAGTGTTCGGTTTTGGCGATAGTTCTGGTATTTTTAAAGTCAATCTCATGTCCTGTGGCTTTGAGGTGTTGGACCAGGGAAGAGGTCATTTCTTCTTTTTTGATTGAGTTCTTATGTTCTTCAATGCGTGCACTTATTCTTCTGTTAGTTTGTCCAATGTATGTGGTGGGGCAGGCAGTGCAGGGGATTTCGTATACTCCTTGGTTTTCTAATTCGATTTTGTCTTTGGGGTTTCTTAGGATGGTGGATATTTTTCTGTTTCTGCAGAATGCTGTTTTAATGTTGTGTTTTTAGAGGATCTTGCTGATTTTGTCTGTAGTGCCTTTTATATATGGGAGGAGAGCTTTGCCGTTTTCTTGTTCTCTGTCTTGGATTTTGGTTGGGGTTTCTTTTTGGAAAGAAATATATATTGCTTCTCAGTTTCAATTTCTTATCTCATCATTATCTCTTTGTTAAAATTATGCTGCGTAATTGGGAACATCATTTTTTTAAACCAGAAAAGGAGGGGAATAAAGTAGCAAGTTGAAAAAAAAAGCAGTTGACTAATAAAATAAACAAGAGTGCTAGTTTATGAATTTGTAATAGACTGTTGCATGAATAATTGCTCTTAGCTCATACAAGCGAGAGGCACATTGGGAGCCTAGAGGTTTGTAGAGATAAAAGTCAGTCCAGATTGGAGGGGCCTATAAATAAATAAATGCCTAGGGTGCAACAACAACTTAGCTGACTGTTTTAACATCTTATGAGAATTGGTATTGCATTATTGTTATTAATATTATAATATGTAGTGTGGGTGTATGTGCACACACTTATATAATTAAGACTTATGTAGAGGCACCATTGTGCCCTCAAGCATTTCTTCAGTGACCACTAGATTTCTGCCCTTTATGATACCTTGGTAGAAATTGTTGTAAAGAAGGAGAACATACCAAATGAAGCATCGGCCTCTTTTAGCAAGCTTTTGTGGCTGAGAGTGGACTCCTATTTGAGCATCTTAAACTTTACATTTTGGGTCATCATTTCAGAGATATTTCCTTATCTAAAAAGAGAAACAGAATGGCCAAGAGTGGGCAAAATGAGTGACTTATGACTTTCTGCCAGCTTTGTCATTGATGGAAGCTTGCAGGGTATACTGGAAATCTTTCCTTTCCTTTCCTTTCCTTTCCTTTCCTTTCCTTTCCTTTCCT
>NW_020769311.1:17604480-17617008 GCF_900518735.1 Pseudonaja textilis
TAGAATAGAATAGAATAGAATAGAATAGAATAGAATAGAATAGAATAGAATAGAATAGAATAGAATTCTTTATTTGCCAAGTGTGATTGGACACATAAGGAATTTGTCTTGATGCAAATGCTCTCAGTATGTATAAAAGAAAAGATACATTCATCAAGAGTAAAGAATCATAAGGTACAACACTTGATGATAGTCATAGGGCACAATAAGCAATCAAATCATATTAGGAAACAATCAGTATAAATTGTAAGGATACAAGCGACTAAGTTACAGTCATACAGCCACAAGTGGGAAGGGATGGGCAATAAGGGGCAATGAGAAGATTAACAGGAATAGTAGTGCAGACTTTATAAATAGTTGAACAGTGTTGAGGGAATTATTTATTTAGCAGAGTGATGGCTTTCAGGAAAAAAACTGTTCTTGTGTTTAGTTGTTCTGATGTGCAGTGCTCTATAGCGTCGTTTTGAGGGAAGGAGTTGAAACAGTTTATGTCTGGGATGTGAGGGGTCTATAAATATTTTCACAGCCCTCTTTTTGACTCGTGCAGTATACAGGTCCTTGATTGAAGCCAGTTTGGTAGTAATTGTTTTTTAGCTTCATGAAAGATAAAGATATGCATCCCACTCTAGCAGATGATATCAGGTAAATATGCATGTATGTTACCTTTGAGTTCCAGAAAGATCTTAAGGTTTTTTGATGTATAGATTTTAATCCATTTTATTTATTGATTTATGTATAGAAGTTGCCATCCCAAGATAAACCAATGTTAAAAAGATGCACATGACCAAATAAACAGGAAGTTATGGCTTGTGTGGAGCCACTTCACTTGTATCAATAATATCCTCATCCAAGTTTCAAGAAGAGGAAAACATGGCAAAGTCAAAGAAGCACCTAGGAATGTAACACAGGAAGCCTCATAATTGATCTGAGTTTCAAGCAGTGAGAATAAGAATTAAAGCACAATTAAATAGTTTGTGGATCTCTAGCAGTTGTTAGCTTAACAACTTCCAGTTGCTTTAATAATGAAAAGTTATCTTGATGGGAATTAAAATTTAACAACCTGCACCCCTAGATTAACCACTCAAATTAATCCAGATGGCAGAAAATGGCTAAATATTTAGAACTGCATCCCTTTAACTATGCCTACATGTTATGGCATAACACTAAAATGTTATCTTTATCACAGTGTCCAAATTCAACTAAGTTATTTTAGTACCTAAGACAGAAAATTCAGCCTCCTTTCTGAATGTAAAAATTCCTTGCCTATGAACTAACTAACCATTTATTCTGTCTTTGTGCAGCCACAGCAAACCCCTGGGCTTGCATATAGGAATAGACTATTAAACAGATCAGTCTTGAAGATGGTTTGACTTGTTCAGCATACTAATTTGAAGTCTATTAAATAGTTAGGACAACTTACATTTCTGTAGAATTCTGGATAGTATTTGTGCCTTGGGGTTACTCAGATTCTGTATTATCAGCTCTTGTACAACTCTACTTGTATGAACTTCTGGGACACTAAAGGTCAAGGTTTCCTCTTGTAACTCATGGCCATCATTATGTCTAAGCATGTAAGTAGAGATTTTTACTTTAGTCTCTTAGATTAATAGCATCCTTGCTGAGAACCAAGGTTTTTACATTCAACAATTCACAAAAGGTAATTTGGATGATTTATGTCAATAGGAAGGTAAATCTGTTCTTCTAAATAGCCAATTAAACAGAGATTAAGAAACCTACTTCTGTTTCAACAGAGGAAAGCATCCTGCCAATCCTGTGCTTGGAAACTGATTAAGCAGAAGATTTAATGACACAATGAAAATATTTAACAAATGAAAATGAATTTCATCTGGAATGGAAAGCTATTAAATACGGCGTAAAATATGGTGGAAGTCATTGTTTTCTCGAAGTTAATTTCTGCAATAACCACCAGGCTATCTCACACCTGGGGAGAGGAAAAGGAGACACTCTTAATGTCATGAGTAAATCTTTAGAATGAGACAAGTGTCAAATCTGCTCAAAGAAAACAATAAAATAACATCTTCACAAAGCCCCATTGATTCAATTTCAACACTTGCTTTGACTATCTCAGAGCTTCAAGCAAGAGTTCCACTAAATTGAGGGAGCTAAGTGGTCTAGATACATGAAACCAATAAATATTTTTCCCTCACTCTCCTTTTCTGAATGAAGATAGTGTATAGTTGAGAGCCCACTAAAGTAGTCAAGAAAAGCTCAAAAACTAAAAACAAATAGAAACAAGCCTCTATGCTGTAAGAATGTGTATATTTACATGTGTTTCACTAGGATTCTAGCCTTTGCACAAATACACCTTGTGAGCCAGTAATGTCCATTCCAGAGGTAGTATTCAGCAGGTTCTGACTAGTTCCGGAGAACCAGTAATGGAAATTTTGAGTAGTTTGGAGAACTGGCAAATGCCACCTCTGACTGGCCCCACTCCATCTATTCTCTGCTTCCCAAGTCCCAGCTGATTGGCTAGGAAAGGAGCTGGAAAGCAGATTAGAGGGGTGGAGAGGGAATGGATTTACAGTACCCTTCCCCTGCCATGCCCACCAAGCCACACCCACCAAGCCATGCCCACAGAACTGGTAGTAAAAAAAATTGAATTCCCCCACTGGTCCATTCCTAAATTATTCTGTTTCACTATTCAGTCACTCATGTATTAGTCACTTCCTGATTGGACAACTGCAATACATTCAAGGGCTGATTCTGAAAAGCATTCAGAAATCCCAGCTGGTCAAGAGTATGAAGCCAAATGCATCATAGATGTCAACATAACCCTACTCTCCAAGCACTACACAGCTCCAAAGAGGCTTCCGGATGCCATTCAAGGTACTGGTTGTCATCTTTTAAGCCCTGCATGGCATGGGGCCAGGTTACTTATAGCTGCCTCTCCTTAATAGTTTCCACCCATTCCACAAGATCTGGCATAATGGTAATCCTCTGGATTTCTTAAATGAGGCAATATTACCTGATGGAGCCTCAGAAGCAAACATTATCTGTCATTGCACCTGTCCTATGGAAGAACCTCCCCTCATATATACAGTATTATTGGTATTTCAGAAGGCCATGAGTCTCTGGCTCTTTCCCTTGGTATTGGGGCCAGGCTGTTACTTTGGCAGATTCAGCATGGATAGATGGATGGTATTGGTATTTTAATGAGAGGGACTTCACCTTGTTTGATTGATTGATTGCTGATGTTTTTTATGGTATGCTTACCACTGGAGATTCTTATTGGATGGGCAGCCTTACAAATTTAATAAATAAACAAACATGACTAAATCCTCTGGGGGATATGATAGTAAAATAGGCCCACATAAGCTAATGTGAACACAACAAAAATACAATGGTAACACCTTCCTGACCTCTATTCTGTTTACCTTCTGGTAATATATCTCTGGGAACATATATCTCTGTTATTCAAAGCCTTGTGTGCATGTTAGAGATCATGGCAATGCAGAGTCAGGATTGAAAAGTGACTAGCAATGACACATCCCTAAAGGAGAAGGTTGGATGAACTTAGAAATGAATTCCAACCAGAACTGTCAAAGCTTTTATGAAAATGTTTTTAAAATTAGAGGTTTTCCATCTTTGGCTCTGGAGGAATTGCACTCTCCTGCTTATAGCCAGCTACAGTATGAGAGTTCTCGTGGACTCCCAGTTCTGGCTTGAAGAACAATTGGCAGCTGCAGATGTTTGCATGCCTTCATCATGTGCAGCGATTGTACAGTTCCTGGATAAGAAGAGCTTCTGCTTATTGCAGCCATGCTTTAATTGCTCCCAGGGGTACATTAAGTTGTCCTTGAAGACCACTCAGAGGCTTCACCTAATCCAGAATGCAGCAGTGCAGGCAGCGATGGGAACGCCTTGGTATGCCCATATGGCACTTCTGCTATATGAGCTGTACTGGATGCCATTCTACTCCAGGATGACATTTAAGGTGCCATGGTGTATGCCCAGCTGATATGTATTAAGAGGACTAGAACTCTTTGAGTCCCTTCAAAACAGTGCTGTCTTTTGGGACCAAGGAAGCACTCTTTCTCCATCACAACACCTTCCCTCTGGAATGCAGTTCCCTCTAATATCCAGGTAGTTCTGGAAGGCCCTGATGAGCTGGCTCTTTACCCAAATCTTGGATTAGAGTATCTGGACCCTTCTGGTGAGTTCTGTTCTATTGGCTGGATTTGCCATGTGCTTTACTTATTTATTTTTTGCCGGTTATGCTTTGTGCTGTGGTTTTTTGTTGTTGTTGTTGTTGTTGTTGTTGTTGTTGTTGTTACATGGTGAGCCCCTCAGAGCCGTTTGGAATTAGTCAGTGTCTAAATCAATGATTAAATTAAATGTGATAGCACCCATTTTTGGGCTCATGGTAGGATTTGAAGCAGTGTTTAGTGAATTCATTCCCTGCTTTAAGAAATGGTGAAAAACTGTTGAAGTCTGTCTTTGCATTGGTCTGAAATTTCCTTCTACTCAAAGGTGTTTGTTTTGCTTTTTTTTTTTTTTTTTGGCCTTCCTGTCTCTTTACAATTTTTTAACTTCTTTGACTGCTAAACAAATATATCATTGGTGGGATTCAATTTTTTTACTACTGGTTCTGTGGGTGTGGATAGGGGGCATGGCCATGTGACTAGGTGGGTGTGATTGTTTTTGTTTTTTGTTTTGCTTCTTGTAGCAACCCCTCCTTCTGGGCCTTCTGGGCCTCAGAAAAGCCTCCTGAGCAGGGCATTTTTGCTCCCAGAGGCTTCCCTTGGGCTCAGGAAGACAGAAAACGGAGTATGGGGGGCACTCAGCACTCCCCTGTGCTCTGTTTTAGGGCATTCTGAGCCTCAGGGAAGCCTTCTGGGTGGTGGTTTTGCTCCCAGAAAACTTCCCTTGGACTCAGGAATGCAGAAAATGGAGCACAAGGTGCAGCACCCCCCTACGCTTCATTTTGGGGCCTTTGTGGAGCCCAGGAAGGCAAAAAAATGGAGGGGCAGGGGTGCTATGCCCCCCTCCATTTTTGCCTTCCTGGGCTTCAGGGAAGCCCCCTGGGCAAAGCAGTAAGTAAGTGAGGGAAATCCCGGAACAGCTGATCTTAGGAACGGCCAATTATCAGGAGGGGAAAAAAGAAATGCCTTTTGGGCGGGTGAGCATCAGACAGGTGGGGCAAGCGAGCGAGCGGTGACCAGACGACCAGGTTGGGGGCATGGCCAGCCAGAAATTACTACCAGTTCTGCAATCTATGTCAAATCCTTGCTACTGGTTCATGTGAACCAGTGCAAACTGGCTGAATACCACCACTGATATATATCCTTTATAACTCTATACCCTGCATATGAACTTCACTGAAATTCTCTATTCCTGTGGGTTGGAGGAAAACAAAAAAGTTTTTTTTTCTTTATACTGAAATGAGAACAACTAAAAAGTTAGAATAAAACATTAAGACAGCAGTACTTCAGACATATATTTCTCCCAAATGTTTGCTCAAATATGCCAGATATAAAGGAAAATGATAGTGGCTATTCCCAAGTTGAAAAAAATTAAAAAAATTGAGACCACTACACAATGGTAAAAATTACACAAATAATGTGTAATTTAGAAAATTTTCCAAAGTCTCCTGAGACTCATGTATTAACAACAATGGAACACACTTTCTTGAATAGTACTTTCCAAATACTTTGCCTCTGGTAGAACTATTTGACATTTAAATGGAAAATGTGGCATCTGCTTTTTTCTTTGAAGACTATTAGATGTCAATTTATATCTTACCATGAGTAATTCTGAATGAAAACTATAACAGCAAAAGTGGTATTTAATTCCAGTAACCTTTGAATTTTCCACACATTATTACAAATCCAGCAGTGTTGAAACATGGAGATGAAGCTGCATTAGAGAGACCACAAATGGTAATAACAATCCCTGGATGTGTTCAATGGGTGAAAATGACTTTTCTCTTGGGCAAAACAGCACAATCTATAATTCATTTAAAGGTGAATAGAATAATTAACTTCAATCATACGTTCATTCAGATATGCACCACGTATACTCCTTTTGGATAGACAAGTAATGGGAATGGAAATGTCAACCTAAAAGTAATTTGGTGATTCTAATGTAGTTAGGATGATTGCCTTTCAATTTTACATCCTTGAGAAATAAAGTTTCCATAAAGTCATTTCAACATAATTCAGAGATAAATTAATGCTTGATTCTACAAAAACCCTGGTAGCTTATGTCTAAAAGCATCTCAAGGCTTGAGTTACTGTTACAGCCGATACTGAACTGGTGAGTTGAAGCCAAACTAGATTTCATAGATATTCTATAACATCAAGGAATAAGTTTATTTAGTATTAAACCCAAGATCCCTAACACAGGGAAAAAAAACTTTTCCTACAAACCTATGTTTTAATACATGCAGAGTCAGGTTTAATTAGAATTATCACTCCACAGTTTCTATATTTAGGCTGCTATCAAAATAATGTTCCCCCATTCCTAGACACCTCTCAGATTTGTGAACAGGCCCAGAATTCCCAAATGCATGGACAGCAAGCATCTATGTAAGAGTTCAGTAAACAGTAAAGGCTAACAATTCCATTTTCCTCCTATTTGAGGGTGTGGGGAAGGGAGACTCACTGACAGAAGAAAGCTTTTCTGACAAGGATGAGATAATTTACAAACTAAGAACTAGGTTATGGAGTTCCCTCCCTACCAATTATTGTTGGCATAAATTGGCTGAAAGATCTCCGTTTATCAGATTTTTATCTAATTTCTGATGTTGCACTACTTAGGATATTTCTGTCATGCTCATGATGCTGTTTTGAGTTTTTAATATCATCAATTTTCTTCAGCTTTATTATCTTATTATACTCTGCTTCTGAAAAGTAGGCTATTTTTCTAAATAAACCCATACGTAAATAAACTGATCTAATGATACCTATTGGAGAGCAGTATCAAATTTCCAGTTTTCCCTGTCTGTTCTTCCTATTAAACTATTAGAACTTCTCTGTGCCTCTTTGTTTCATAAAATTAATTTCATTAATTTTAGCCGAACGTCAGCCTATTTTATTCCTGTTTTAGCCTATTTTTGAGTTGACACCTAAACCAAATGTATAAAAAATGTTTTTAGTGTTGTAAACACTGTTCCTAGTTTATTTTGAAGACTTCAAAAATATTTTCTTGTTCATAAAAATTAACAGTGCTTCCTGCCATCTTCAAAGAGCCTACATCGTACACCCAAATTTGATGATATAGGCAGTTGACCTTATTTTATTTATTTCCTTTAATATAATATTGATGCTTCAAGCCCCTCCAAAACCCAAATATTTACTACAGTTACTGATAAAATAGCCTGTTTTAGCATTCAAGAAGAGGGAGTCAAGCTATTCTCCAAAGCACCTGAAGGCAGGGCAAGAAGTAATGGATGGAGATTAATCAAGGAGACAAGCAATCTAAAACTAAGGAGAAATTTCTGACAATTAGAACAATTAACCAGTGAAACAACTTGCCTCCAGAAGTTGTGAATGCACTAACACTGGGAGTCTTAAAGGAGAGATTGATCAACCATTTGTCTGAAATAGTACAGAGTTGCCTGCCTGAGCAGTGGGTTGGATTAGAAGACCTCTAAGATCCCTTCCAACTCTGTTGTTCTGTTCTGTTCTGTTCTTTTCTGTTCTGTTCTAATAAGAACCTAGATACCATGAACTCAAATCTAAAACAGCTAGCAATTTATCCTTCCCGTTTTTTAAAGGTTACCCATCACCAATTGCCATAGGAATCTTTAAATAAGATGCTAAAGTTCATTTCTGTAGAAACGAACAAATCCCTTTGGATGCCAGACTTCATAAAGTATCAATTTGGTATAGATTACATACTCTGTATAGTTCTCATTTTGAAAGACTCTGATGACATTAATGATGCTGACATTTATCTTGCTTTCAATATGCTTCTACATTCCAAGTGACCTGCTACTGGACAACATCAAGTTATTTGTCAGAATCAATAAATGTCACCAGCGCCAGGAGAGTGTGGTGTGCAAATGCCTTCATCAGAACTATAAAAATTGTTTAACATGCATTCAATATTCAAAAGAACAAAAGCTTTCAAAGACGTCAAACTCATATTGTTGTGAAACAAACCAAGACTGGATACAAATACAATATTTTACACACAATACAATTATTTCCAATTAATTAATCATTTTTTCTCCCATGTTTCTGGGCTGCTGTTATAAAATAATGCACCCAAGCTTCCAGATGTATTTGAGAAATTCAGCAGTGTGTAAGGTTGATGATGATCTTTTAGGTTCACATGCAACCCAGCCGTAGATGTCTAGCTTGAACTCCTAGAAGAAGGGAAAGAGGTAAATGTGAGTGTAAATAAACCTAATATGTTGATGTCCATAATGGCTGGAAATTATAAAGGCTAGAGTTCCAATCTATCTCAAGGGTATTGGCACGGTCCCAGGGAAAAAAATGTATGTAAAATGCACAGTTACAATCAACAAAGCATTGCCTCGTGGAAAAGAATTGAAAATGAAGAAAAGCCTATGCATTCAATCACTTTCTTGTTTAAAAATCCAGGAAAAGAAACAGAAAAGACAAATCAGAGGCAAGATGGTTTCTCGTGAATGCTTTCAGTTCCTCCCATCTTAATTACAAGGGTATATTAAAAGTTTGACACAGCAAGGGAAATGATGATGCCACTCTACAGTCTCCTATTTTATCATGGTTGGCACTCCCCAATACCTTGAAAGTTGCCTCTTACCTTAGATTTTGTTCCTGTCAAGACACACCCAAGATTGTATTGCTTGATCACAGTATGTGAAAGTACAATTGACTATACAAGCAAATTAAGAGGAATCTTAAAATACTGAATATGGATAGTGCAAACAACCTGTGAGAGCCTGAAACCTTTTCAAGGACATCACAGCAGGTGTGGAGAAGAAGTAAATGATTCCCATAACAAAGTGAACTTGTTTAATAGACTACGTGAGAGGTTGGGGGTTTGGCTGGGGAAATTATTGTTTAATTCTATGAACTGATGGTATCTGGGAATCTCGGAGTCAGTTTTGCCCCGACATTACCATGCAGTGGATTCAATAAACAGTAAGATATTTGGAAACAGAATGAACCTGAAGTTCTATTTGGATTCTTGAGGTGGATGTTGACACAACAATTGGGGTTATTAGGCAAGGACAATTTCCACAAAAGTCATTTTTGTGGGGGACACAGGACAGGGTGGATACTGCTAAAGCAAGTGTCTGGGGTTAGAACTTAAAGCAGAGGGAAGTTACTTACTGCTGCTTGTTTACTTTTCCCATCGTCAGATTGTTTGCAAAGGCCTTTTGAAATTTGCAGTGACTACCTTTGGTATAGAATATAAGAGCTAGAAAGAGGAAAAATTGCTAATGAAGGTTAAGAGACCTAGATTTGATCTGATAAAACAAAAATTTTAAAAAAAGAGAGAAAATGTTGCTTTTTCCAAAGGTGGTTGATTCATACATGAGACCATGTTGTGTTTCCCTTGTTGAAGACTCTAAAATTCTTATGCTTGTAACTGCTGACTTATTCATCAATATTTTAAAGCAATAGGGCAGCCATTTGACAATTGCTTGTGCATTTCAGCACAAATAACTAAATGGAAGATGATAAAAGCTGTCATTTCTCATTGAATTATTAACAAAAAGGGTCTTGTAAGTAACCTTTTGCTACCCTTCCTCCTATGATAAAAATAGACTACAGAGGAGAATGATTTCATAGTTTCAAGCAATTCAAGAAGGGCAGTCACTTAGCAAAATGTAATTCATTTTTAGTATAATTTAATAGAAAACCTATCAAAGTCCTTTAGAGATAAATTTTTATAGGCTTGTAGAACTGCTTTTAAATGCAATTAAATGCAATTAGATTATTTATTTATTACACATCCCTTATACTCTGCCTGACTTAATAGCTCCAGAATTATTAATCTTGTCATGGGATACATTTAAGAGTTTGAAGGATTTGATTGAAAGAGACAATGCAAAACAGCATTGTATTTTTTGAAATATACAGTGTAAGTTGTTTCATTTCCAGCTAAATTTAGCAATTACAATTTATAGTTTCTAACTTCTGTGCATATCAAAACAATAGTCTTCTCCTCTCTTGCTGATAACATGATGTTTCAAAAGTATATAAATGAGAGCATTTTGCCAGTGCAATATTAAACTCTAGTGAATATTAAATATGTCTATGTGCATATTATGATTCAAATATCCATAGTCTACTGTAATTTTGCCCCTACCTAAGTTTCCTATTTTAAGAAAAGTCTTAAATAACTGGAAAAGGCGTTGCCTTAGAAATCGCTGGTATAACTTTTGACTTTCATTCTATTCATCATTTGGAACCTCACTAGGGTCTCTGCTTTAATAATTGCTCCATGGAGATACTGATTATCTTCAGCACTCTTTCCCCAGATGATCTTCTCAAATGTTTCATGGACCTCAGACTTCTCATGAACAGTATAAACATTTCAAATCCATTTTAAGGGCATTGTTACCTTTTTTCTGGATTGAAACCAACACTCTCTCTTTACAAGCCACTAGAACTGTCTAATGTTAGCCAATTTAGCTGCCAGCCATCATCCTCTTCTCACAGAAAGTGAGAAGAAACAAAAAATAGTGCTAAGGCACTATATATTAGTTCTAATATGGACACTATACATTAGTTCTAATACACTCAAAGCCTGCAGGCCAGATCTGGCCCAGAGGGTGCTTTGATCTGGCCTGCAGGGCTGGCCTGGAAATAACAGAGGATTGACCCAAGGTGCTTCTGCTACTAAAATGGGGCACAGAGGGCCGCATGCAGCCCCCATCTCTGGGCTTAGACAGCCTCCTGCAGCACTCTGGCAGCCAAAATGGGGCACATTTGGAGTGATGATAAGGTCATGGAAAATCCTGAAGATTAGAGGACCACACTGAGGAGATATAACCACTATTTAGTCCAGCTGTATTATGGATGAATGAGTCTTCTATTTTATGGTTTATATGGGATTTGCTGTCCTTGCCTGGAAACAGGGAGGAATCTGATAGGAATAGGAAAAGAATGAAGTTGCATTTGACTCTGTTCATGTCCAAAAGAGACGGAGGAAGAACGTACAGCCTCCATTTTGTTTGATACATCTATTTTCTTTCCACATTATACAATGGAATATCACCAGAACAGTGGTGATGTCTGACCTCAAACCAATAGATAACTTCATAAATGGTGTTTTATAGATTCAAAGAGATAATATACGCATAAACTAAATAAACAAACAATAAAACAAATTATATCTGCAATATGCAATTTGAAATAAGACCAATCCTAAGTATTGGTTATAACAAATGGATTTGCATTCAGCTAGAAATATGTTTCATTTTCAGAAGCCAAGGATAAGCAGACTCAAGCTCTTGGAGGGCAGAGCTGGTGTCGCAACAATACAGTATGTGATCTTGGAGGTCTTAGATTGCTGCCGATATCTTTGCTTCTGGACGGTCCAAACGGTTCTAAACCATCCCGAAGAGATGGTGAATGAGAGCGCATCCTGTCGATCCCAGGGATATCACAAAGCCCCTGGTAGATCCAGGAGAAGCTCTTTTTGCCAGCAGCAAAGAGGCAGCCATTAAAGCTGCTGAAGTTGGGACAGCTCCGAAACGAAAGAGAACAGAAAGAGAAAGAGTGCCTGTTTGGTGAGAATTTTTTCTTTAGTTTAAGATTTGAAAGGACACCCTAAGGAAAAGAAAGAATCTGTAAAATTTTAGACAGAAGTGATTAGGTGGCAATTTTAAACAGGAAGTCAAAGTAATATATTTTTTTTTCTCTCTCTCTCTTTGCTGGATTTTTTATACATGATTTTATATTTTGAAACTGGACTGGCTTTTTTTCTACCTATTCTCTCCTTTTTGATCTTATAATATTTTAGGCTAGAGACTCCCTTCCAGTCGTCCCTTTTAATATCTTTTTCCCTTTTTAATTAATTTTTATTATATCTTGTTTGGAAAAGGAGGGGGAAAGTGAAAGCAGAAGAAACTTTGTAACACTGCCAACTAGAGGCTTGGAAATATTCAATCTCTTTTTTTTCCTCTTGACCAGACAAAGCTGAGAAAGAACGGAGACTTCTTTTCAAGGACTTTGCCTGTTTGATAAGATAGAGGGAAGAGCATGGGAGAGTATTACTAGAGGTGCTCTTCTGGGTTTCTATCAGTAGCTGAAGTCTGGTGTTGAAGTTTACAGAAAAAAAAAGACGATAAGACTCTGGAGAAGAGAGTTATAAATTTTTAACAAAAGCCTTGGATAACTAAATAAGGTACAGTGTGCTCTTTTTACTTTTTTTAAGCTGAGCTATTTCTTACTTTAACAAACCCGCTCCTTACTAGATTACTTTTTGTACTAGCTATTTGGATCTTTGGCCTTTTGGAACTTGTTTTTATCTTTCTTTTTGTTTTTGAAGTCTAATTTTTACGTTTGCATTTTATTTTAAAGGAAAAGTTTTAGTATTAATGTTTTCCTTCTTTTTTTTTTT
>NW_020769311.1:17617108-17645943 GCF_900518735.1 Pseudonaja textilis
TTTTTTATTTTCTATTTTTCCGCCTTTTCCAGGATTTAACCTTTTTTTTTCCTTTTTTTTGTTTATGGTCTTTTCTTCCATTTTTGAGTTTTTACTGCTATCTAACCAGTCAATTGGATTAAGGTATACAAGAACCTGAAGAAATTTTTTATTATTATTATTGTTATTATTTGGCTTCTTCTTTCTCACTATTTTTACTTGGAATTACAATTGGTTATTTCACAAGTGGATTAAGGTCTAGAAGAACCTGAAGATTTTGAATTGTCTGAAATGAGTAGGAAACTATGCTAATATAGTTATGATGGGAGACTTTAATGGAATTGTAGACAATAAATTGGACTATACAGCACAGAAAACAACAAAGCAAAACAGAAAGACCCTCCCTAAATCCTTCTTTAAAGTGATAGATGAAATAAATTTAAAAGATACATGGAGAGAAAGAAATGCTAAGACTAAACAATACACCTTCTATTCAAACAGACATTTATCATGGTCCAGAATAGATATGATATGGATGTCAACAGAATTGTTAGCTAACATCCAAGAAATAAATATTGAAACAAGTACTTGGGCAGATCACAATCCAATGACAATTAAATGGAAAGGACAAAGAAGAAGATCTAGACAGATGTTAAATAATACTTTATTAAAGGAAAAAGACTTCACACAATGGATGGAGAAAGAACTGACTTTTTTCTTTAGAGAAAATAAAAAAGAAGACACATCAATGCAGAACATATGGGATATAATGAAGGCATATGCCAGAGGCTTGATAATAGACTATACAAGGAAAATAAATACCATGAAAAGACTAGCTTCTAAGACATTAGATGATGAGTATAAAGGACTTGAAAAAGAGCTACAGAAAATGCCACAGAAAAAGGACATTAAGTTAAAAATGGATATAATTAAACATAAAAAGGGAGTAATGGAAAAAGAAGAATTAGCACAGAAAATCAGAGGTGCTAAACAGAACCATTTTGAAGATGCAAATAAACCAGGTAGATGGTTAGCATATAAATAGAGAAAGGAAAAAGAATCAAGGAAAATATTTTAATTAATAGATGATCAAGGCCACGTTTGCTATGGAAGTAAAGAGAAGAAGGAAATTATATGAGACTATTATAGGAAACTATACACAAAAGAGAATATTGATGAGGAAAGAGTTAAACAGTACTTATAGAATGCTAATCTACCGCAGATACCTAAAGAGACTGAAAAAATGTTAGAAAGCAATATAACAATGATGGAGTTAGCTGAAGCACTTAAGAAGCAAAACAATGGAAAGGCACCAGGACCAGATGGACTTCCAGCAGAATTTTATAAAACACTACAAGAATCGTTGAACCTTCCATTGCTAGAAATTATGAATGAAGTTATGTTAAAGAAGAAGATACCAAATCATGGTCAGAAGTTTATATTACACTTGTCCCAAAAGAGGAGGTCAATCCATTACAAATCAAGAACTATAGACCTATTTCCTTACTAAACAAAGATTATAAAATTTTGCCTTCAATATTGGCAGAAAGACTTTAAAAATACCTAAACAATTTTATCCACCCTGATCAAAATGGATTTCTGCCAAAGAAACAAATTAAAGACAACATGAGAGTAATCTTGGACACTTTGGAATACTATGAGGCACACCCTGAAAAACAAATGGCTTTGATATTTTTAGATGCACAGAAGGCATTTGATAATGTGAATTGGTGATTCATGTTATTACAACTGGAACAGATGGGCTTTGGTGAAAAATTTATTCAAGCAATAGATGCTATAAATCATAACCAAATTGCAAAGGTAATGATAGAGGGAGAACTGACAGACTCTACTGATATAAGAAAAGGAACAAGACAAGGGTGCCCGCTGTCACCTTTGTTGTTTGTGTTAACCTTGGAAGTGTTAAACAGAAATATTAGAGAAGAAAAGGATATAAAAGGGATAAAAATTAAAAAGGAAGAATTTAAGTTGCAAGCATTTGCAGATGATCTGGTTTGCATTTTAGAAGACCCACTAGAAACAGAATTAAAATTGATAGAAAAGATAGAGGTATATGGAAAGGTTTGAAAATAAATAAAGACAAAATAATTATTTTGACAAAGAATATGCTATCAAGACAAAAGGAAGAACAGGTGGATGTATTGAAAATCCAGGTCACGAATAAGATCAAGTACTTGGGGATACATTTGACAGCAAGATGTAGTACACTAAAAGAGAATAACTATATGAAACTTAAGCAGCAGATAGCGCTTGATTTGGTGAAATGGGAAAATTTACAACTGTCATTAATAGGGAGAATATCAACAATCAAGATGAATATATTACCCAGAATTTAATATTTGTTTCAAACAATTCCAGTTAGGCTTGGAAAAGATTATTTTGAAGATTTAAATAAAATTGTGTTGAAATATATATGGCAAGGTAAGAAAGCGAGAATAAAGTTAAAACTTTTGCAAGATGCCAGAATAAGAGGAGGATTTGGTTTGCCTAATTGGGAGTTGTATTACCAAGGTACAAACCTGATGTGGGTTAAGGAATGGATAACATTAGATTGTTGACATTAGAAGGACATTATCTGTTGTTGAGGTGGCATGCTTTTTTATGGTATAAAGGAACTAAAACACAGGGGTATTTTAGAAGACATTATATATGGGAGTCTCTGTGGTTAAACTGGGAGAAGACTAAAAGGCAATGTTATTTGAAAATTCCAGTCTGGCTATCGCCTATTGAAGCATTTCTTATCCTATAATATATAAAAAGGAACAAACAGTTAGATATGGTGAAATATTGAATGAAAAGGGTGAACTTAAATCTATGCAAAAATTAGCGGAACAAGGTATAAAGATGAATTGGTTTTCATATGCGCAAATACATTCAAGGTATGACAAAGATTCTAAAACAGAAGATTTCTATGATAAACTGATTGATTTAGATAAGATTTTGACAGGTACTAATGAAAGGTGATTAAAAAATTGTATGGATATTTATTAGAAATTAAACTAGAAGAAGAACAAGTTAAAGAAACAATGATTGCTTGGGGGAAGAATTTTGGATATGGGATTGATCTAGAGAAATGGCAAAAATTGTGGTCTCAAAATTATAAAATGACAATGTCAATAGCATATAAAGAAAAATTGTATAAGATGTTTTACAGGTGGCATTTTCCTCCAACAAGAATAGCAAGAATGTTCAAGAACAAATCTGAAAAATGTTGGAAATGTCATCAGATACCTCGCTCATATTACCATATGTGGTGGACTTGTGCGGATGCCAAAAATTATTGGACTAAAATCCACACGTGGTTGGAAAAAAATGACAAAAAAGCATATAGACTTGAAACCAGAGATATTTTTATTGGGAATTTTACCTGAAATATATAGTAAAGAATTGAAATATCTGATTGTAAATGTATTAACAGCGGCTAGGATTGTATTTGCCAAAAACTGGAAAAATGAGAAAATACCATCACAGGAGGAAATTATTAAGAAAATATTGGAATGTGCTGAAATGAGTAGATTGACATTTGAAATTAGAGAACAAGATGATAAACAATTTTATAAAATTTGGGATCTATTCTATCAATGGTTAGACAATAAAACATGGTAATGAAATATGTAGATCTTTAGAAAATAATAAATATATAAAGATGTATTTTTTTTCTTATTATATCTACAAAATGATTGTAGGATAGATTTGAGATGATAATATGAACTGTCATAAAACAAATTAAGTAAAATATGGATTATTTTGTAAAATATGAATGAATAATAGCATAGTCAAATGATTAAAAATGATATTAATGTATTTAATATTTGATTGAAAATATGAGAATATATACAATGTAATTGTAATTGAAGACTACGAAATGGAAGCACAAAACAATTTGTAAACCAACCGACACACTGTATGGTGTGGAAGATGGCTTGATGTTTTTATGTTTTGTTTGTCTATGTTTGTCTTAAAAAACAATATTTTTTTTAAAAAAAAAAGAAGCCAAGGATAAGCAGAATACATGTGTTCTGTGTTCTGAATTTGAGCACCAGTAGAGGAAAGAAGGATTTTCAAAGGTATTATATTAGCACTGAAACCTGGCAGACAAAACAATAATTATTTATTTGGATCTGTCTCTAAAAAAATTATTTAATAAACTGGATAACTTCTTAATATGTGCCAAAGACATAGATTAAAAATTAAGTGTCATATCAGTGGATGAAAGACAAAACTTCAGCAAGATTAATTTCATGCTGTCCTAACACATTCAAAATGGTTCATTTCAGAAGAATCATAGCCTGGCTTCATCTATCTTGATCAGGAATCCAATAGTCTGCCACTTAATGATGAACTAGCTATAACTATTTGGGCATATTGAAAATGTAGCAAATCATATCATGTTCAGTGACAGATGATAATTTCTTTCCTGATGTTATCTAAGCATTGCAAACAATGCTGCTATTATATCATAAAACAATTTAATTTCTTTTTTAACCTATCGAATAAAGACCTGTTATTAATAGTACATAGTTCACAAGACCATGACTCCCTTGAGTTGAAAATACTTGGAAATTTTAGAAACAAATCTAGTATTTGACAATTTCAAGTTAAACTGGAGGGATGAGGAGAGGGGGAGGGGGAGAACCCAGAATATGAATAGGCATTTTTTTTTTACAGCCAGTTACTCACTAGGAAATGAAGTAAAGAAAAAGTGATTATTAAAGTACATTCAGTTTCTCTAATGATTAATTTAGTTTTATCTATTTAACTTGTACTCCTTAGGTTGCAAAAAGAATCAATATATGTATTTTAGTTAGAATTTTTATCTCTCCCTTTCTCTCTCTCTCTCTCTTTTGGTGGCAGTGAAAATTTCCATTTTGATATTCTAGCAAAAGATCGAAGATCAAGAACAGCCAGCCCATGTTCATAAGCCAACTAGCATTGACTGCATTTTCTTAAGGACTTGATGAACCTGTTCCAATAATCAACATGGCAGTGAGCCCTTTTCACTTTGGAGTCTGCTGGATGAAAAAAGGCTGCAGCAGAGACATCGCGACTGAGCATGAAGAAATGAGGACAAGGAAACTTCCGGGTTGCCGGGCTTTGGCGACAGCAGGGATTCGCGTCTCTCCGCGATCCCTGCTGTGCTCGCCGTCTTGGTGCCTCCGATCCAGACGGATCTGGAGAATAAAGCTGCCCCATAGAGGCAGCCGAAGATAGGGAGGATCTGGGAAGGGGTTTGGAGGTGTCACAGACCCCCTCCTCACCCAGCTTAACCTCCTTTTCTCAAGGTGGTGGAGCGGCGGTCAGTGATGGTCGTCACTAAGAAGCCGGCAGCTGGAAAAGATTGTGCTGGAGGAAGAAGGAGAAAGAAGATTCAAAAGTGAAAGTGCTGGCTGTGCCGGGAAAATAACAGCTTCTAAAACCCTGGAGTGGAATTGTTTATTGCCTGAAAGATACATTGTATCCCTAAGAAGAGAAGAGCGGCGGAGAAAGCTGCTAAGGGAAAACTTTTTTTCTACTTACTCTCCCACCCCACAGAAACATTAAATGCAGAACTGGAAAATGCATTGGGCACTGAAGGTATTTTAACTTGAAAACTATCAGAGAAAGGACTTTGGACTTTGGACTTAACACCCTCAGAAATTGGAAAGCCCGCATTGGAGGTATGGATTTCTGAGCGCTTAAAGGGAAATTGTTGTTGTAAGGGGGGGGAGAGGAAAAAAAACTTTTTGGAGCAGAGCTTGAAAAAGGAGGAGACTGCCTAGAATTTTAAAGAAAGATACATTTTAATGGGAACCTTTTGATCAATCAGTAACCCCAGAAAGAGAAATTTAAGAAGGTAAAAAAAAAAAAAGCATAGAAAGAAATAGTTTATTTGGACTACTTAGTGACTTTGGAATTCTTTTGGAATTACTCTTGACTAAAAATACTTGGGTGGTTGTTTTTGAAGAAGTCTTTCTCTTCATGATGGCATCGCTTTTGAACGAATTAAAAACTCAATACCAAAAATATAAGAAAGAAGAGCAAGATGGAAAAGATACTTTGGGCACTCTTTTTCAATTTTTAGAAATGGCGGTACGCACTTACAAAAAATTGACTACGCAGCAGGATGACCGGAACAAAGAAGAAGAAGAAGCCATTTTGGATGAGCAAGGGGTTTACTTTGGGGAGGAGGAGGAAGAGGAAAAGAAAAAGGGGATTTTAAGGGTAGAGAAAACAATCCAAAAAGAGAAGAATGAGATGAAAGATGGATATAAGGTTAGAAAACAACAGAAAGTGGGTAAGCAGCAGAAGAAAAGGGGGGAGGAGAGACAAGGGGGGGAAAAAGGCAAGGAGAAAAATAAACAAGTGAGAAAGGAGGGGATGAAAAACCTTAATGCTGGGAAGCAAGACTTTAAGAAACAGAATCTATTTAGAGACAATGGGTAAATTTAATTGAAAAAGGGATTCTGGAAGGTACATAAAAGTGTGTTTTTCTATGTGTATTTAGAGTAAAATGTGTATTAGTACGTATGATTTGTTTTTTTTTTTTATGGTATTCCTGGTGGATTGTAGGCTTATATTTTGTAATTGTAGTGTATTTGCTTTTCTTATAAAGTTTTTTGTGTAATTCTAGAATGTACTAACCAGAATCTCAATATAATTTAAGTGTTATATTAAGTATTGTTAAGTTAGGGAAAAGAGTTAAAGGTGTTACTCCAATAACTGCACAGGAGAAGTATAGTCAAAGAAATAAGATGAATGGATAACTGTAAAAGAACAGACAAAAAATGATAAGTACTATGAATTGTATTAAGATAAGATAAACAAAATATAATTAAGAAAGATAAAAGAGGGAAGAAGTTATATAGAAAATTGAAAATGGTAATAAGATATGGATTGACATATAAAGTAAATATGATTTTTGAATTTGTGTCTGTGCGAAGAGTTTTAACCCGGGAGTAAGCAGCTTTCAGAAATGAGGTTTTTTATGTTCTGTGTTATGTATGTTTTGTCTATTGCTTTTTTAAAAGGCAAAAATTTTGATTAATAAGAAATATAATCTGGATAATAGAATGAAAAGGAGAAATTGGGATACGTTTTACTGGTTCTTCCAGAATGACTCTTTATGTTAATATGCCTTGATTGTTTGTATGCTTTGTTAAGCTAACAAAATTTGTTTTTTAAAACAAAAACAAAAATAAGTCAGAATAGCAGATAAATTAGAAAAGAAATGTTATTGAATAAGAGTAAAGAGAAATAATGTGAAATCTGTTAAAGGGAATTTATGTGCCTACATTGAAATGGGATAAACCAAAAAAATGCGATATAAAATAATGTGTTATCTGCTCTGTAAAGATCTATGATGGAAAGCGGTTTTATGTTTTTAATGTTTAATGATGTTTTGTTTTGTTTGTTTTTTGTTAACATTAATAAAATTTGTTTCAAAAAAAAAGAAAAGAAATGGGGACAAGGATGTTTTATTTTCAGGACAAATTATTGTTTGGAAAGTCAAGATGGGCAGACTGAAGAGAATGAGAAAATAAAGAAAGCTACATGAAAGAGACCAAAATTGGTAACACATCTGAGTTGCAAAATGTAAGAGAGCTTTTTTTGGTTGCAACACACATTCTCTGGAACCCTCAAAGCACATATCAAATTTGTTACAATATAGGCCCAGGAGGCACAATTCCAAGTTATAGCAGGGAGAGAGAAAGAGAGAGAGGGGGAGGGAGGGAGAAGCATTTGTTTGTTTGTTTGTTTGTTTGTTTGTTTATTTCCTGCCTTTATTATTTTTATTAAAAAAATTCAAGGCAATATCCAACACACTATGAGGCAATGACTGGCCCAAATTCACCCAGCTGACTTCCATGAATAAGTGAGACTTGAACTTACGGTCTCTCAGTTTCTAGCCTGGTGCCTTAAACCAAACTAGCTTTTCAGTACATTTCTCTTAAAATGTTGTTAAGAATTAATGACTGGAGCTCAATCTTGCATTTTCAAAGTTTTCCCTTGATATAACATTAATAATAAAAATTTGGGAAGAACTTTCAAAGCTGTCTGGGGGAATAACCAAGTTTTCACATGGCTCCTGTAGCATCAGGCATTATATCTTCAATTCAGGCACACATTAAAAACACTTTTGCTTGCCTTGACCTTTGAGAGCCAATAGAAAGGCTGCCAAATTACAGCCATTCTTATTTTTCATGTTTTATTGCTGCATTTATGGTGTTTTATGAGTTTTTATTATTTTATTCAAATGTATTTTTAATTCTGTGTGCCACCTGCAGATGTACTGCGTGACAGGTGGTATATACATTTTTAAACTAAATGATGAATAAATAATAGGAAGAAGGAAGGAAAGCAACAAAAATGGGACAGAAGAAATAAAGAGGTGGTACTCTCAGTGAGGAAAACAGATGGCTGACAAGGGAGAAAAACAGAAAGGGGGTTCAGATTTTCTTAGATTTGTTCATTAATTATTTGTGCTTAGTGTCTAGTTAGCATGTTGGGTCTTAGCTGTGGGACAAGGATTAATGCTTCCTTTGAAGTATCACCTCAGCTAACATTTCTAGGAGCAAAACCAATGTAGGCTGGTTTCATCTATTCTATTAAGCCTTGCTTTTCTATAATGGGAATGGGAAAGGAATTGCCACAGCAATTGCCACTTTAAACAAGCAGCTGTATAACCATGTTTTGAAGCTGACTTATTTGGAAACTTACCAGAAGTCAGACCATGATTTATGAAACAAGAGGGGAAAAAACTCACTTGGCAAAAATAGAAATATTGGCTTCCAAAGTTCTCTCAGGTTCAAGGGAGAGAGTGAGCCTAGGGCTTTCTTCAGTGGATATCCATCATGATAAATTATAGTACAATGTTACAAACAGGGTCATGGGGTCAGAACGACCTCTATAGCATTCCACAAAGAGGTCCTATAGTATAATACTTAAGGAAACAGAAAGAAAATGTGTGTGTGTGTGTATGCGGTGCTGGGATTCAAAAATTTGTACTACAGGTTCTGTGGGCATGGCTTGGTGGGCGTGGTATGATTTGGAGGGCGTGGCAGGGGAAGGATATTTTAAAATCTCCATTCCCTCCCCACACCACTAACCTGCTTTCCAGTTCCGTTCTCCTGTGCAGGGCAACAAAAGAAGACCCAGCCAATCAGCTGGAATTCAGGAGGCAGAGAATAGCTGGGGGCGGGGCCAGCCAGAGGTGGTATTTGCCGGTTCTCCAAACTACTCAAAATTTCCACTACTGGTTCTCCAGAACTGGTGACAACCTGCTGAATACCACCTCTGTGTGTGTGTGTGTGTGTGTATTGTATATACAGGTGTGGGATTCAAATTTTTTAACAACCTGTGGGCATGGCTTAGTTGGTGGGTGCAGCTTTGTGGTCATGTGACTGGCGTGGCCAACTCAACATCACTCACATTGAGACAAGCATCTCCTCACCTGGCCTCTCATGACTGTGGGGATGCTGCAACAGTCGTAAGTGTGAAAAATGGTCATAAGTCACTTTTTTCAGTGCCATTGTAACTTTGAATGGTCACTCCACACAAGCAAAGTACCAGCAAAGGAGGGGGAAAAAAACTTCAGAGAAGTTCCTGAGACAGGAAGTCTAGTCCTGCTAAGAATGTAATAAGGGTTAATGGAGAGGCAGTTTCTGTAAGCAACACCAGAATGTTTCTTTCCTGCCTTCCTTACAGGATTAGGCCAGTAATTTCTTCTAACAACAGGTTCTCCAAACTGCTTAGAATGTTAACAACTGGTTCTAGCGAATAGGTGCAAACCTGTAGAATCCCACGTGTGTGTGTGTGTGTGTGTGTGTGTGTAGGTTCATGGCTGTCAAAATAATATAACTTGTATCATGATGTTATATGATTTAGCTACATAATTAATATTATTTGAATAATGATTTTATGATGTATGCACTTGCTCCTTTATACCCCACTTCATCTCCACATATGAACACCAATATGAGATTGTGCAAATATAACCTTTAGATGTTGATTTTGCCTAGATTGTTCATTTTTCTTTCCTAATTTAAAAGATTTCTATAGCTGCCCATCTTATACAGTATAACCCTGGACAGCTCACAAGTGGCAATTGAAAAATATAAAATAGAAAACACCCACACAGAAACTCCTGGAGTCTCCATCCACAACATATCCCCACAGTCACAACGACTTTCTGTACTCTAGATTATACTATACAACCCCATACCGCAAAGCTTGTGGAAAAAGCCAGTTCTTCAAGTCTTTTTGGAAATCTCAGAAGCTATGGGAGTGCTGGATTTTAGGGACAGGGTGTTCTGAATTACTGGGAATTGTGTTGCCTTGCTCTCACTAGTCCAACATTTAACAGAAATGTCACAGGGCCTATCCACCCTATCAGACTTAGTGGAACAAGCAAATACCTCAGTGACAGGCAGTCCTATAAATAACCTGTCTCTATGCCATTCAGAACTTTAACAATAACCAAGACCTTGAATTGCACCTGAGAATATACTGCAAGTGAGAGCAACTCATGTGGCAACCTCTTTATGCTGCATCACCTATAAAGTCATGGAATCAATTATTAACCAATTCATTATCCTCCACTTAGAAACAAACAACCTACTCTCTATTAAACAATTTGGTTTCAGGAAAAAAAAACTATCCTGTAATCTGCAACTCTTACACTGCAAAAACATATGGACTACACAACTCGATCAGGGCAAAGCAATACACACAATTTACATAGACTTCTGTAAAGCCTTTGATTCAGTGGTACATGACAAACTACTCCTAAAACAAAATCTTATGGTATCTCTGGACACCTGCATGACTGGATAGAAGCATTCCTGTCAAACAGACAACAAATGGTCAAAGTTGGGAGCATCCTATCAAATTCTGTACCTGTCAAAAGTGGTGTCCCCCAAGGCAGTGTTCTAGGACCAACTCTCTTTATACTCTACATAAATGATCTCTGTAATCATATTAAGAGCAACTGCATTCTCTTCGCTGATGATGTAAAGCTATTCAACACCACAGACAATACTGCTGCCCTTCAAAAAGACCTCAACTATGTATCAGAATGGTCAAACAAATGGCAACTTCAAATCTCAACATATTGGCAGAAAAAAATCAGAAAATAAAATACAAGCTGAATAGTCAAGACCCTGTTAATGATCCAAATTCCTTGAAGTACTCATAAATGATCTAAGTGCTAGAGCCCACTGTAACTACATTGCCAAAAAGGCATTAAGAGTTGTTAACCTAATCCTACGTAGCTTTTTCTCTGGTAACATCACACTACTAACTAGAGCATACAAAACATTTGCTAGACCAATACTTGAATACAGATCATCAGTCTAGAACTTGCATTATGTATTTGATATCAATATAGTTGACAAAGTCCAGAAATATTTCACAAGAAGAGTTCTCCCACTCCTCTATTCGTTGCGGAATACCTTATGTCACCAGACTTGAAATTCTAGACCTAGAAACCTAGAATTGCACTGCCTTCGGTCCAATCTTAAGTATGGTACATACAATTATATATTGCAATGTCCTACCTGTCAATGAATACTTCAGCTTCATCCATAACAATACAAGAGCACACAATAGATACAAACTCAAGTTAAACCACACCAAACTTGATTGAAGGAAATACAACTTCAGCAACAGAGTGGTCAATGTCTGGAATACTCTACCTGACTGTGGTTTCTTCCCCAAACCCCAAAAACTTTAACCTTAGACTGTCTACTATTGACCTCACCCCTTTCCTAAGAGGTCTATAGGGGGCGTGCATAAGTGCACCAAAGTGCCTACTGTCCCTGTCCTATTGTTTCTCTTTTTTTTCTTATATGTATCCATTTCATGTATTCATAACTATGTTTATTCTTACACCTGTTATCTTATAATCGCTTGACAAAATTAAATAAATAAATGGTATGATGTGGATGAACTGTGCAATCTGCTATATTATACTAGAACCAAAAGTAATTTCCAGATGATCTTCAAATGCAGGGTGCATTTATATAGGGTGGATGGCATAGTCTAACTAAGATGTGACTAAGGTATAAGTTACCATGAGCAGGGCATTCCAATCCATGAATGGGTGTGATTAGCACATAAGGTTTATCTATGCAAAGGCTCACCTAGCCTCAGTTTCCACTTGAGCAGGAGCCATGAGTCCAAGAGGAGTCCCAAATCCACAAGGTGTTTCTGGGGAAGTACAACCTTAGCAAAAGTCAAGGAGACAAAAAACACAAAACCATTCTGCTTGCTATGGTTGAGTTGAATCCAATTCTTCCCCATCCAAATACCCTCAGTCTCCAGACACTGGAATTGTGTCATTTGGTCAACCAAAAGTGGATATATACAGCATCGCTATGATACTTCACCCCCTATTGTTGAATAATCTCTCTTAACAGTCGCATGTACATGTTAAGAGAAGGCAGGAAAGTTTGGAGCTCTGATGTATTTCACATTGCAAGGGCCTATGCTACAACTTTTTGTGAAATTTCAAAACTGTTGGGTCAAATCTGCTTTAAAAATACATAAATAAATGTATCTCAAAGGAGTTAATATGACTTTACTATACATTCAATGGCCACTTCTTTATTGTCAATACTTTATACTGCAATAGAAGCAGGGGTGGGATTCTACCAGTTCGCACCTATTCGCTAGAACCAGTTGTTAACATTCTAAGCAGTTCAGATAACCGGTTGTTGGAAGAAATTGCTGGCCTAATCCTGTAAGGAAGGCAGGAAGGAAACATCCTGGTGTTGCTTACAGAAACTGCCTCTCCATTAACCCTTATTACATTCTTGGCTGGACTATACTTCCTGTCTCAGGAACGTCTCTGGAGTGTTTTTCCCCTCCTTTGCTGGTACTTTGCTAGTGTGGATTCAAAGTTACAATGGCACTGAAAAAAGTGACTTATGACCATTTTTCACATTTGTGACTGTTGCAGCATCCCCACAGTCATGAGAGGCCAGGCGAACAGATTTGTGTCTTCATATGAGTGATGTTGAGTTGACCACGTCCAGCCAGTCACATGACCACCAAGCCATGTCCACCTAGTCACATGACCACCAAGCCATGCCCACCACCTAAGCCACTCCCAAAGAATCGGTTGTTAAAAGTTTTGAATCCCAGCCCTGAATAGAAGTATTTCCAAAGTGAACATTTTTGAGGGGGGAAGAGAATTAAAATAAAACCAACATGTTTTACCTAAAGTATGCCAGAATAAATTTACTATAATGATATCTGAGAATCGAAACCTATTATCTAAAATATATTACACACTTATTTTTATATTATCATTTTCTATTCAAACTGTTGAATTGAAAATGACATGTTTAAAGATCAATACTCTATGAAGGAAAATTGCACAAAAATACTTCTTGAAGGACTGTTGTTTTTGTTGCTGTTAACCAAACCAATGCTATTGACATAAACACACTGCCAAGAAATCCTTTATTTCTCTCCAGTAATCTGCTGAGGATTTTTTTTTAAAAAAGTTATACATTCTACTTTTTCATTTAGAGCCAATAGTCATACAATATATCCTGTGATATGGATTATAGTAAAAGATGCACTTCTTTACTTCTTTATTTTCTTACTTCCCACTGATCTATTTATTGTTAGAAAACTATTATGAGCCACATTCAGTACTACAACCCTGCATGTCAGAAGTCAGGTAGCACAAATAACAATTCCTGCATCGATTCATTCCCATGTCCAAATTCTTGCATTATTTTCTCTAATTCTCATTTAAAGGCATAAGCATATTTATTTTAGATGATAGATAGATAAATGATAGATAGATAGATAGATAGATAGATAGATAGATAGATAGATAGATAGATAGATAGATAGATGACAGACAGACACACAGATAGACAGACTTACAGAATTCCAGACAAAATTCACAGAATTCCAGGCAGGCTACAGAAATAAAATCCCAAATAAAAATAATCATTTATTATTATCCTGCAATATACCTCCTTGTTGGTAGAATGTAGGCAACAGGAACTTGGCTTACTAGAGAATTTTTAGATTAGAGATGCTAGCTTGCATCAAATCAATTGACCATACTTCAGAGTAAAATTAGCCTCGGATCTTGTTTGTGCATACTGGCCAAAATAAGTGAAATCTGAATGCTTCTCTCCTTACTGACACCAGAGAATGCTACTGTACATGATGCATTTGGTTAAATCTGGTAATACATTGTAACTCTTTTCTACCCTGCTAAAAAGCATTTTGTGAAACCCATGATGAATGGCTTAACCATGGCATATAAAAGTCTGAGACTTGAAAGATAGGAAGAGTCAAATGTAAATAGCATATATTAACCAATGGAATGAATAATGAAAAATTAACAAACTGTACATTTCTGAAGCTAAAGACTGATCCATAACTTCTTGCTTGCCCCACAACCAGGAGGACATGACATCTACTGTTTCAAGCGGACAGAAGCAGACAATGTATCTTCACCCTGCCCCTTGCCCAGTGTTTCTCAACCTTGGCAACTTTGAGTTTAAGACATGTGGACCTCAACTCTCAGAATTCCCATGCTGGCTGGGAAATTCTGGGAGTTGAGGTCCACATGTTTTAATCTTGTCAAGGGTTGAGAAAGATTGACTTAGCCAGTGAACCAAGCAAGTTGTCTGGCTCTATATTAAAACTTTGCTGAGCCTCTACCAGCATAAGCAGGGAAATCAGACCCCCCTGCTGTGCTTTGAGACACAAAGGTCTCCATCTCAATTAGGTTAAGTTTCTTCTGAATATATGTATGGCCTCCCTGCTCTTATCCCTACTCTCTAGGTACAGTGAATTTCTTAGTGTCTTTTTTAAACAGGAAGAGAAATGTTGAGAAATTTGTTGTTTCTTTTTTCTTTAAATTGAGTGAAATTGAGAGGAAGTCTGCCAAATTTCCCCTTCTAGCCCAGCAACAGGAAGAACTCTCAAAGTATCTCCCACCTTCCTCCATAAGGAAAGAGAATATGGGAACTGTTCAGCTTGGAACAAAACATATGTTACAGATATAACAGAAGGGTAATGCTCTTAAAATATGTGGGGTTACTTCTAATGGAAAAAGAGGCTTGGTGGAATGATGAAGTGAAGGAGAAAAATGAAGTATGTCAGAGAATTATTTCTGCAAAACAAAAAAAAGAAAGACTGATAAATGCATTGGTCCATATAAAGCTGTTCGTTGGACACACCTGATGCTAAATTTGAAAATCCAACTTCTTCATGGAGGAAGATGTAAGCTATATTCCAAAAAAGAACCAATATACTATTTTTCAGAAAGGAGATGCCAGGAAGAGGCAGAGGGTCAACATAGATTGTCATTCTTTAGATTTCTGAATTTGATCATCTTTCAGAGTAGGAGCTTGGGTTAGTCATTTGTAGCAAAAATGAGATGATCTTTTAATGTCAAACAAATTTAGCTTTCAGGTGGTAGAATCCATTTGATTGTTATTAGCATAATTATTAAAATATGTCACACAACTGCCACACCTCTGGGCAGCTCACAAGTATAATCATTTTTTTAAAAATACACAAAAACAGAAATAAAAGAATAAAAGTTGGCAAAGATGAGAAGAACTGGACAGGAACAACAACAAAAAACATTTCCAAGAAGGTTTCATTTAGCCCCACCAAAAGCATGGGTTAAGAACCACGTCTTCAAGCCCCTTTAAAATACCAACAGGGTTGAAACCAGACAGATCATGGATAAGGACCTTCATTTCAAAAGGCAGGTGCTGCTACCGGGTGCTGCTACAGGATAGATGATGTTGTTTTATTAAAGTAACCTGGTATATGCCAATTCTGTCAGACTGAATTGAAAGAAAGGGAGACAGGCAATCCCTCAAGTCACCAGGTCCTATGCCCTTAAAAGTTAGTCATCAGTACATTGCACCCCAAAGCAAATTATCAACAGACAAGCTTGAAAAACAGAGGTGTTACATTGGCATATCAATACACACCATCACTGTTCACACCACTGCATTTTGGACCAGTTGAAGTTTCCAGGTGGTCTTCAAGGGTAACCTCAGGTAGAACATCTCACAGCAATCAAACCATGGAGTGTCCAGGTGATAGTGATCATCTGAAGGAATCAGGATTTAACTGGCATACCAGCTGAAGCTTTGAAAAGGCCTTGCTGGCTACAATTGTCACCTGCACATCCAGCAGGAGTTCAGGAAGACCCCAGACTGTGCCTCATTCTTCAATAGAGAAGAATTCACCTGGGATGTAGTCATTTAAAGTATTGAGTACTGCCTAGGGCAGGAGTGTCAAACTGAAGGCCCGCTGACTGGATCTGGCCTTTAATGTAGTTGGATCCAGCCCATGGGGCCTTCCTGGTCTACCCAGTTCAAAGAAAGATCAGGCCAGCCCCGTCTACCCAGTGTGAAGAGAAAAGATCAGGCAAGTGTGGCATTGGCCCGGTCTACCCAATGCAAAGATGAAACATGCCAGCAGTTTGGGGAGTGGCATCAAGCTGGCCATGCCTACTGAGTCAACCACACCCACTCAGTCAACCACACCCACCCAGTTGACCATGCCCACCTGGCCCCCGAGGTCAACCACAGCCCTGATGCAGCCCTCAATGAAATTGAGTTTGACACCCCTAGCCTAGGGAAAATTTTTACTGTTCTACTATTCCCAATCAGTCTGTGTCCTAGAACATGTTGAAATGAATCTCACATTGATAGTCGCTTCTCAGAAGATATCATAGAGGGTAAAGACAATAGCTATTCAATAACAATCAATGCTCTGATAGGCTATAGTAAAGATATTAAGGCAAAAAGGTGAGGCTATAAGGCAGAAATCATCTCAGTTGTTTAGCCAGATTTTGCAGAATGTCCTCACAGGGAGGCATAGCTGCCCTCTCTCTCTTTCTTCCTTTGAACTTAATGAAATTTCACTAGCACTCCAGTGTAGCTTCCCATTAATTTTAATTGATCTGGCACAGGAGAACTCTCTGATAAATTATACATGACATATAGTACATTTGGACCCAGGAGCAACTATCAGTTTGAATAAACTTCTTCATAATATTGATCAACTATCTGCACCTACTAGCCAGTTCATTCTATCATTATATTGTACGTACCATGAACTAAAAGCACTGTGCACAAACATGCTGTCATATTATGCTAATAAAGCGTGAGTTGGAAGCTGTAATGTGGCTATATCATACTGCAACCTGCCTTGATGTAGGATCATAACATGATTGTTTATGAATGAAAGAGTAAAAATCTCTCTCCCTCTCTCCCTCTCCCTCCCTCCCTCTCTCTCTCTCTCTCTCTCTCTCTCTCTCTCTCACACACACACACACACACACACACACACACAGACACACACACACACACACACACACACACCCTAAGGGTCTACAGCAGCTGTTATCTGCCAGATACAGATAGAATGTCAGAAAGGTGCTAATCTGAATATTCCCAACTAGAATTTGGAATTTAGAGTTTGATCTATGATGGGGGAAAGGCGGGGGAATCATCTCCCAGGTAAAATAAAACAGCAGCTTAATTTAAAATGTCTCTGGCAATTTATTTATTCCAAGAAGTGTCCAATAAATAAATGATCAATATGATAGGCTGCAACTTGCCAGATTGAATTTCTGATACTACTTATTCTAGGGAATTGGAGAATTCTTAGTCTTTCCAATAAGGGTCTTTCCTAATCCACAGAAAATTAGAATGGAAAATGCTTTATATCTTCCTGCAAAAACCCAGGAATACTAAATTTAATAAACCTTGTATGACTCTATCAGCCCTATGATTCTATGAATCCTGAAATCTCAGGAATAGTTATATAGCTATGCAACTTGTATGTGGGGAAAAATTTAATAGGAAATTCATTAAAGTCAATGAAATCAAATTTCTAGATATAGAAAGAGTTTATTAGGGAAAGGTGAATATAGAAAACCAAGCAGAAGCAACAATTACACAGAATTTCATATAAAATACATTCAGCCTTGCTAAAGTAGTTAATTCTTGGTAATGATTGAATGCCAAGTTTTGCAGATTCCTAATGACTATATAAATATTTTTTTCTCCTTAATGATCTGTCCCTAACCTGGCCTTTCAGGTCTTCCAGAAATGCACTCATTGCTACTGTAATTAAATCTATCCAGAGAACTGCTGGTCATCCTCTTCTCCAGATTGTAATTTATGTTGGAGAAAATAGCTACAGAATCTATGGAATCCAAAGCATCTTTTTAGATTCAGATTTGGATATCATACAGCCTTAGTATCTTCTGCAAAGCATACTTATAAGAGTTATCTGCTCTGCTATTTTCATCACTTTCTTCTTCTAGAGATTATTGGAATAGGCTTTCTTAGAAGAAGCAGCCCATGCTTATTTTGCTCCTCTTTCTCAAGAAAAACTGGTCTATTTTTTAATTTTAATTTTTCTCAAAACTATATTGATTTAATCTATTCCTCCTTAATCTGCCTTTCTAACCTGTGGTAGGTGCCTTGTTAGTCCAATTACTGCAGTTCTTCAGTACTTTTAGTCCTCCTGTCTTACAACTTTTAATTCTTATAAATACCTTTTAGAGATATTTAGAGATGATAGAGGTAGAGCTACAGAGACAGAGAATGAGATGATATAGGGATAGAGATGATAGAGATTGAGAGAGAGAGATGATACTGAGATTAGAGATAGATGATGGATGATTGATAGATGATAAAGGTACAGATAGATATACACAATATTCACAATGGCATACCTACTTCACAATTCAACCTGTGAAATCATTCCCACAACAGGCTAATGTTGGTAACGAGATATCAGAAAAACAAATAACCAGAGTGGTAGACTTTTCTATTATCAGTCTTTGTTTTTAACAGTTTTTAAAAGTTATTATTTTTAGAATGAATGGAACACTTTCTGCACTTCTTCAGTGCAACTTCTCCATGGGCTTTTTGCTAAACAGTTTGGAGGGCACTGTGATATTCTTTCCTCAGGCCCAGCTACCTCTGCTTTAAAAGACAAGCGAGTATTTCAAAAATAAATTGGGTAAAAATCCCACTTAAATTAGCCCGGGCATTTAAAGTCCTCTAAAGGGTCTGTAATTCCTGCTGTTTCCATCCTATTCTTCTAAAAAATTAAACAGCTGCAGTCACTTTGCAGTTTTTTTCCTTCTAGCTTATGGGCTTTTTTAAAAATCAAATCTAATATTCTTTGAATCATGCCAACTTCAAAGTGCATTTAGCTGATTCAAAAAATCCCAGTGGCTGGGTTACTGGTATACCTTCAGTTAAACCTTATTGAATTGTAAATCAAATATTCATTTTTTTAAAAGCAGGTTTACTTTCTATATTAGATAGCATGTTCTGTAAAATGCAGAATTCCCAATTAGCATTGCCATCCAAACACATTTTAAAAACCTCTTGTTTGTCACAATTTAGGCAGGAGTGTTTTGAAACTGGAATTAGACTTTTGCACCAAAGCAAAGCATTTCTCTTTACCCAGAGAAGCATTACTTTTCTTGTATTAATTTTCTAGCCAGCAGAAACCTGTCTGTCTGATGGAAATTGCATTTTCATGCCCAGGTGTGTCAAAAGGTCCACTAAAATATCCTTTGTGACCTTGATGCAGATTTAATCTGTCACAGTGCACACATTTTAGCTATAGTCCTGTCTTTCTGCCGTCTGGTCCTATAAAAAGTTAAGCAGATATCTTTTCATTCACTTGCAACATATGGTGTGACCTTGGCAATGGTCTAATCTATCTTGGCAGATTCAAGATAGAGAAACAAGGAATAGAGACAGATCTGTTAGTTTCTTCTATTGATCAATGTCTTGACTGAAAGCTCATTATGAGCCGAAGGAATGTTTCAGACCCTGGTCCTCCTATAGAGGTGCTGAAAGGAAGACCAAGAAACCAAAGCTGCTTTTTTGATTCAATTTAATGACCACAATGGAACCCAACATTTCTGTTGCTAAGTGAGACAGTTGTTAAGTAAGCTTTGCCCCATTGTATGGCCTTTCTTGGCACAGTTCTTAAGTGAATCTCTGCCATTGATAAGTTAGTAACCTGGTTGTTAAGTGAATCTGGCTTCCCCATTGACTTTGCTTGTCAGAAGATCGCAAAAGGTGACCATGGGGCTCAGTAGAGGTCATAAATGTGAACCAGTTGCCATCTGAATTTTGATCATATTATCATGGGGATGCTGCAAAGGTCGTAACTATGAAAAATGGTCATAAGTCACATTTTCCAGTGCCATTATAACTTTGAATGGTCACTAAACAAACTTTAGTATGTTGAAGACCACCTGTACATACTTTAAATTTAAAAGTATTAAAGGGTATGAATCAATATTGTCCACTAATATTTTATGGAGACTAAAGTTTAATACTGTACATATGATGTGCCTTAAAGTCTCATTATAGTACAGAGCTATGGATGTGAGAAAACAGGCACAGATAGTTATTGTACAAGGTATATATCTATCCAGAGAATATTTATCCAGCCACAAATCTGATTTGTCCATGTTATTGATTTTAGTTTCATTCATGATAGTTTATTGAATACATCGGATCTATGCAACGTGCAAATACAAAAACTAGATAAAGTACTTTCTGGCGTGGTGTGAACTCAGCAAATAAATAGTTCTCCAGCAGCCCTGAAAACTATATCTTCAGTCTGCAGGAGAAGCTATCTATGCAGAATATGTAATCCTGAAATAATCTTTGGGCTTGTCTGTATTATAATATTATCTGATTCCTATGGGTAAATAAATTATAAATCAAACTGGTTTAAAAATGCATTTCTAGGTGTCATCTCCTTCCTCTGCTTTGGCCATCTGTCAGGATCATGCTTACCACAGCTCATGATTGGTGAATTCCTATGTTTTACACCTCCTAGCCATTCAGCAGCAGCAGCAGCAACTATGGGGTCATATTAATGTAAGTAGGATTGCATCATTCTGATGTAAGCCCTCCATTTTTCCAGCATTAATATGATTTTGCACACACATTTCAAAGGAGTGGAGCTTTTTATTTGGCATTTTAATGGAGGTTTTGACAGAGTTGGAAGGGACCTTGTAGGTCATCTAGTCCAGCCTCCTGCCCAAGCAGAAGATCCTACACCATTTCTGATAGATGACAGTCCAGCCTCTTCTTGAAAGCTTCCAGTGATGAAGCTCCCACAACTTCTGAAGGCAAGTGGTTCCATTGGTTGATTGCTCTCATTGTCAGAAAATTTCTCCTTATTTACAGGCTCAATCTCTCCTTGATCAGCTTCCATCCATTATTCCTTCTCTGGCCTTCGGGTGCTTTGGAAAATTGCTTCATCCCTTCCTCTCTGTGGTAGCCCCTCAAATATTGGAACTCTGCTGTCATGTCTCCTCTGGTCCTTCTCTTACTAAACTAGCCCACTTCCTGCAACTATTCATTGTATGTTTTAGCCTCCAGTTCCCTAATCATCTTGGTTGCTCTTCTTTGCACTCTTTCTAGAGTCTCAACATCTTTTTTTTAACTGGATGCAGGTGTGGTCTTATAGAGTGGTATTAGTCAGTGGTGGCTGCATGGCTGGACCAGTCAGGCCAACCGGAAGTTGTGATCACTGGCTGGGCCTGCCCACCCTCCCCTGCATTATCCTTTCCATATACAACTAACTTTCTGGCTCATTTCCCCCACCCATACTGCCCAGCTGTGTTCTGCATGGTGCCTACTGTACTCACCAGAAATGTCTGAGTAGATTAGCTGCATTTTTGAAGCTCCATTTCAGCCCCAAAGTGTGCATGCACTCACAATAGCGAACTGGTTGTTAACATAAATGCAGCCCACCTCTGATAATAGTACTACACTTGATCTTGATTGCATCCCTCTGTTAATGCCACTTAGGATTGTGTTAGCTTTTTTGGCTGCCACCGCACACTGCTGGCTCATATTTAGCTGGTTGTCCACTAAGATGCCAAGATCCTTCTCAGAGTTACTGCTATTGAGCCTGGTTTCACCCAGTCTATATTTGGTTTTTCTTGCTTAATTCTAAGACTTTACTTTTTTCTACATTGAATTTCATTTTGTTAGATAGGGCTCAGTGCTCAAGTCTGTCACAATCCACCTGAATCTTGAGCCCATTTGATTTTTATTTTATTTTTAAAGTGGATTTCACTCAGCATAGAGAAGGCCCAGTCGTAGACATGTTTTAGAAAGGTTAGTCTAGGCTTCAAAAACTCTGGGGGGAGCGGGGAAGAGAGGACATCTAGGAAATGATCTGAAAATTGTCACACACACAAAATGAAAATCACATCACCTTATCTAAAATGGCAGACTTTTCTTGATCCTCCTGATTTAAAGTTAAATTGCCTCTTCGTCAGTGGCCATGGCAGGACTGTGAGCAAAGCTGACGTGGCCCTTTGAATGGCCTTGTCATTTTTTTAAAAAAAAATCTATGACTTTTCCCAGACAAAAAAGGAATAATAGATAAAATTAGTTTTAAAAACAATCCAGCTCTCAAAAGAACAAGAAATCTCAGATTAGAGCTCGCAGGACAGGTATCAGGCATTGAAGTGAAGTCATGTACTGTCTGAGCAACTGATATATCTTATTAAATGTCAGCTTCATTAAAGGTCACTGGCTGAATTGATTTTGGAAAAGTTTTAACATAACAAACTCTGCCAAGCAATTCCTTGTTGGATCAGAGAACAAAACCATTTTAACACAGATTGGGTAAGCCAGGGATAGAATTCACAGCTGTTTTATACAGTATAAGAATATTATTTCAAAATTTGTTGAGGTTAGAAGACCAAAGGGTGGTAATTCATTTATAATAGTGTTTAGGAATCAATAGTTCTATTCATTGAACATTTTTTAAAAGGGGGGGAGGGAAGTTGCTCCTTGTCCCTTTGTGAGATGCCGGGAGAACAGCTGTTGCAAATCTTCTGAAGAATATTTTGCCTATTATCTAGACAAAAACCATGGGAATTGAATGACAGTTTCACTAACATCATGGAAGAAAATTAGCCACTGCTTAAGCTTCAAAGAAAAGTCATGCTATGAACTCGTTAGCCTGAGCTTCTTTCTTGTGGTTCTTTAACTTGATCTAGATTCAGACTTAATAATATACTGATGATAATTTGGACTGGGAATGTTATTATTAACACTGTCATAAAGCACAACATCACATGATTGCAATTCTGGCAGTCTCAGCTGCTGTTGTTAGGTGAATCCCACACAATCACAGCATCCCATAGTCACATGACCACAGGGAAACCCCCACAATGGTTTTAAAGATTGGTCCATCTTAAGTCCCCTCATTCAGCACTTTCGTAACTTCAAAAGATCACTGAATGAGTGGTTATTAAATTAGGACTATCTGTACATGAATTGAGATGTGATATAGGAAGACAACTATTTTTGCCCTTCCAACTCTAACTCTAAATCTCTGCATCAAGTCCGTCACATTATGGAAGAAAAACTATCATCCTTATGAGTCTTGGGATTTTGACACCATGTAAATTTGTGGGTTTTAATAATTAAAGTAACCATAATTATTATAACAAAGGCTGAGGCAGCTGCAGGGTCTTTTAAAAAACAATGAAACACTATTATACTATCTGTCAATTCTGAATCGAACCTGGCTACAGCCAACTTTTGCTGCTTCATAGTTGCCACATACTCTAGGAGGGCGGGGAGTAGGTAGATATCTCACAGACAAAACAACGAACCTCCCCATGGGAACCAAGGTCATCCCAAGAGATGGCAGTTGAAGGAGGTGAGGAGTGACCAGGGAGCCCACCGACTGTTTTAATTGGACAATGTGACTTGGGACATTCGGGGAAAGACACAGATAGTCTTTCAATTAAGCTATTAATGCAGGAAAAGTGTTCGGTTTTGGGGACAGCAGAATACTCAGAGAAGCCATAGAGATAGAAAAACGTCCACACAGCATGAATAAATGAGATGACACCTCCCGCCTTCCAGCCATTTGGAAACCTGCCCTCATGAACAGACGAGTACCTAACATGAAGAATGACACCAGACCCACACCCATGAGAGCCACACAAGATGCCACCACCACACTTCCATGTAGAAAACAGACTCACACCCACTCAGAAGATGAGACACGACCACGGACCAGAGGCCGCACTGCAGCTGCATCACTACCCACTTCAAACCCCTCCGAGCCATACATGAAGCAAACCGACACCCACTATGAAGATGCAGCACGACCACGAACTCGAAGCCAAACAGCAAGATCACAGCTTGTTAGTGTTTGGGGATAAACCCCCAAGCAGAGTATGCAGCAGCAGTCAAGCCAGGCAGGCAAATGAGAGAGAGAGTGGGCCCAAGAGTATACACACACTGGAGACAAAAACACTGTTTGTGGTTTTAAAATAGTTATTTAATACACACAGAGATTAAGAAGTGTCATTCAGTCCATATATCATTATCCAGTATATCCATCCAGTTATCAAGTCCATTAACAGTAAATACAATGTCCTTATCTGCTTGTAAATCTTCTCCTCCCGATACCTTTCTCTCAAAGACAACGCTGAATCCACAGCTCACCAGGCAAACAGTCCTTGTGTTCAGTTGAAATGGTATCTGGCACAGTAGCCATCCAGAGTAAGCAGATAGACGTTCCAAAACACAGCAGGCAGCAGACCAGGAACAGAACCAGGTGCATCCAGAAGCAGGGTCTATTACGTTTCCCTTCCTACCTTTATTACTGCCTGCAACCGCACCCACAATGACATTGCAGTTTCTTGCTTAAAGCTACAAGACACTTAATCCTAGGTTTACATATTTATTCAACCCAAACCTGGTTGGTGTATCCATATACCCAACATTCTCCCCTTTTGGGTGATATAAATATGTAATGCCTTTACATTCTAAACCCATATTTTTCACAACTCTCTAGATGCTTAATGGCACCTTGGGCTTTAGTAAAATGATCAGCTACATTGTCCTCCGACATGCAGTACTCCAGCTGTATCAATTTACTCTGTACAGATTGTCTTACATTAAGATACCTCAAATCTGTATGTTTACTTCTCGTTTTAACTGCAATATTAGTGGCCATTTGAATTGCTGCCTGATTATCTTCATGTACAACTATAGGGTAATTTACAGTTATACCCATATCCTTCAACATTTGTTTGTACATAATCAACTCAGTACACAATAAAGATAAACAGGAGAATTCTGCCTCCATAGTAGACAAACTTATATGCTGTTGCCTTATTGACTTCCAGCCTATTAACGTCTTACCCAGCATTATGGCTGTTCCTGAAGTCGACTTTCTAGTATCTCTTTCTGCTGCAAAACTAGCATCTGCATAAGCACTCAATATGAGATCACCTTTTGGTTCTAAATACAGTGCATGGTGTAATGTACCTTTAAGATATCTTAGGATTCTTTTCAATGCTATCCAGTGACATTGAAGCGGATCATTATTGTGTCGTGCCAGCTGGTTAATACTAAAAGCAATATCTGGCCTTGACCAATTGCTAATATATGATAAGCTACCAATCAAAGATTGATACAGTTCCTTATCACATTTGGGACTTTGTGTATCCATTTTGCAAATATCCTGACTCATTGGAGTCTTTGCAGGCTTACAAAGTTCCATCTTATAATCTATTAGCAATTTAGATATCTTATCTTCTTGAGATATCTTAAAACCTTTCTGTGTTTTCAGTATATTTAATCCTAGATATCTCTTTATCTCCCCTAATTGCTTGATTTTTATTTTCTTGGCTAATGATGTTATTATTTCATTTGCTTCATCATTAGTCTTCGTCATCAGAGCAATATCATCAGTAAACAACAATAATAATGATATTTTACCATTCTTTTCTCTCTTAAATAGACATGGGTCGGCTAAACCAGCTTTAAACCCTATATTGGTCAGTTCCTTCACAATATACTGGTTCCATTCATAGCCCGATTGTTTAAGACCATAGAGGCTCTTCTTTAATAACCAACAATCATTATCATTATTATTGTCTCCTTTAACTCCATTAGGCCTTTTCATATACACAGTATGTCTTAGTGGAGCATGTAAGTAAGCAGTTTCCACATCAAGATGGTTAACTATATATTGCTTGCTTGCTGCCCATACTAATGCTGCCCTTAAAGTTGCTGCTTTCAGACTAGGTGCAAATACTTCATCATAGTCTTTTGCACTTTGTCTAAAGCCTTGGGCTACTAACCTTGCCTTATGGATTGTGTTTCCATCTTTATCTGTTTTTATTTTAAAAATCCATTTGCATCCAATGGGTTTTTCATTACTAGGTAATCTCACGTTTTCATACACTTTCATATCCTTCAGAGACTTCAATTCTTTATTAATTGCTGCATACCAATTTTCTTTCTCTTTAGAAGGATATCTTCTTATCTCATCCACAGTATTTGGGATTCTATTTTCCTGGCACACTGTATTAGCCTGGTATCTATCAGGCGGTCTAGAAATACGTGTAGTCCTTCTGGGTATTACTGGGCTTCTTTGAGTTACTACCTGTTCCTCATCTTCAGCTATTTCTTCCTCTAGGGGCTGTACTTCTTCCTGTACTTCTTCCTTTACATTATTTTTAAAGTTACAGGGATACTTAATGGGATTTCTATATGATTCAATAATCACTTCGTTATTGTTATCCTGTTCTAACTTATCCCATCCTACGTGCTCTAGAAATTGGGCATTAGCACTACATAACACCTTAGATGTGCCTTTCTCCCAAAATCTATATGCCCTATGGTTAACTTGGTAACCAACGAAGAATAATTGTTTAGCTCTATGTTGCCCTTTACGCCTGAGTTGTGTAGGGATATGCACCCATGCTGGTGCACCAAATGTCTGCAGGTAACTCAGATCAGGCTTCCTGCCATGCCACATGGTGAATGGTATTTCACCAGTGGTTGAGTTAACAACATTATTTAATAAATTATTAGCACACATTGTGGCCTCCCCCCACAAAGAATCAGGTAACCCAGAATCAGTTAACATAGTACGGGTCATCGCCTGCAATGTTTGGCCTCGCCTTTCAACAAATGCATTGTGCTGTGGTCTGTATGGTGCAGATGTCTTATGAGCTATTCCAGCTGCCTTTAATCTATTCTGGAATTTGCTGTTAACAAATTCCGTACCATTATCTGTCACCAGGGTTATCAGTTGCCGTTTGGTTTTTCTTTCAGCAAACTTTAACCAGTTGAAGAAATGTTGATATGTTTCAGTTTTGCTTTTCATTAGGTAGCAAAACCCATATCTAGAGTAATGGTCCATAATGCTCAGTATATATCGAGCACCCCCCATACTGGGTTTCTTTGGACCTATAATGTCTGCAAATACTACTTCTAAATGTTCTTTAGTTTTGAAACCATTTAGCCTATTTGCAGGCAATATTTTACTCTTATCTTCACAACAGACATTACAACGCAAATACTTATCACAGGGCTTTAACCTTATTCCTTCAGATAACTCTACTGTACGTTTTAGCATTTTAAAATTTACATGCCCCAAACGTCTATGCAATAAATGGATACATTCATCATGAGGCTTGATATTATTAAATACAGTCTGTGCCTCCCCTTTCTTACTATCATGTAAGACATATAATGCTCCATTTAAAGCTGCAGTTACCTTTTTGTTATCTCTCTCCAGTATGCACTTATTATTCTTAAATGTAACTACATATCCTAGTTTATCTAATACTCTTACAGAAAGTAAGTTCATCTTTAACTGTGGTACATACAACATTTTTATATTCTGGTTTAAACATGGACAATAAGCAATACCTTCACCCTTGGCCTTGAGGTGCCAGCCATTGGCGAGTGATATACGTTGTGAGCTTGTAGACATTTTTATAAACTTTGTCTTATCTCTCATGATGCAGTGGGATGCACCACTGTCCACCACCCATAAATCATTCTTCATATCACAATTGCCAAACATGGCCAGTTCAAAGGATTTCTTTGGCTTCTTTACATTCTGGCTTTTTACTTTTCTGCAGAATCTTGCCAAATGTCCTCTGCCTCCACAATTAAAACACTTTTTAATTGTGTATGCCGTTGAAGATAACTTCTCTTCTTCCGGGTGCTTTATTTTACACAGCTGATCACGTTCAAACCTTCTTCTGGCTTCTTCTAATAGCCTGCCGGTAATTTCAGTTACTGATAAACTGTCTTTTGGCAACACCTCTAATGCAGTCACAAAATCATCATAGCTTCGATCCAAAGAAGACAATATGATGTATACTTGTTGCAACTCATTAAATATAAGCTCTTTTTCTTGCAATTCTTGAAAAATGCTTTTCATACAGTTTAAATGAGTTAGCATGTCTCCATTCTTCTCAAGATGTGTTCTAAACAGCTTCCGTGTAAGATTGATATGAGCTCCTACACTGTCTCGAACATAAATCCTTTTGAGATTCTCCCAGCAGTCTGCAGCATTTTCCACTGCACGGATATGAATGAGTTGCTGGTCAGACAGAGTGAGACCTATGATGCACAAAGCCTGTTCATTCTTTCGTTCATAATCTTGTATCAGTTTATAATCCTCTTCATCGTTAGGATTTAAGTTTGATACATCTGGTGGGTTTGTTATTATGTCCCACAAACCTTCTCTTCGTAGCAGTAAACTACATTTCATTGACCATGAAACATAGTTTGTTCCATCTAGTCTGGATATCATGGACAGATGTGGCAAATTTACTTGTGCCATTGCTCTTGAGAAAAATAACTATTTAACAAACAGTTTGTATTTACAGTAATGTGCAACTCACACCAACTCTCACTGCTATATCCTGGTTAGTTAGACTGTGCACTCTGCTGGGCCCATAACCAATGTTAGTGTTTGGGGATAAACCCCCAAGCAGAGTATGCAGCAGCAGT
>NW_020769311.1:17650943-17663075 GCF_900518735.1 Pseudonaja textilis
AAGAAACTCATTCCAATTCATCGAGATCATAAAGAAACAAAACTTACAACCTAGCGACCTACTAGTAAGCTTCGATGTCATATCCCTCTTCACCCAAGTGCCAATAAAAGAAGCCTTGACAGCCATCCAAAACAAATACAACCCCCCCAAGCACATCCTAGATCTAACCAACCACTGCCTATCCAATACATACTTCACCTACAATGGACAAAAATACAAACAAATAGAAGGAGCACCCATGGGATCACCCCTCTCACCTGTCATCGCAAACCTCTACATGGAACACTTTGAAACACAAGCTCTAGAAAAATACGACCACAAACCCAAACTCTGGCTCAGATACGTAGATGACACCTTCATCATCTGGCCACATGGGAAAGAAAAACTGAACAACTTCCTCACACACCTCAACAGCCTACACCCCAAAATACAATTCACCATGGAAACAGAAGCCAACAATCAACTTCCCTTCCTAGATGTCTTGGTATACAAAAGATCCAATGGCTCCCTAGGACACACCATCTACCAGAAGAAAACACATACAAACCGCTATCTACATGCACTCTCACACCACCACCCAGCACAGATCAATTCCGTAGCCAAGACACTCATCTCCAGAACAAAATGCTTAGCCGATGAACAACACCAAAAAACCGAACTACACACTCTCACCAACATACTTACAGCCAATGGATTCCAAAGAAAGAAGATTACCCACCTAATCCAAAAAGAAACCCCAACCAAAATCCAAGACAGAGAACAAGAAAACGGCAAAGCCCTCCTCCCATATATAAAAGGCACTACAGACAAAATTAGCAAGATCCTCCAAAAACACAACATCAAAACAGCATTCTGCACAAACAGAAAAATATCCACCATCCTAAGAAACCCCAAAGACAAAATCGAATTAGAAAACCAAGGAGTATACGAAATCCCCTGCACTGCCTGCCCTACCACATACATTGGACAAACTAACAGAAGAATAAGTGCACGCATTGAAGAACATAAGAACTCAATCAAAAAAGAAGAAACGACCTCTTCCCTGGTCCAACACCTCAAAGCCACAGGACATGAAATTGATTTTAAAAATACCAGAACCATCGCCAAAACCGAACACTTCAACAGCAGAATAATCAGAGAAGCCATAGAGATAGAAAAACGCCCACACAGCATGAACAAACGAGATGACACCTCCCGCCTTCCAGCCATTTGGAAACCCGCCCTCATGAACAGACGAGTACCTAACATGAAGAAGGACACAAGACCCACACCCATGAGAGCCACACAAGATGCCACCACCACACTTCCATGTAGAAAACAGACTCACACCCACTCAGAAGATGAGACATGACCATGGACCAGAAGCTGCACTGCAGCGGCATCACTACCCACTTCAAACCCCTCCAAGCCATACATGAAGCAAACCGACACCCACTATGAAGATGCAGCACGACCACGAACTCGAAGCCAAACAGCAAGATCACAACTCACCAGCTCAAATCCCCCAGCAACTAAGACTAACCTGAGCACAACCAAGCCCCCACCTGAACAGAACACGCCTCCAACCAATCAGAACACGGCTAACCCCCCAACCAATCAGAACACAGCCAAACCCCCACCCAACCAAGGCCCACCCCCACTGGCAGTTAAAAGGAGGAAGCAGCTGCAATCTCACATTACTCTGAGAAGCACAGAGCCGGAGACAGAAGCCTGAAGATGATGAATGAGACTTCATCGAAACGTTGCCTAGATACTTCGAATCTTACGCGGGAGAAAACCCGAACAACCAAAGATCCATATATATATATATACATACGTACATACATACATACACACACACACACACACACACACACACACATACATACATACAGTATGTATACACACACACACACACACACACACATAGACAAAGAGGGTCACCTCTTTTTCATTTAGGAACAAAAAGGCCTTTACTAAATTATACTAAAGGTCAGCTTTAAAATTAAAGATATAATTTTATTGGAGTGCTCCTCTCCAGTGGACCTAACTATGATTCTTTACTGCAGTTATATTATTGGATTTCTTAAATCACACTTGAGTGGTTTCCAGAAGCACATATAAGAAATTGTCAAATGCCAGCAACGACTCAAACAATAATACAAGAGATATTGAAGAACTGTAGGTAGCAGGTTATTTTCCACAAAACTCTTCTAAACAGAAGGATCTATAAGAAAAACCTGTGAAAGTAAGGATACTTTTCTTTCAATGCAATATTCTGATTTTGTACAGTTTGACCCCACATGTTCCATGCAATTATCAACTATTAAGTCAATGGAAAAAAATCATTTAAAAAAAATATAGGAAACATTATTTCAGTTACAATATTAGCCCTGATTTTTAGAATTCCATGAGAGGGTGGGGATGAGTATCTGTATATATTCCATATTCATTTATTTCACTTGCAGACATTTTCTGATATGTACAGTATAAAATTGTAAATATACTTAAGCATATTTGGACTGTTTGCTTATATGTAAGTCTTTACCTGGCACCAAATCAAGCTTCCAACATGAAGTCATTTCATTCTATCCTTGTGATTGAGGGGAAAGCCAAGTCTTCAGTGTGTTTTAGAAGGCTAAGAATATAGAACCTGCTGAAAACCAGGAGGACGAATGTTCCATAGGGCAAAGGTTGCCAGAGAAAAGGCTGGCTTTCTAATGTCCATGATTTGGCAATGTTTAAGGGAGGGGACAAAAAGCATGCACAGCCTATTTAATCCAGTAGTACAGGTAGACATAAAGTTAGGTTTTCACTCTTACAGTTACTGTTTTCTTGAGAGGTTTTGCCTAATCCATACTTGTACCTTTGGGTTTTTTTCTGCCTAAGTGTAAAACCTTGCTTTTCTCCTCATTTAAATTCATTTTGTTGAATAGGGCCCATTGTTCAAGTCAGTCAAGATTTTTTTGGAACCTGAGCTTGTCTTTTAGGATGTTGGCTATTCCTGCCAGCTTAGTGTCATCTGCAAATTTGATGAGAGTTCCCCTTCTGTTCCTTCATCTAAGTCATTTATGAAGATACTAGCTCTATACCCATGCTTCGCTACAAAACTATGTCATCAAGTTGGTTTGGGAGGAGGAAAATAAGGGCGGGTGGAATTCTGCCTCTGCCTCCATCTGGATAACATCCTGTCAGAGTATGAGAAAGTGGAGGGCTATTTGGAAACTGAAACATGTATTTGCTGTGTGAGCAAGAAGGAGACAGCAAGGAGCCTGGGCATGGCTTAGCTCAACTGTTCTGTACTAAAGCTGATTGCTGCTATGAAACTAAAACTGAAAGTGAAACTCCTCTCCTCTACTCGTGTTTTGCATTTGGAACAGATTTTTTTTCAGGTGGGGAGAGAGAGTAGAACTCCTTAGCATCAAAGCATGTTAATAATAATATACGAAATACTAATGCTGTGATGGTCATTTAGAAAAATCCTTTCTTAGTGAGCACCTAGAAGCCAAGAGGAACACAGGTGCCAAATTTCAAGTTTGTAGGCTTAACGGTTCTGGAGATTTTGTGATGATGCATGAGTGGTATTTCGCTTTTATATAGAGAAATTGATGAGGAGTACTGAATCTAAAACGGAACCTTGTGGTACCGCACTGCTTACTTCCCTCCCTGTAGATGTAGTACCATTAAACACCACTCATTCAGTATGGTTTGTCAGCAAGTTACAAATCCATCTGGTGGTGATGCTATCTATCCCACATTTTTCTAGCTTACCAAACAGTAGGTTGTGGTTTACTTTGCATTACATAGCTAAACCTAGGGGCACCCATCACTGTGCATGTCACTGCGTTCTGAACCAGTTGATGTTTTCAGGCAATCTTTTGGTTTATTGTACTGTTTAAAAGAGGAAGCAGATATTGAGGTTGCAAATTGATTGGTTTGTTTTCAGTTGCCCTACTTTTCATTACTTTGTCCTAATATCTGTGGTTCCTAATCTGTTATTGTTCCATAGAAGGAATTTGTGTAGGATATCTTCACAGAAATTTAACTGAGATCTGGGCAGCAGAGATTGAGAGAGGGTTGTTCAAAACAGGATGTTTCTGTCATCTCATTGTTAAGCTAGTACAGCAAGCTGAATCCCACCAAGAGAATTTTACAGACTGTTGTAGAGCGATGGTAAGGAAGAGGCATGAGACCAGAGCGTACAACTAACAAGGCTTTATTGCGGGGAATAAAGGGTTGTCGCGTCTGCTTGCTAACTTGCAGACTAGCGGGTGACAACAGGCTGACTCTGCCCGACAGCCGGCTTATATAGCCGACTGTCAAACGGAGCCAACCAATGGGAGCGGCTGGTGCTCCTGCTCAAACAGCGGACCTGGTTGGGAACCCCCACCAGTTCCACGGACATAACACTCCTTTCCCCCAGCTGGGAACATGCGTAGTCCTGCAGGTAAGCCGGCTGTCTGCGCTGGCGACCAGAGCGTCGCAGTTCGAGTGAACTGTTGGCTGGTGACAAGTCCAGGCCCTCGGGACGTGCCTCGACGGTCGTCGGGGCATGGGCTTGCTCTGGCGCGGTGTCCTGCGAAGTCGGCGAGTCCCTTTGCTCAGGCTGACCCGAGCGAGTCTCGTGGTCCGGTTGGCAAACTGGAACGCTCGGCTGCTGAGTCGGTGACCCTAGCCGGAAACTCGGGTTCTTCAGTAGACCTTCCTGTTCGTTGGGGAAGCCCAGGTCCCACAGGGAGCTCCCGTCTGGCACCGGCAGGGAGACGTTGGCGCTGGCAGGTCGGGTTGGGTTGGTATCAGCTGCACGTCGCCTTCTGAGTTGGTCCACGTGCCTTCGCCACAAGCGTCCATCTTCCAGGAGGACCCTGTAGGATCTTGGACCTGTGACTGACACGATTTGACCTGGTACCCACAAAGGATCCCCTGCATAGTTCCTGGCGTACACCAGGTCTTGCAAGGCAAAGTCTCGGACCAGACTGTCAGACCCTAAAGGGGTGTCTGGGCAGTAGTGGGGGTGTAGCCTGTCCAGGGTGGTTCTAAGTCATCTCCCCATTAAAAGTTCAGCGGGAGATTTGTTAGTAGTGGTGCAAGGCGTCGTATGTTGGCTAAGCAGGAAACGAGACAGTTTAGAGTGCCAGTCTACCTGGCCAAACCTGGCGAGTGCCTCCTTGGCTGACCTTACCGCTCTCCCTGCCATCCCGTTGCTAGCGGGGTGAAAGGGAGCTGTAAGGACATGTCTGATGCCCAAATTAGCCACGTACATACTGAACTCACATGACGTGAACTGCGGGCCATTGTCAGACACCAGCGTGTCTCGAAGTCCATGGGTGACAAACAAACGGGTCAGGGCTTTGACTACTGCTTGGGTGGTGGTCGTGGGAAGCAAGGCCACGTCAATCCACTTGGAGTAGGAATCCATGACCACCAAGAAAGTCTTGCCATGCACTGGTCCAGCCAGGTCGATGTGCAGGCGAGACCAAGGGGCACTAGCACTTTCCCACCTGGTGGGCGTGGCGGCGGGCGGGGCAGCCCTGGTTTCTTGGCAGGGTTGGCAAGAGCTTACCCAGTTGGCGATTTGAGCATCCATGCCGGGCCACCAAACGTAGCTGCGGGCCAATGCCTTCATCCTTACGATGCCCGGATGGCCCTCGTGAAGCACCTTCAGGATGGGTACTCGAAAGGTGGCTGGGATGACTACTCTTGTGCCCCACAATAGACATCCCTGTAGCCTCGACAGTTCCTGCTGGCGGGTTTTAAAGGGAACAAAGTCAACTGTACATTGAGTTTCCGGCCACCCCCTTCCCACCCAGTCCAGAACCTGGCGATTATTTTGTCTTTTTTGGAGTGCGCCACGATGTCTTCGGCTGTCACTGGAAGTTTGAGTTCGTTGACCTCAAAGATGGCGTGAATTGGTGCAGGGTCCTCGACTGGGACTGGCAGTGGGCAGCGACTGAGGGCATCGGCATGACTCAAGTTCTTGCCAGGACGATGCACCAACTTGAATGAGTAGGCGGCCAGAAACAAAGTCCATCTGGTCATTCTGGGTGAAAGTACCTGCGGGGTTTGCTTATCTCCAGATAAAAGTCCTAGGAGAGGTTTATGGTCAGTCACAAGTTCAAAATGGTGGCCAAACAAGAATTCGTGGAACTTCTTAACTGCAGCAACCGCAGCCAGGGCCTCTTTATCGATTTGGCTGTAGTTCCTTTCTGCCGTGGAGAAGGTCCTAGAAAAGAAGGCAATTGGTGCCTTGGAGCCGTTGGGGAGTCTGTGGCTTAGGGCAGCCCCAATCCCAAAAGGGGATGCGTCAGTAGCCAGGACCAGAGGAAGGCGTTGATCGAACTGGACTAAAACCGCTTCCTATGTGAGTAATGATTTGAGTGATTTGAAAGCGTGGGCTTCTTTGGGTCCCCAATGCCAGGGTGAGTCTTTATCTAAGAGTCTATGTAGGGGTTCAGCGACTGATGCTTTGTGCGGGAGGAATGAGGCGTAAAAGTTTAGAAGCCCCAGAAAGGCTTGTAGTTCAGTCTTGTTGGTTGGTGTGGGTGCCTCGTGGATGGCCTTCACCTTGGACTCAATTGGGTGGATGCCGGAGGCATCTATCCTATAACCCAGAAAGTCCACCTGCCTAGTGGCGATGGCGCACTTCTCCCTTTTAAGTTTGAGGCCATGCTGCCTAAACTTCTCTAGCACTGTCCTGACCCTCTGAATGAGTTGAGGTTGGCTCGTAGCTGAGACTAAGATGTCATCGAAATACGGAACAACTCCCGGGAGACCTTGGAGAATCCGTTCCATGAGTGATTGGAAAATACCCGGGGCCACACTGACCCCGAATTGGAGGTGCTTACATTTGAATGCCCCTCTATGTGTGACTATGGTTTGTAATTCAGCTGTCTGATCATCAACAGGGAACTGTTGGTATGCCTGGGACATATCTAACTTGGCGAAAATGGTGCCGGGTTCGAATGTGTGTAACAGGTGCTGAATAACAGGGACGGGGTATGCGCTGACCTGTAAATAACGGTTGAGCGTGGTTTTATAGTCTGCGCAGATTCTTAAACTGCCATCCTTCTTGAGTGGGGTGACTATAGGGGTCTCCCATTTGGCGAAATCAGTAGGTTCTAACACCCCTTGTTTAAGTAGTTTGTCTAATTCTGCGTCCAATTTAGGACGGATGGTGAAAGGCACCCTGCGTGGCTTAAGGCGGAGAGGAATTGCCTGGGGATCTATGGAAAACGAGATGGAGGTGCCCGAATAGCAACCCAGCTCGCTGCTAAATACGTCAGAAAATTCAGAAAATAATGTATCTACGTCAGAAGTTGAGACAGCATGGATCCCAGTTACACTAAGGCCCAGGGAAGGAAACCAATCAAGTCCCAACAGGCTGGGAAGGGCACCGTTAACAACCACTAAAGGCAAAGGGCCTTTAAAGGCTTGGAATTGAACGAGGAACTTGCCTTTCCCGAGGACCAGAATGTTCTTGCCCTGGTAGTCCCGCAGTGTCAGGTGGCATCTTTGGAGCTGTTTCCTTGACAGTCTGGGCTGGATCTTCTTCAGAGTGTCCCAGGAGATGATTGAGAGCGCAGATCCCGTGTCTACCTCCATCCTGCAGGGTTTACCTTCTAGGAAAACAGAAATTTTAATTTTATCGGGGGTTTGGGAAGTATGGCTAGCGTGGTAGCAGGTATAGCAGTCCTCCACTTGCCTTTGGGAAATAGAAGGTGGTGGAGGTCTTTGAGGCAAGGAGCGCCCTGCTTGGCATACTCTAGCTAGGTGACCCTTCTTTTGGCAGTTCAGGCAGATGGCGTTTCTGAACCTGCAGGATGCCCTAGAGTGGGAGCCTCCGCAGGTTAGGCACAAGGGCGGTTGTTTGAAGTTGTTTGTCTGTCCCGCTCCTACCTGTGAAGGCTTCTGATGCTTAAGGCGGTTGATGTCTGACGAGTCTGTGGGGTCTTCTTCACTGAGCACTTCTTCAGAATGGACGGTTGGGCTGCTGGGCTTTAATGGAGTGCCCTGAATCTCAGCTGCTGACTGGGCAGAGAGCTCAGCAGCCAGGGCTTCCTCCATGGCTAGGGCCAGATTCAAGTCCTTTTTTGCCAGCAAACGTCTTTGGAGTCTCAGGTCTCTAACCCCACAGACGATCTGGTCCAGCAGCATGTCTTCCAGATATTCTTTGAAACCGCACTGTAAGGCAGCTGTCCTCAGGGCAGCCATGTATTCGTTGATCGACTCCCCCACTGCCTGCTTCCTGATTCTGAAGGCATACCTTCTAGCGATCTGGGATGGTTTTGGCGCGTAGTGATTGGAGAGTATTTCTTGTAATTCATCCCATGGGACGCTTCTGATGGCGCGTGGTGTGACTAACGCTGTAGCGGTGTCAAAAACGGCGGCCCCACAATAGCTGAGGAAATAAGACTTCTTTCTATGTTCCGCAGCGTCAGCTAACCCGATGGCATCGAGGAAATGGCTGAAGCGATTCTTGTAGGAGTCCCACGTTTCCTCGTTTGGCTTGAATGGCAGGAATGGTGGATTAGCATTCATCGTGGGAAGTGTCAGGTTCGTCTTCTTCAATCGTCTTTGAATCGCGCTCTTAAAAGAGCGCAGGCTGTGACTGTCTCTCTGGGTTACGTAGCTCTTTTTGAATTTCACGCTCTTGGTGAGCGTTGGCGGCCGCGGCTACGGTGCCGGGGCTCGTTTCAGTGACTGCGGCTCGAGTAATGGTGGTTTGAATTTTGCGCTCTTTGTGAGCGTTGCGCGGCTGCGGCTACAGCGCTCGTGACTTCACTCTCAGTGATTTACAGCTCTTTGAATAGACGTGTCTGGCTAGCCTTCGACCATCCCATCCTCGTCGCCAGTGTTGTAGAGCGATGGTAAGGAAGAGGCATGAGACCAGAGCGTACAACTAACAAGGCTTTATTGCGGGGAATAAAGGGTTGTCGCGTCTGCTTGCTAACTTGCAGACTAGCGGGCGACAACAGACTGGCTCTGCCCGACAGCCGGCTTATATAGCCGACTGTCAAACGGAGCCAACCAATGGGAGCGGCTGGTGCTCCTGCTCAAACAGCGGACCTGGTTGGGAACCCCCACCAGTTCCACGGACATAACACAGACATTTTCAGAATCCTGTCTCAATTTACAGTTCCAATCAGGTTATACAGATAAGAATCTGTCTTCCATTTACTTCCTTTCCTTCCTGGGACTCCATCTTGTCTTAGGATATGAAAGTGGAGCAGTTCAGATGATGCTCCTGGGCATCTGGCACAGGATTAATTCATAAGAGTTAGACCCTGAAATGACTGTTCTGATCTTAGAGATGCAAGTGACCTGTCCAGATTTGTATTCTCTGCAAACCAAAGAGAAAAACCAGGAAGGATATCAAGAAACTATTGTGACTAAACTCAGCTCCTTGCTCAGCCTCAGTCATGCCTTGACTCATTCTCTCATAGCCTCAGGCAGCTCCTGCTGATTGACTGATGGCACCCCAGCAGCCTTCAGGCAACTATCAATCTTGTATTTAAATCTATGTGCATTCAACAATGGCAGTCATTTAGCTGAAAATTGTGTTTTGGAGTCCTTTGGGAAACAATGAAGCATTACTCTTCCCTGCCAAGCTAATGATCTATCTGGCAGCTGAGAACTGGATCTATTACCAGGGCATAAATTGTATCTTAAATGAAGGCATGAGCAAAAATTTAGTACTTCCCCATCATTAAATGGGTATATGACATGTAAATGCCAGCAGAGAAGGGCAACATAGTCCTGGCTGGCAGATAGATATGCTGAAATTTGCAGGTAAATTGAGTTTTAACAGTGACCCTTTCCAGCCCCTGTTGCTCTTTTCTGAAATGGATCCAATAGAGACAAAAATCAACATCTGAATAAAATAAAATCTGCTACATGCAATGTTGTTTATTTAGCTACTTCCTTTTTTCTTGTAAAATAATTATTGAACTGGGTCCTTAAAGCCAAATAAAATTATATCAGAACACACGGGACATAAAACGGGAGAGGCAAGAACACAGAGGGCAGCAGCTCATGTTCAGCCAGAACTTGAATGCATTAACAAGCCTTCAAGGCATCATGATGGTTCTGGAGGCTGTGAGGAGGAGGTCTCAAGCACACAAAAATGTTTCACAAAGAGCAGGGCACAGCAGAAATCTCTGAATTACCTACATCGGCTCAAAGGTGAAAAAAATGATAATGGCAATTGGAGGCATCACAAGAAGAAAAGAACAAATGAAAAGGGTAAGAAAAGAGGATAACAGAAATTGATATTTAGTTGAAAGGAATTAGCAGTGAGACTATTCAATAGTGACATGCATTTTTTTTTAAAGGAACCCACGAGTGGTGCTGCAGAATGATTGAAAAATATCGCAGGACCAAAAATAACATAAGCAACCATATCCACAGTAGTCTCTCCAACATTTCCAGCTATAAACTAAGCCAAAAACATGAAGAAATGAGTAGGATCTTCTCAATTATATTGAGAATCGAGTAGAAAAACAGATGCTTTTTGGCAGGAAAAAGGAAGGGTTTTAGGGAATTGCAAGGCAGATATCAACTCATCATCCCTTTTGTGTGAAACCCACCAGTGCTTTGCCCTTCACATGTTTTGTATAACATCCATCATCTTATGACTGACAATCTGTTAATACATAAATGCCATACAAATAATAATAATGTGTCCAACAACTGCAGGATGACTGGAAAAAAAATTGTAGCAAAATCACTGTCAGTCAATGCAAAAAGTACCTTTATTCTAAATAACTTATGTCCTGCATAAGTTTAACACCATCAAGCAACATCCACCTATCCTAGGTTCTTGGGAAGCACTCCAAAGTTGGATAAAAATGCCAAATCCAGTCAACACATCTGGCTGACTATGTGGTAGACCAAATTAACAATAATTAGAATCTGAGAAAAGCAGCATGACTAGACTATATGTAAATACATTAAAATATGGAGTTTTCTTTTGAAAAAGATGAAGTGTATAAGAATTGTTGCAGAAACACATCAGCTAGGTCTATTTTTCAATAGTGCATAGATTTTCAACATTTTGAAAAGGTATGAATATTAACATGTATGTAGAATAACTTTTGGAGGGGGGAAATGGAGGGAAAATGATGCTTTGTTTGTCCTTCATTTTTCTTTTTTTAATGATATCACACAATTGAACAAACACTACATTCAGAATTGTTGGAAGTTAAATAAATGCATCTTTGGGTTCAGTGGCATCTCTTTGGACTGGAATGGGAGAAGCAGGCAGAGGTGTTAGACTGAAAAAAGGTGCCTCAATGCAAGCCCCACCTATGTTGTTTGTATGACATGATATTGCATGCACATATGAAAGGAGTGGAGAAACAACAAATTCCAGATGTCTGCTTCACTTGAAAATATGGAACAGGTTCTGATATTGCATTGAGAAACCAGTTTGGGAAAGTAAAGAGGAATATTTCATAGGTTCCAGTTACATGTATTTTAAGAATCCTCATTTCCTAACATTTCCCTGAGATTCACACAATTTTCTCTAGAACTTAAATATTTCTTTAATCACCATAACGAGCCAGCAGGATTTGGAAAGGTGTGGCACTGGTCACCAAATCACTTCCCAGTTAGCATTGGATTAATCTGCCATTATAGAAAAAGGCTCTGAATTCCTTCTTTCTATCCTTCCCAGAGTAATCCAGATAATATAACTGGAGGAGCAAAGGTGCTATTCAACCGGTTCGCACCTATTCGGGCGAACCGGTACCAGTTATTTGGCATGGGTTGCTGAACCGGTGGCAGTTCCTGGCTGGCCACCCCGCAACCTGATCGCTCAGTCTCTCACTTGCGATTGCTCTCCTAGCTTTTCGTTCCCCACGTCCTCTTTCTCCCTGGGAAAAGGAAGAAAGGCATGGACACTGCAAGTATCACTTTCCCTGAGTGGGTTAAAGTGTCGGGAGTGAGAAAGAGTGCGGTCTGACAGAAGGTGTGGGGGAATCCACTCCAGCCTTGGAGAAATTTAAAGAAGCTGCTTCCAAAATGCTTGTCTGTTAAGTGCTCTCTCTCTCTGTGTGTGTGTGTGTGTGTGTGTGTGTGTGTGTGTGAGAGAGAGAGAGAGAGAGAGAGGAAGGAAGGAAGGAAGGAAGGAAGGAAGGAAGGAAGGAAGGAAGG
>NW_020769311.1:17663085-17683887 GCF_900518735.1 Pseudonaja textilis
AGAAAGAAAGAAAAAAATAGGAAGAGAGAGGTAAAACTCTGTGCTATTATTTTTAATTGTTCCATTATTTATCATGTGTTAATATTTTACACTGTCCCTACACTTAGAGTGATTTTTCTGCCTTTCTTTTGCCCAGGGCCACCACATATTTTTCAGGGTTTACATGCATTCAATGTCAATAGTCCAGAGCATAAAATACAGATGCATTTCACAAGAGTTGAAAGGGACCTTGGAGGTCTTCTAGTCCAACCCCCAGCTCAGGCAAGAAAACTGAGGATGCCGAACTCTGAGTAGAAATCCTGGGAAAGGTGTCAGAATAATACTTAGAACGGACCTTGGGGTGAAGAGAAATGGCTGTCCAGTCTTTTCTGAAAAACTTCCAGTGATTGAACACTCAGAACTTCTGGAGACAGGCAGTTACACTGGTTAATTGTTCTCACTCACAGGAAGTTTCTCCTTAGTTTTAAGTTGCTTCTCTCTGTTCAGTTTCCATCCATTGCTTCTTGTTTGCATTCTGCTTCTTTGGAAAATACATTGTCCCCCTTTCTTTGTGGCAGCCCCTTAAAAGCCTGTTGCCTATCACACTCTCTAGTAAAGCATGTGAGCCATTTCTTCCTTTCAGTGGTCCATGAAAGTACATCTATAGTATGGAGATAATAAAGTCAAAAATGGTGAACAACATTTTTACAGAACTATAGATAAGTTGAGGCTGGGTGACAAGGAATAGCTGGGAGGGGAGGGGCCAGGTGAGGTACCCCTTGATGTGAGTGACATTGAGTTGGCCACACCCACCCAGTCATATGACCACTAAGCCACACCCACCCAGTCACATGGCCACAAGCAACTCCCACCAAATAAGCCACACCCACAGAACCAGTAGTAAAAACGTTTGAATTCCACCACTGTGGAGGAGCAATGTTGAATCAAATCATATTTCCTTGATAATTATTGAAGAAATAGCAATAATAATTTCTGAGAAATCATTTTAATGATAGTCTGGAGAGCAATCTAAGTTTTATGAGTCTTTACATAGAATTATTGTTTTGGCAACTAGGCAAAATATTTTTAAAATAAAGGATAGAGTGCATGCTGTCTGGTAGGTACTGTCTGAAGCTTCTCTTCAGCATGTTTAGCCAAATGTCAACATCCAATTATTTTCCAAGGATGCCAAATCTTTTTGGAACATCACAATTAAGAACCAAGCCTGCCTTCTGTCCTCCTCCTCCCTGTCTTTTTTGCAAATTTTATATATAACATTTCTATCAGATGGAATTGAAATTACTGTACTGTATTAATAATAAGCAATACAATAAGTGCCAATAATTCTTTTAGCACCTATTTCCTAACTATTCAGTTTGATACCCTATTTTAATGCTAACCTTTATAAATTAATTTTCTCCAGATTAATTCACATCTATGTAATTAGTACTAAAAGTATTTTAGTTCTTCCTCTTTCTTCACAATTTGGTGAGATCTCCCTGAAATGTTCAAAACAACCAAATACTGTATTCCTTTCTCTAACAGTATCTTTTTTTTAAAAAAAAAAAAGTGATAATAAATTCTTTTAGGTGGTAGATTTCAATAATATGTGTTCAATAAAAGTAAATAAAGGTCTAATATAGGATGTCTTTAGTAAAAATCAGAAGTAGCTTTATTCATGATTTCCCTCACATTATTTTTTTCCTATTAAGTTCGGCTTACTTTTTTTTTTACTGCAGGCTTTATTACAAAATAATAATGCCCTGCAGAACCAGCTGTTTTGAAAATGTATCTTCCAGAAAGCTGAACATTCCTGACTTCTGCTTGTTTTATTTGAAGAATACCAGATAGTTAATACTGAGTTTATATTCTTTCAACAGGAGCTGATTTGATGTGTTAGTTAAACCACTGGGCTTGAAATTGGAACACTGTGAGTTCTAGCCAGCTGGGTGAGTTGGGCTATGGGCCACTCACTCCCTCTCAGCCCTAGGAAGGAAGCCATAGCAAACTCAGAATCTTCTGAAGGAAAAGTGCAAGGACTAATTCAGGCCGACACCAAAGAAACATTATTTCAATGTTAAAAAAAGTGTTATGCTGAACTGCTAACTAGCCTCTGGCATCATCTTTATATTCACAAATGGGCATCACTAAGAAAAAAAGAAAATGACTGCATGCAATCCCATACTTTTCCTGGGAAATGTGCTTAGTTACTCAGACAAGGGACAAGGTAAGCTGAGATCACAAGGAACAAGATTCATCTCAATGGACAAGAGTAATAGAAGGGAAAAATCACCTAGTAAATGCATACCTTGTGCCTGGGTATAACCCATAAAATGAAAGCCATTTTGTGAATAGACAAGCCCTCTTCCAAGCCCAACCATTTTGTGGAAACCTCCATTATATCCACTGAAAATCCACTGACAATGTCATTTTGAAAAATTCCATTGTCTTGTATCTTTAAAAAAAAACATTTTTATATGGATAGCTTTTTTAAACAGCTTTATCTAACACCACTTAATGCTAAAATACTGTTATTTTCTAACTCATTTAGAAACCACTAGAAACCATGCTGATTACTGTTAATCCTATTTCTTAAAATGTATGACTATATTAGAAGACTACAAGTTAAAAAATTTCCACAAAATCAGTCAAATGATTAGTTGAATTTTTTAAAAAACAGATTTTGAACCAGTTTGTTTTAATTGAGTAACTCTGAACAATATCTTGTTTATTTCTAGAAATTTGTCTTCTTTCTTCTGAATTGTCACAGCATAACTGCTTTATTGGTCTGCATATTTTCCTGAAGCAAATTCAACCCTGTTACTTTTACCTTCTTTATTCTAGAAAAGAGGAATAGAAGTTAATTTCTATCCCACCGCTAATACTCAAACGGTTCTCCCATCATCCTTAAAATGTGACAAAACCACCTATAAACGTTAAAATAATGTATGCATCCATAATGTCAAATTTCTCTTGCCAGACACAAGACATGGAAATGATGTCGGCAGGGACTCAAAGTTTCAATCTGATAAATTTATTGCAAGAAGTAATGAAATTAATCAGGGATTACTGTGAAGCAAATGCAAGCTCTATTTATAATAAACTTAAGATTCAAATTCTTATTCTCCTGCCCAAATGGTGCCGTAGGTAAAAACTATCTCTGTAGTGTGGGTGGAAGACTTTTTACATGTTGCTTATAGTAACCATCTAGTCTGGTTTCAAGAAAAACTATTTTCTTCCAACCTTGCCACAATTAGTTATCATGCAAAGCATTTCACCCAAAAATATTGTGTGTTAATTTTAGATTTAGGATAGTACACAAGAAGCAAATTGGTCTTCCTATATATTCCTATATTGGTCTTCCTATTGGGTCACTCACTCTCTCTCTCTCTCTCTCTCTCAGCCCAACCCACCTCACAGGGTTGTGGTTGTGAGGAAAATAGGATGGGAAAATTGTGTTAGATATGTTTACCACCTTGACTTATTTTTAAAAATAATAGAAGTAGTATGCAAACCAACAAAGTACAAAAAAGCATACAGGAGGTTTTGAAGTATTTCTAGCAGGACTTCCAGATTCTGTAACAGCTTTGTTCCCTATGCCATCTATCTGGTAAACTTGCAAGATTTGTTTCTCTTGCCATGTACATGTATACATCCGAACTAGACTGTGTTGTTTCTCTGTGTCATATAATATATGTAGGTACATGCATAATTCTGTATTTATTTATTTACTTAACTTGTCATGTTTATGTTTATATTGAGAGTTGTATGCAACGTAATTTCATTTTCAAGTATGACAATTAGTGTACATTCAAAATGACAATAAAGTGTTCTATTCTGTCCTGTTCTATTCTATTCATATGTGTATTATGAGAAGAAGATTTTGGTGTCACAAATCTGCCACAATTTGCAACTTCATGTTTGCTCAACATTCTATAACAGAACCTGGCGAAACACAAATAATTTTATTAGATATGTTCAAATAAATGGTTCATCAATTAAAATATTACATCTAATACATAACTAATACATCTAATACATAATACATGAGGATTTGTTCTGAGAATTAAGAAATATTTTTGCAAAAAGAATTTGTATTAGGAATTTTATAAGTACAGAAAAACAGAAACTAGGAATCATAAAACCATAAATGAATGTTGCTGCCAAAGCATAACAATATTTAGAAAGAAAAGCTGCAGATTACTAAAGTAGACTCGGATGACCAGAATATTATTTGTTTAAACAGAATTCAAAGAAATCAATTTGTTTTTGAGACAGTAAATGTATTTCTTTGTAGCCTTAAGTGAAAAAAGGACTTCAGGATGTGTTTAAATAGATGATGTGTTCTTACTTCAAGAAATATAAATTATTAAGTAAAAGTAAAGGAAAACCTTTAGAAATCAAATTTGAGTTTTACTTAAAAGCTAATATTTCACTCTTTTGCTTGCTTTTATAGGCTGTTAACCAGTTGTAATTATCACCCTAGAAGTATTTGTGTTTTTGCAATTTGATATAAGCAGATAGTTGCAAATGTGCTTTAAGAAAGATACTTGATTGATTTTGGTTTTGTAAATCTTCAAGTTGAAGTTGATTTATAAACTCCGTATTTTCATTTTGATTCGTTTTTGTCAGAGAATGAGACAGATATAGTAATATCCACTGACATTCTGAGGATTCATGTTCTGAATGCCTTAAAAGAGGAAAGATATACAGATAAAATGTCCACTCTCCATAGTGAAAAATGTTCAAGGCTAAGCTGTTGATAAATGGGAGATAGAAAGTCATTGGCTTCCTAAAACTTCTTAACTACAAAAATAATTCACCAGTGGAAAAGTTGGTAGCATATGATCTATCAGGTGCCTTATTCCTCTCATTCAGCAAACAAGGTTTTATATCCCTGAAAAATTTGATAAGTATATTGTCTCTGACATATGAAAGAGAAAACTTACAGATCCAGCACTGATCACTCTTCTTGTCTAATGTTGATCCACTCACTGCATTGATCCTTCACTTGTTAGCCACTTTTATTTATTTTAATTATTTATTTTGTCAAGCATGCATTTGATAATATATATAAGTATAAACATGATTATTAATACATGAAATAGATACGAATAAAAGAGAACATTAAGTAGGCACATTGGTGCGCTTACACATTGGTGCAGCCCCTTACAGACCTCTTTGGAATGGGGTGAGGTTAACAGTGGACAGTCTGAGGTTAAAGTGTTTGGGATTAGTGAAAGAAACCAGGTAGAGTATTCCAGGCATTGACCACTCTGTTGCTGAAGTCATATTTCCTGCAATTGAGTTTTGTGCAGTTTACCCTGAGTTTGTATCTATTGTGTGCTCGTGTATTGTTGAGGTTGAAGCTGAAGTAATTATTGATGGGTAGGACATTGTAATTGATAATTTTATGTACTACACTTAGGTCAGATTGAAGGTGGTGTAGTTCTAAGTTATCTAAGCCTACAATTTCAAGTCTGGAGGCATAGGGTATTCTGTTGCAAGTAGAGGAGTTGAGGATTAGTCATTATCACATATTTTCTAACTGGTTTTTAAAATGGAGATCGTATGAGTTTAAATCAACATATTTTTCAACTAGATGCATTGCCTTGACTATGTTGGTCCATTGCTTAGTAGAGAAATTGTAAAAGATGTTACATCTATCACTTTGAAAATGCAATGGGTATAGCCGCCGTTTTCCAGTTCACAGGCAGAATTATATGCCGACACTTGTGATTAAATGTTCTGGATGTGCAAAGTTTATTCAGTTACTGGGATCCATTAAAAAGGAAAGAGTTTTCAACCTAATAAAAGCACTGTGGAACTCATCCAGGTGCACAAAATGAGTCTGATAGGGTGTAACAGACCAGCTATTTTTAAATAAGCAGTGTGCAGATGAAAGATAAAGATAACACGGATGGGCAAGAATGAAGTATCAAGGCTTAAGGTAAACAAATTACCCCTTAAGATCCTCCAGTTGCACTGAAAATTTGAAATGTTTTAAGGTGACATAGATATCATAAGCTTCTAAAATACTTAAGGTTTCCCCTTGGAAATGTCCCATAAATCTTAAAAAAACACTGCCAATTAGTCAAACCCCACTCACTTTAGGAATAAAAGTCACCATAAAAGGGTGACAGGATTACTTGGTTGGCTGAAAAATCATACTTCTGCACCAAATAAGCATTTTGGGACATTTCTGTGGTCTTCTAAGAAAGGATGTCTAAGAATCAAACAAATTTACAGTACTGACTTCTCCTGTCTTTGGTCTCTGTAAACAGCTTATCAGAATTTCAATGAGAGATGCTTGAAAATGTAATTGGCATAAACTATTGATCCCAGACAATTGGAGAAATGGCTATGTGGAAAGCAACAGTAAAGATACAGAGGACATGTTGTGAGTAAGGAATATACAAATCATGTTACGAGTAGGCAATATGCAATTTTCTGAATGCTTTTAAAGGATTCATGACAATAAATTCACATACACACACACACGTGTGTGTGTGTGTGTGTGTGTGTGTGTGTAAATAAACTCTCTATTAATGGCATTGCATGCAGTACATCATAGAGGGGAAGGAAGATAGTGGCAACTATATTTGAGGGTGAGGAAAAATCCTGATATCTCTTAACACCTTATCTGATGCTACAGTTAAGAAATTAATATAACTGCCAATCACCTTATCATTTGTATTGGGCTATGAGAATGCTGACAGGACCCAATACCAGTCTTTCTGCTGAATTTAATATTGTTGCCTTGATTCCTAATGTGACATTTTTGCCTCATCATGGTTTGTTCTTGCTCAGGAAGGGCCTTAGAGGTGGATAATTTGACCTTTATTGGGCATGCCTGAAAGTAACAATTGGTGTAAAACTCACACACGAGACAAAGCAATGTCCATCCATTAAGAAGACAAATGAAGTAAATTATTTTTCCAGCCATTGTACTGTATGAGACTGCTGCAAAGGGAAATGAGTCTAGTTGTAAAAATGTATAATAAAAAAGACAAAATATGCTTGCATTAGGAAAAGAAACCTAGCAAAATATGTACTAATCCTTTTTCCCCAAGGAAAAATGGGTTTCCAGAAAGCCTAAGATGACAGCAGAGGTACATCTTTCTCTCTTTTCACAATACACTCATGCATTTAAAAAGTGATATGATTATTTGCTAAATCTAATATGCTTCCCTTCTTTTCTCTTTGATGCTTCTTTGCTCCTATAATGTGTTTTAAATGTGCACTAAAACTATAATGAAAAACATATGTTTATTCAGTGTGGCAGCTGCTGCATATTCCATGAAGGCATAATCCTACACAGTATAATTTTACAGTGTTTCTTAGGCCTGCTTTTTCTTATCTGTCACATGTTTCGGGTCTCAGGAAAGAAATTTTGTATTTTAACATAATGCCCCTTTCCCCTACACTGGAAAAAAATGGAAGAAATGTTAGTACCAGCATTTTTTCCTAGTCATTGTCTCTTCACTTATGAAGATAAATGACTCCTACAGTGACTTATTCTAAGATGAGCCCAAAATGTCTGATTTGTCATTTATGATTGGTTTACAAATTGTGTTTTAATTTTTACCTTTTCCCCCTTACTTTCAGTTTTAGATATATTGTAGCACACTTCTATGTATTTCTTTCCCAAATTTTCCAAATTCAGTTTTGTTTAGAGCCAAATGACACTGTGTGCCATCAGCACTACTGTTGACAACACTGACATTTTGTCCAAAAATATGAGAACATGAGCAAAAGGAAGAATGTCTTTATTAATCTACACCTTTCTTTGCCTGGCTGTACAAGGGCATTTCTTTGTCCAACTCCATTCTATTCATAAGTTAGTTCTGTGTATTTCATTCTGTGAGATGCATGGAATGGACATCCTCAGGGTTGTTAGTATTTGTCCTTGTCCTTGCTGCTGACATATCCCCTTAAAGTCCATGCATTTGGTGTGATAATCGAAATGCAAAACCCACAGGTATCATTATTCTACAAAAGGAAAGTCCAGAAGATCTGGAATCCTGTGCTTATCTAGGTCCCCAGGTTACTCTGTGCTGTCATGAGGAAGGGAAGGAGGCAGAGTGCATCTGAAATATTGTTCAGAATGAAATGCATTTGGAAAATAGCAACACATTAAAAAAAACACTTTGATGGAAAGCAAAGCATTTGAAAAAGAACCCTTTGATGGAACATAATCTGAGTTGTGTGATATAGAGCAAGTAGGGCAAGAGAATGATCATCTAGTCCAAACAATTCTTTGACCTGTAACAATTTCCATCAGAGCTGTGTTGATTGTGAGGCTTTTTCAGAGTGCAGCTTATATGCCAGTCACCTTTTAGATCAAGGGTAAGCATTGGTTTGTCTGAGGGCACTCCCTGTCCCTCAGCACTTAATTTCTTTCTGAAAGTTAAAGAGGAAGTGGTAGCAGAGAAAGAAAGCTTCAGACTTCTGCATCAATTTCATTCCTAGTTCTATAAATGATATTTGGGGCTGGTGGCGGGCCTCTTCCATGTCTGTCTGTTTATCTGTCTGTCTGTTATCTATCTATCTATCTATCTATCTATCTATCTATCTATCTATCTATCATTCATTCATTCATTCATTTATCTATCTATATTTCCTTTCTATATATCTATCTATATTAGGAAATAATTAAGATATATACACACATACACACACACACACACACACCCATCCAGGGTGGGGAGAGAAAGAGGGAGGGAGCAGAGATAGGGAGAGGGAAAGGGAGTGAGAGGGAGGGGAGAGGGAGGGAGAGGGAGAGGGAGAGGGAGGGAGAGAGGGGGGAGGGAGAGAGAGGGAGAGGGAAGGAGAGAGGGGGGAGGGAGAGAGAGAGAGAAGGGCATTCGCCAATTTCTGTATTCTGAAATCTGACTTGAGCAACATCAGTAAAGAATCAATCCAAATTCAGTCCATAAGCAGTAATGGTGGCACATTTTTTTTCATGTGTCAATGTCAACTGTCAAAGCTCACAACTAAAGCAACGTACAAGCTGATTGAAGACCTAGAAATCAGGAATGCAGTCACAGGATTCAAACTTTATGGGACTTAGATTTGGGAACCCAGATAAGAATAATAATTGAAAACCACACAACTTGAAGTGGTCTTCATTTGTCTGAAATCCAAAACAGAATCAGTGACTTTCAAACATATTTATTATATGGCACTTCTGTTCAGAATCCTTAGCTGCTGCCCATGTGTCACATCCCACCATGTCCAGATCAGTCAAACAATGGCATTATATTTGAGAACAATCTGAATAGAATATGGATTTTGAAGGCATTACCTATTAGATATCAAAAGGGAACCTCTTGTAAAATTGGGTGGATGTCATAATCTTATGAAATCAAGATTACAAATCTAACAGAATACCTCTTTGTTTAAGATAACTTAGCAACTAGAAGAAATTGGAAACATCAAGTAAGGTTCGGAAAAATCTAACAAATATAAAAGCAATAAATTATATGCACAAAGAAAAGAGGTTAAATAAGTTCCCTATGACTTGAGGCTATAATCAAAATGTCATCAAAATGACTCCTAGGAAATTAACTCTGTTCATGTTGCATTCTAAGATAATTTGACTTCTTCTATCAAAAAGTATGGCATTTGGTTAATGTCAGATATCACCTCCATTGCAATATGATATTTCTCCCTGGGGACCCACTTACTAATGACTTAACCAGAGCAACAATTGAAATGAAATATCTAAATTGGCTTCACACGAGGGCACACACAAACACACACATATAAGAGAGAAAGAGAGGGAGGGAGGGAGAGGGAGAGAATTCAATATTTGATAATTTGCAATTGTAGAAGAAATATTCATATCTTAATAGGATTCCAAATCAGTTTCATGCTAGTAACAACTGGAGAACAGTAAGAATGAGGGATATCATCAAAAGGTGTCAGTTGGTTTAATTTCTGGCTGATGTAAATCTATCCAGTTTGAAGGGAACCAAACCCCAACATCAAAACATTTATTCAGAGAGATAGAAGCACTTGGCTACAAAATTTAGTTCAATTAGATCCTATTCGCTTTTAAGGAACCAAGTTGCAAGAGTCACATTTTCTTAGATTTCTCCCATAGGATTGCTGCTTCTCATAAAGATTCGTTTCTAAAGTCAATAAAATAATGCACAAAGATATCTATAACTTTAAGTGCTATTATTGGAAAACTGAGTCTTGCAGAATAATCTGATATTGAAAACATCTCCTTAGCCAACTTTTCTCAGTGGTTTTCAGAGCTGAGGGATAGCAGGAGCAATAATTATCATCATCATTATCACCCTTGTCATTGTCATCATAGGATAATGATGATGATGATGATGATGGTGACCGTAATGATACACATAATGTAGTTGGTTAATGTAAGAAAATGTGTAACACATCACTACAACATTGAATTAAAAGACAATGTTCTTACACTGAATATGCTAGTCATGGCAACGCAAGGGTTTATAGCCACAATGATCCCAAAAGGATGAAATGTGTTGCAATGCCACAATTTAAGCTCTGCCCTTGGCATTTACATTGTGACTTAGATATCTTCAGTTACAAATCATGCCATTTAAGATACAGCCAACCAAAACCAATCTAAATATATACAAAAGCTGAAGTCTTTCAACCAAAAGGTATTATGACTTAAAACAAGGGATCTTCTGTTTCTAGCACTTCCACTTTATTCCATTTTTCCCACAAAAAGGCTTACAGCATATTAAATTCTATGCAAGAATAGCAGGTGGCTCATGAGCCCAGTATTCCAAGCTGCTAAAATTCATCTATTCGGCAATTATCTACTAATTATCCCATTATTACACAACACATTGAAGTCAAATCAATAAAAGTTTTCAGACAGTCATAAGAGAAACTCCCGACAACATGCAGATAAATTAATGTGGACCGTGCTTGGCTTGAACCTTTGGAAAGCACATCTTTCTTCACCCCTGTCTCAACATTGCCCCCAAGCCCTTAAATGTTACCTTATTGTGAGAATTATAACAGTTCTGATGGCACTTTAATCACTCCACAAATTAAATTCACTATCAGATAAATGGCCATAGGTAAAGCAATTTTTGTGCTATGGTTTGAATGGCGGCTTAAATTAATGGAAGAATTGCAAGAAGATGCGACTGACTTCTCGATGATTGCATAGTATACCTTTGTTCCTGTTCTCACATGAAATCTGTCCCCTCCTACTTTTGATTTATCCCTCTATTTTTGCATTTTCCTTCACATTAGCTTGTCCTAAAGCAATATTATCAGAATTTTATATTTTTTCCCTTCCTCTAGGAACCTGTAATAGGAAACATTTTCTTATTGGTAGAATGGAGAATTCAATCCCAGTGGTTACCTTTGGGAGACACAATCAGTGAGATGCACCAGTCCAAGTATTCCAAATATTTTCAATCTAATAAAAGGCACATTTGATATTTTGAAAATAAATTGAGGATAGTGTTCTAAAGAAGCATACCTGGAAGTATGGATGCTGGTAGAAGCTGGTGCTTTGTAGCACACTGGCTTTTCCATATCTTTATCAATATACTGTATATGGAATGATATATATATAATAATATATAATATTAATGGAAATACTAAGTGCCACATTAGACATTCTAAAATTAGGTTTTGGAACTCCTAGCCTCCTGATTTCTAACCTGATGTCCTAAGTGCTATATTAAATTGGTTCAAGAAGAAAAGAAAGGAAAGGAAAATAAATTAAAGTCTTTAAATCAATATTAACTCTTGGAGACTGCCATACAAATCCATACAGTTTCTGGAGCAAGATTTCAGATGTGATTTGCCATTGCCTCCTTTTTAGGACTGAAGATCACCTAACTGGTTTTGTACCTAAGGCAGGATTAGAACTCACAATCTACCATTTTCAAGACTTGTGCCTTAACTATTGCGACAAACTGGCTCTCATCTAGTTTCTACCACATATTTTTATTTGGGAAAGGCAGACATTAATCAGATTTTATTCTTGCATTAATCAGATTACATTCTTTTTTTTGTAACCTCTCCACTGAAGTGGATTCAGTCTAACTTTTCACCTACCAAATAGATCTTTTCTAGGCACACACACACCACAGATGAGAGCTACTTGTATTACCATACAGTCCTTATTTCCATGATTCCATATTCCCATTGGTCCTTCTGTTATGTCCTTGGGGCTGACACAAGTTCCCAACCAGGTCCGTTCTTACTGCGGGGGCATTTGCAGCCCCCATTGGTTGGCTCCCTTCGACAGCCGGCTATAAAAGCCGGCTGCTAGGTCGAGCCAGCCGCTGTTCGCTGAGCAGGTCTGCGTGTTAGTATGCAGACGCAACAGCCCCCTTTATTCCTTGAATAAAGCGTGTTCTTGTTAATGCTCTGGTGTGGCCTTCCCTTATTTCGAGCCATAACATTGGCGACGAGGGTGGGATCAGGCCAACCAGCAGCAACTATCTAAGAGCTGAAATCACACACCAAAACGCTGAGCCATAGCCGCGCCGCTGAGAGCTCGGTCAGTTGTTGATTGCGGAAGTGAAAGTGGAGCATTGTAGCCGCTCCATTAGCAAGCTACTTAGTGAAAGTAGGGCGCTGAGAGCCTCAGCCGCCCAGCGTTCATAGCATAGAATTCAACCGTTGCTGTTCGAATTCTGCTGTTAGCGAAGCTCGGCGCCGCACTCACGGCCGCCAGAATAACATTGGCGCGCATTTTGAATAGCTGTCAGCATGACGCTACAGCTATAGCCGCCTACGCCCTTGTGAGGGCGCGAAATTCAAACTGAAGTCAGTTAAGGCGCTATAGACATAGCCGCCTAGAGTCACATAGAGCGTGTAACACAGAGAGAACCTCTAAGAGCTGTAAGCACTGAGCTAGATTGGTGCTGCAGTTACAGCCGCCACACTCATCAGGGCCTCGTATTCCCAGAGAGATTGGCCAGTCTACCAACAGACTGAATTTCCAAAATGAATTCAAATCCGGCGTTCCTGCCATTTAAGCCAGATGAAGAAAAGTGGGACTCTTACAGGAACCGCTTCAATCACTACATTGATGCCATCGGTCTGGCCGATGCTACGGAACACAGGAAGAAGTCGTACTTCCTGAGCTACTGTGGGGCCGCAGTTTTCGATACCACCACGGCGCTACTCGCTCCAAGAGAGTTAAAGAACGTCCCTTGGTCCGAGCTGTTAGAAACACTCTCCAACCATTACTCCCCTAAGCCATCGCAGATCGCGAGACGTTTTGCCTTTCGTATGAGGAAGCAAGCTGATGGGGAATTGATCAATCAGTATGTGGCCGCCCTGAGAACCGCAGCTCTCCTCTGCGAATTTAAAAATTACTTGGAAGACATGCTCCTTGATCAACTCGTCTGTGGAGTCAGAGATTTAAGGTTACAGAGGCGTTTACTGGCCAGAAAAGACCTCAACCTCGCCCAAGCAGTCGAAGAAGCCTTGGCCACAGAGCTAGCGACACAGTCAGCTGCTGAAATCCAAGGGACCTCGCTCAAACCCAGCCCGGTCACTGTTCATTCCGAGGAAGCGGCGAGCGAAGAAGACCCCACCAAAAACTCAGAAGTTCATCGCCTCAAACCATCCAGACAACCACAGGTAGGAGCAAGACCCGGGAACAGCAACGCGCCTAAACACATCCTGTTGTGCCTCTCCTGCGGGGGTTCCCATGCCAGAACGACTTGCAAGTTCAGAAACGCTACCTGCAACAATTGCAGCAAGAAAGGCCACATTGCCAGGGCCTGCCAGGCAACGCACGTGACTCCACAAAGGTCGTCGTCCTCTTACCCCCCTCTGGGGCCGCCAAGGCAAGTAGAAAATTGTTATACGTGCTACCAAGCTAACAACACTTTCTTGACACCTAATAAAATCACACTCTCTATTCATTTAGAAGGTAAACCCTGTCGTATGGAAGTCGATACCGGGTCAGCACTCTCGATCATCTCGTGGAGCACACTTAAGAAAATACGACCCAGCCTGTCCAGAAACCAGCTCCAGAAGAGTCGTCTCACCTTGAGGGACTATCAAGGAAAGAATATTCCAGTACTTGGTAAAGGCAAGTTCCTCGTTAAATTTAAATCCTTTAAAGGCCATCTGCCTTTAGTGGTTGTAGATGGTGCCCTCCCTAGCCTTTTGGGATTAGATTGGTTCCCCTATCTCGGTCTTAGCTTAACGGGAGTTCATGCTGTCTCAACTTCTGATATCGACTCACTATTTGCAGACTACGCTGATGTGTTCAGCAATGAATTAGGTTGTTACAATGGCACGCCCATTTCCTTTTCTGTGGACCCCCAAGCAGTTCCCGTCCGTTTAAAACCACGTAGAGTACCATTTGCTCTACGCCCTAAACTGGACGCAGAACTGGACAAATTGCTCAAACAAGGGGTGATTGAGCCCACAGATTTTGCTAAGTGGGAGACCCCAATTGTCACACCCCTTAAGAAAGATGGCAGTTTAAGAATTTGTTCTGATTATAAGACCACAATCAACCGCTACCTACAGGTTAGCGCGTACCCAGTACCGGTAATCCAACACTTACTACACACATTTGAGCCTGGTACTCTATTCGCCAAATTGGATATGTCGCAGGCTTATCAGCAATTTCCTGTTGACAGCCAAACGGCCGAACTACAAACTATTGTCACCCACAGAGGGGCATTCCGATGCAAGCGCCTCCAATTTGGCGTTAGCGTCGCCCCAGGCATCTTTCAGTCATTAATGGAACGGATACTTCAAGGCCTCCCTGGCGTGGTTCCGTACTTTGATGACATTTTGGTTTCAGCCAGGGACAGGCCCCAACTCTTCCACAGAGTCAGAGTGGTATTGGATAGGTTCAGGCAGCATGGCCTCAAACTAAAAAGGGAGAAGTGTGCCATCGCCACTAAGCAGGTGGACTTTCTTGGGTATAAAATAGACGCCTCTGGCATCCACCCAGTGGAATCTAAAGTCAAAGCAATCCACGAGGCACCCACTCCTTCCACCAAGTCAGAATTACAGGCTTTCCTGGGCTTGCTAAACTTCTACGCGTCATTCCTACCCCACAAAGCGTCAGTAGCCGAGCCGTTGCATAGGCTTCTAGACAAAAACACTCCATGGCATTGGGGACCCAAAGAGGAATACGCCTTTAAAGCAGTCAAATCACTGCTCACCTCAGACGCCGTTCTAATACAATTCGACCAGCGCCTCCCTCTAGTCTTAGCCGCAGACGCCTCACCTTTCGGGATTGGGGCTGTCTTAAGCCACAGGCTTCCCAATGGCTCCGAAGCTCCAATCGCATTCTTTTCCAGAACCTTTTCACCAACCGAGCGTAATTACAGCCAAATTGACAAAGAAGCCCTAGCCGCTGTCGCTGCGGTAAAAAAATTCCATGAATTTCTTTTTGGTCACAAATTCGAACTTATCACAGATCACAAACCACTGTTGGGGCTACTCTCAGGAGAAAAACAAACACCTCAAGTTTTGTCACCCAGGATGACTAGGTGGACCTTATTCCTGGCGGCTTACTCGTACAAGCTCGTTCACCGCCCAGGAAAAAACCTCAGCCACGCCGACGCCCTCAGCCGCTGCCCGCTGCCAGCCCCCATGGAGGACCCGGCCCTGATCCATGCCATCTTCGATGTCAGCGAGTTCAACATTCCAGTCACCACTGGCGACATCGCCCTCCACTCCAAAAAAGACAAAACTATCGCCCAGGTTCTGGACTGGGTACGGAGGGGGTGGCCGGGCACTAACCTTTCAACTGAATTCTCACCGTTTAAAACCCGCCAGCAGGAACTTTCCAGTTTACAGGGCTGCCTGTTATGGGGGACCAGAGTTGTCATCCCAAACCCCCTGCGAACATCCGTCCTGAAGGCGCTACACGAGGGGCACCCTGGCATCGTCCGGATGAAAGCGTTGGCTCGGAGTTACGTCTGGTGGCCAGGCATGGACGACGAGATCGCCAAATGGGTAAGCTCCTGCCGTCCCTGTCAAGAATCTAGGCCAGCACCACCAATCACCACCCCAACCAAATGGGAAAGTGCCAACGCACCGTGGTCACGGCTACACATTGACTTGGCTGGGCCATTCCACGGCAAGACCTTCTTGGTGGTCGTGGATTCGTTTTCCAAATGGATCGATGTGGCCCTCCTACTCACGACCATCACCCGAGCAGTTGCCCAGGCTCTGACCCGCTTATTTGTTACACACGGGTTGCCAGACACCATAGTCTCAGACAATGGCCCCCAATTTACATCTACAGAATTCAGTCGGTATGTCACCAACCTGGGCATCCGGCACATCCTAACGGCCCCTTTTCATCCCACTAGCAATGGGTTGGCGGAGAGAGCCGTTAGGTCAGCAAAAGAGGCGTTGGCCAGGTTCAATCAAGAAGACTGGCACTCCAGACTCTCCTGTTTCCTTTTAAGCCAACACTCGACCCCTTGCACAGTTACAAACAAGTCTCCTGCCGAGCTACTGATGGGCAGACGCCTAAGGACAGTGTTAGATAGACTGCATCCCCACTATTGCCCTGACATGCCAATCGGTTCTGACAGTAGGGTCAGAGGTTTTGTATTGCAGGACCAGGTGTTTGTAAGGAACTACGCCGGCGATCCGCTATGGGTACCAGGGGAGATCGTGGCCATCACCGGTCCAAGATCGTACCGCATTCGGCTGGAGGACGGGCGCATTTGGTGTAGGCATCTGGACCAGATAAGAAGGCGCCTGAGTGGCCATGACAACGCTGACCCATGGATACCATTAACTCTCCAAGTACCACACCAGGATCCGAGCAGGGACCACCAGAGGGGCCAGTCACCACCAGCCGAACCAAGGGAGCGGACGATAGACCGGGACCATCCACCTGAGACTCCAGCCTTACCGACCGACGACGCCCCCGGGTTGCTGGACAATGATTGTATGACAACCCCTCCCGGGGATCGTGACTGCTCTCTGACACCTAGCCAGGACCCAGAACAATCCTGCTCTCCAGCAGACCCCGTTCCTGGTTCTCCGAACTCTGTGCCACTTAGTGACTCACCGGAAGTGCGCCGATCCGGGCGCCCGCACAGACCACCAGCATATTTAAAGGACTATGCATGCTCGTATCTGGGGGGAAGGGGTGTTATGTCCTTGGGGCTGACACAAGTTCCCAACCAGGTCCGTTCTTACTTCGGGGGCGTTTGCAGCCCCCATTGGTTGGCTCCCTTCGACAGCCGGCTATAAAAGCCGGCTGCTAGGTCGAGCCAGCCGCTGTTCACTGAGCAGGTCTGCGTGTTAGTATGCAGACGCGACAGCCCCCTTTATTCCTTGAATAAAGCGTGTTCTTGTTAATGATCTGGTGTGGCCTTCCCTTATTTCGAGCCATAACACCTTCCACATCATTTACAGTAAGAGAAAGAGAATATCAGTAATTTCAGGATGTGCAAAAGTTCCAACGGACATAATAGTACAGGACTGGGCATTTATGTGGATTTCAACTTCCAGAATTTCTGAGCCAGCCACAGGTTGTAAAAAAGCCATAGTTGGCACCTCTGTAATAGAAGATGAACTGTGTTTCTGTCAATTTCAGTAGAAGACACGCACTTAGTATAAAACCACTCCCAAAAACTTCCCAAGAATACTACAGGGAGTCATCCAGGCAGTTTGCAGGAATCAATGCTAACTCAAACCCAACATATAATAGAAGCTAGATATTTTCAATTTAACTTACTTGAAAAGATTTAAGAAATGATTAAGAAACTCCTTACCAAAAGCATTAGTCTCCAGTATTATTTGCTCAAGCATTTCTTTGGAGTGGCCATTTCTTGGTCAGTCTGTGCCACATGATGGTTCCAGGAAAAGCTTGAAAAAAAATTCCTCTAATTATGTTCTTTTTGTTTTTCATGTTTTTTTTAAATAATCATTTAAAGAAATGGAAATTCAATATTTAACCCAACTTGCATGTCATGAAGTCAAATACCCTGGTGTCTGTAGGTCTGAAAAATGCTGACTGGATTTTCAGTTCTAAAACATAATTGATAGGATTAGCATTCTGTCCTACTAAGAAACATTTAAAAAGTACTTTACTCCTACTACAGTACAGGATGGCCAGGTTTTCCCAAGGACAGATATGATTCCAAAAGCCTTATAGCACTCAAAATAGACTTATCCAGACACAAGAGATCTAATCAATTATTGCCTTCCAGCAACTCTTTTTATACAACCATTCAGCAAACATAATTAAGTACGTCCCTTTGCACAAAAGTTTTCATTTAATGAATGACATGGAATTTCGGTGAAATGCAATTCAATAAATTTATTCTGACCTGATTTACTTTGTAGGAATACCCATCAAAGGCTGATTCCAAAGCCCTCAGGCTTCAAACAAGTTTAAACACTCTTATGGTGGGTCTATCTGTCTGTCTGTCTTTTTGTCTGTCATTTATCTGTCACCTATTTATCATCTATCTATCATCCTCTATCTATAATCTGTCTGTTTCTCTGTCTCTCTGTCTGTCTAGCTATCCATCAGTGGTGGGATTCAAAAATTTTTTGCTACTGGTTCTATGAGAGCATGTGCAGCATTCAAAAACTGCCTATTTTAGGCTTAAAACTAGTACATATCATTATAGTACAAAGTACATATAGATTATAAATAAAAACCAACACAAACCACGCTGCAATTAACGAGACAGGGCAGGATAAGGAATTGCAGACTTCCCAAAGATAACAAAACACACACAGTTGGGATGACACCAGAACCCAGGTATACCTCAACAAACAAAGATAATGCACACTTTGCTTGCAGCAACTTTGCTGTGCATAGTTTACCTTTTTAAACAGTTTTCCCAGCTGCAGCTAATGAAGGGGATCAGAGCCCTTTCCTCCCCTGTAAACCACATAACTCATGTTGTTCCCTTCTCCATTCCTCCCCGCATTCCCTAAGATGAAGAGAGGGTGGCCCTGGGTCTTCCTCTGAATGCTCAACCAGACTGTGCCCTTCCCCAGTTTCTTCCACAACCACCAGAGCCACACTCCCACTCCCTGTCAGCTGCTCGACCTTCCCCTCAGAATCAGATTCCAACAGGGGCATGACAGCTGCCAAGATTGTAATAATGAAGAGGGAGAGATTTGGAATAAACTAGAGTTTGTTCAGGATTATTACTAATAATGGACATTGCCTTTATCAGTTTCTTCATATTCAGCTCTTTCCTGTAAAGTTATTGCTAATGATAGACCCTCTCATGAAATGTCTGGGGTTTTTTTTTAGTTCCTCCTTCAGAGAGCTTTATAATAATAAGTACAAGAAGTTATGTTTTAACCTAAGCTGCAGCCTTCCTTTTTTTCTTTCAAAAATACATCTAGGTTTATTTCCCTTTTATCCATTAATGCCTTTCATTAGATTCAAAAGCTGTTTTGTGAAATAACTGAAGGCAACATGAAACTGTAAAGAAACTGGAGGAGGGAATAGAAAACAATTTTAAAATGGGAATACATTCTCCCAACTTCAAAACAGATTGATTTGTTAGGCAAAGAACTTCTGCTTCAATTAATAAAACAGGTCATCCCATGCAGTATGCTGACAATCAGACTTTGGAAACTTACTAAAGAACTGTTTGAAATACAGAATCAGATAAATTGCTAAAAGTCTTTTAGAGTAAAAGGATAGTAAATTGATTGTCTTTCTTTCTTTGTAATATAAATGTAAACAATTCAGAATGCAGAAATTTTGGTGGAAATACAAAAGTTAAAAAATGATGATTCTTTTCCCCTTCAAATGCTCAGATGGACCTCACTTTAGGAGCCTTTTCTACCAGAAGCCATGTTCTCACTCAGTTTTCTTTGAAAACTGCTTTTCTTCCAGTTCTTGGTTGGTTGGAACTGATAGTTATCAACTGTTAACCATCCAATGGAGCTTCATTGTTTTAGACTGCAGTTGTATACAAACTAATTCCAGTTAAATCTAACTGAATCCAATGGGACTTACTTGGGACAGTTGTGCATGACAAGAGCATGCAACTTGATTTCAGTTTGTTTGGTCTTATCATCCATTGCTAGGATCCCAATGCCATCAGGTGGACAGTCAGAAGAAATGAATGAGTGGTTTTATCTACTTATTGATAGATCATATTAACAAAGGAAAGCAAAAAGAAGACAATATACTGATACACCTATGACAATAATAATAAAGAAAGAAGGGGAGAAGGAAGGTGGGGGAAAGCATGGAAAACGACACGATAAGAGTTCTGATCGTGCAGTGGTTAGAATCAGGGGTGGGATTCAAATTTTTTAACAACCGGTTCTGTGGGCGTAGCTTGGTGGTCATGTGACTGAGTGGGGGGTGACTAGGTGGTCATGTGACTGGATGGGTCAAAAGAGAGAAACTCACTTTAACTCACTCTTGGAGCAGGGGGGTGGATTAGATGACCTCTGAGGTCCCTTCCAGCCCTGGATTACTGTGCTGTTTCAAAGCATCCTCTGAAGCTGTGTCTAGTGCCAAGGTTTGTGGTCCTTCCTTCCTCTCCTTTTTCTCCCCCTCTCTCCCTCCCTCCCTCTATCCATCCATCCATCTATCCATCCATCCATATCTCATTCACTTTCCCTTCCCTTCCTTCTTTCTCCCTTCCCTTCTTCCCTCCCTTTCCCTCTCTCTTTCTCTCTCTCTCTCTTTCTTTCTTTCTTTCTCTTTCTTTTTCCCTTTTTTCTTCCTTCCTTCCTTCCTTCCTTCCTTCCTTCCTTCCTTCCTTTCCTTTCTTTTACACTTTCCTCCTTCCCTCCCTTTCTTTCTCCTATCCCTCCCTCTTTCTTTCTTTCTTTCTTTCTTTCTTTCTTTCTTTCTTTCTTTCT
>NW_020769311.1:17690959-17714513 GCF_900518735.1 Pseudonaja textilis
AGAAGAGAAGAGAAGAGAAGAGAAGAGAAGAGAAGAGAAGAGAAGAGGGAAGGGACTTTGGAGGTCTTCTAGTCCAACTCCCTGCTTAGACAGGAAACCCTATACCATTTCAAACAGATGGTTGTTCAGCCTCTTCTTCAAAACTTCCAGGATTGGCCTACCCACAATTTCTGGAGGCAAGTTGTTCCACTGATTAATCCACTGGTTGAAACTAAACCCTTGCAAGACTGCATGGCTCTGGGTTTGGGGTTTGTTGGCTCAGGGAGAATTGCCACCTTTGGGGTTGGATGGGGTGGCACTACCCCAAACAGACCATGTACGTAATCTAGAGGTTTTCCTGGACTCACGACTCCTGCTCAAAGAGCAGGTGGTGGTCGTGGCCAGGAGGGCCTTTGCACAACTACACCAGTTACGCCCTTTACAGGACCAACAGTCCCTACTCACAGTCACTCATGCCTTAGTCACTTCCCATCTTGATTATTGCAACACACTCTGTAAACAAGCTAAATTCACTACTAACATGGGCAACATCCTGCCCCCACAATTTTTCTTGGTGACTTCAATCTATCTCACATTGACTGGACTCTAAATGAATGTACAACTGAACCCATACATGCAACCTTCTACAATGCTGTTACAAATCTGGGACTGGAACAACTAGTAACCAACAATACTAGAATTAACAACTGCCTCAATCTAATATTTTGTAATAGTTTGAATTTAATTTACAAAATACAAACTAAAGAACCCTTTTCCAACAATGTCTACAATATGATTGACTTTTGTCTCAACATACGCCCACACAAAAATCATCACAATGATGTAATCCCCAATTATAAAGTCAAAAAAGGCAGCTATGATCTTATAGGCAACGATCTCTCATCCCTTGATTGGCAATCTCTATTTACTGGATGCAATACTGTTGAAGATCATTACAACATATTTTTACTTGAAGTCAAAAGAGTCATCAAACTATATGTACCAATAGCAATCCCTCCCCACCCAAAAAAACAGATTACGCATAACAATAAGGAAACTCCAATCAAAAAAGAGATCACTCTGGCAGAAAAACAAATCTGGTCATGTTGCCAACTTCAAAAGCCGATACAAAAATTTATGTCACCAGATAAAGACTGAATCCACCAATTATCACATTAAACAAGAGGAAAACCTTCTACGCACCAATTCCACCCACGCTTTTTACAATTTTGTAAACAACAAACTAAAAGACTCAAGGTCCATCCCACCCCTGATAGGACCTAATAGTAAAGACTGCAACGACGACACAATTAAAGCCAACATCTTTAACATATTCTTTGGTTCAGTATTTGTAAACAGCAATGGATCATGCTCAGTATTTCCTAGCCAAACCACAGAAAACTACAATGATCTAATACATATCGATTTTACAGAAGACAATGTTGAAAAAGCACTACGCAATCTAAAACCATCTCTATCTATTGGACCAGACGGAATATGTGCCTACTTCTTAAAAAAGCTATCCACTGCCACAGCAGAACCTTTAATCATAATCTTTGAAAAATCTTTCAGGACCAGCTCCTTGCCTAACCTATGGTCACAAGCCACGGTCATCCCCACCTTCAAAAAGGGAGACCCCAGCCTAGTTGAAAATTACAGACCAATCTCTTTATGCTGCGTCACCTGTAAAGTCATGGAATCAATTATTAACCAATCCATTATCCTCCACTTAGAGACAAACAACATACTCTCTAATAAACAATTTGGTTTTAGAAAAAACTATCCTGTAATCTGAAACTCTTACACTGCAAAAACATATGGACTACACAACTCGATCAGGGCAAAACAATAGACACAATCTACATAGACTTCTGTAAAGCCTTTGATTCAGTGATGCACAATAAACTACTCCTAAAACTAAAATCTTATGGTATCTCTGGACACCTGCATAACTGGATAGAAGCATTCCTGTCAAGCAGACAACAAATGGTCAAAATTGGGAGGGTCCTATCAAATTCTGTACCTGTCAATAGTGGTGTCCCCCAAGGCAGTGTTCTAGGACCAACTTTCTTCATACTCTACATAAATGACCTCTGTGATCATATTAAGAGCAACTGCGTTCTTTTCGCTGATGATGTAAAGCTGTTCAATACCACAGACAATACAGCTACCCTTCAAAAAGATCTTGACTATGTGTCAGAATGGTCAAACAAATGGCAACTTCAAATCTAAACAAATAAATTCTCTGTCTTACATATTGGCAAAATATATTGGAAAATAAAATACAAGCTGAATAGTCAAGAACTTGTTGATAATCCAAGCTCTCTAAAGGACCTTGGAATACTCATCTCTAATGATCTAAGTGCTAGAGCCCACTGTAACTACATAGCCAAAAAGGCATCAAGAGTTGTTAACCTAATCCTATGTAGCTTTTTCTCTGGTAATATCACACTACTAACTAGAGCATACAAAACATTTGCTAGACCAACACTCGAATACAGCTCTGGAACCCACATTATGTATCTGATATTAGCACAGTTGAGAAAGTCCAGAAATATTTCACAAGAAGAGTTCTCCACTCCTCTACTCATTGTAGAATACCTTATGACACCAGACTTGAAATTCTAGACCTAGAAAACCTTGAATTACACCATCTTTGGTGATATAAATCCAGGCAAGTATTGCTGAATGAGACAAATGGAACGAGAATCAGTATGGCATAGTTGCTTACTATCATAAAAATACAGGCTAGGAAGTTTATTTAATGAATTCAAAACTATGTGTTGTGCTGAAGGTATTGCCAGCTGTCATTTGTACATGGAAACGGAGGGGTTGGCATCTCATTAAGCTTGCCAGATGTTACATTTCATCCCACAATGGAACTCAACAGGCCAGATAGTACCCTTAGGGTTTGACTCTTACAGCCTCTTACAAAACAGCGTACTTCTATAATCATCTTCCCGGCAATGTCTGATGATGAGCTGAATCAAGGGTTATCAGTCTTCAGATATGCCAGGCTGAGACATTTATTTAAAGAATGACAACGTTGTGGCCTCACTGCTACAATCACAGAAGAAATTCAAGCAAGGGGGAGGAACAAGTTAGGGAGGTCTGGTTCTTTTTGAAAGCCTCAACATCAGTATCTCTAGAAGGGATTTAAAAATGTCAAAATGGTTGCTGCAATTATATTATTGAAAGCCTCTCTTTTTATTACACATGTGATGCACAGAACTTCTGTAAAAGGGGCAGGACTCTAAGTGATCAGTGAAGCTATCTCACTTTTTTTTTTAATCCTCCTTCCCAATGTCTCTAAGGCCTCAGTCAATTTTACATGGTAGTAAACGGTACAGTAGTAAATGGAAGATAGTTGAAAATGCAAATTAACTGAAAGCTTTAGTAATGGAAACCAGAAAAGGGAGGAATTAAAATCAAATATAAAAAAGACCAAAATAAGGACAACAGATACAGGAATCAGCCTTCAAATTGACTGTGAAAACACTGAAGTGTTTTCTGAAGTAGTTTCTGCCTTCTAGCTTCAATTAGTAAAGGAACCAACAGTCAAGAAATATACCATAGACTAGCACTTGGTGATGTTCGTCCATCGGGTTCAAAGAGGATCTTGACATTAGGTTGTAAGCTATCCATGGTGTGTCTGCAGGTGGCTGGTAAGGCCTATGTGGGCACGGAATGTTCTGCCACATGTCAGGCAAACATGTGTGGGCATCATTGTTGCAGCATTTGCAGCTCTGCCTTTGTGGAGTGCTTGTTCTGTGGTTGTACTTCTGTCTTCAAATGTCTGGCAGCCTTGGTGGATCAACTTGCACCAAGTTGATTAATCCTGTACCAGGGTTTTCCAGGAGGTGGAGTCAATGTCCAGGGACTTGAAGGAGGCTCTCAGTGTGTCTTTTTATTGCTTCCTTTGTCCCTTGTGCTATCACTTTCCTTGAGACAGCTCACCATAGAGGAGCTATTTAGGGATGCAAAGGTCTGGCATCCTTGCAACATGGCCTGCTCAGTGTGTCTGGACTTTCATCCACAGGGTGTGGACTGATGGCAGACTTGCTCTAGAGAGGACTTCTGTGTTTGGCACCTTGTCCTGCCACCAAATCCTCAGAACTCTGCGGAGGTCATGTGGAAGTGGTTCAATTGCCTAGCGTGCCTCCTGTATACAGTCCAAGTCTCACTGCCAAATATCAAGGTAGTTAGCACTACCGCTCAGTAGACTTTGAGCTTTGTACCAAAGTTTATTCCATTGGTCATATGCAGAGATTGCCTTGGTGAATCTGCAGTTGACCTCAATGTCAATTGTCACTGCATGGGAACACTTGGTAAAGGATCCATGAAGGTCTTGGAAAAATTATTCAGGTACCATGACATGTTTATACCCATAAAATCAGAAATGTCCAGGCAACTGTTCTCCTTGTGATACTTTATAGAAGTGAAGTTGGACTTTGATGAAACAGTATAGAAAAAATGATGCTTTTGAACCTTGATGTTATGGAAGATCCTTGGGAATACCATTGATAACTAACCAAAAAAATGGATCATAAAACAAATGAATCCAGAATTCTCACCCGTGTTGCAAACAATCAAACATGAATTATTATGTTTAGGATACAGTATGTGAAAATCTTACTCTCTTTAGAATTCCATATACTGGGGTGGAAAGAAAGGACAACCCAATAATTAGAGTAACCACAGGTACATAATTGGGAGGTATTAATAGCCAAATTGGGGACATGTCATGGAGAAAGTCTATGCAGTTGCACTGGAGTCAACATTGGCTTGATGGCATACCTCAAGATATATATAACCTGAATTTATACAGCTTTTATCAGTGGTCAGTGAAATATTTCCAAGCAATCTAGAATTGCATGAAAGAACATTTTCATCTGTGCTGTGTAAAGAACGTTTTCATCTGTGCTGTGTATCACCATTCTCCAGTATCCTTTTAACTTTGATGAGAAATTGATTTAAACCAGCTAGTTTAATCCATTTTGCTATCAAGGGAAACAGCCAAAGTGAAAAAGGAGTAAATTATAAAGTAATTTACCTCAATAGATTTGGGGATGAAGTTTCCTCTTCACTACTCCTTCAAACTTATTTGAAAGGTCTACAACTCACTTTGTGAAAATATCATCTATATCTGAACTTGTGCCATGCTTGATTACAAGGTTGACTCTCAGAGATACTAATATTATATGCCCTTCTTGCTTCTACTGCAAGGACAATAATGAGCAATTTTTTCCCACTTGAACAAGAAGTTATGATCATTCTGTTGTGGGAGAACAAACATGATATATCAGCAAAAGACATTGGTGATATGCCCAATCTATCTTTCATTATGCAAATTTGAAACTAAGCGCACAGTGCACCTTTCAAAATGATGCTATCATTTTTTAAAAAAAATAATTATGCAGTCCCTTTTTTTTACAAAAAATTAGAAATGACTGCTATAAACTGATACCAATATAATGAAGAACTGGTGGAGACATTATGAAGAACAGGTTGAGCCATTAGTTCTAACCAAGCTATTAATAAGAAAAACTTTTTAAATAAATTAAAAACTTCCTCATGGAAGAGATGTCCCCTCCTAAGTTTGTAGTTTTCTCCAAGAAATGTACCATCTCAAAAACAGGTTTTTGAAGACAAGCATACAGGGAATTAGTAAAACAAATTAAAGTATAAAATAAAGCAAGTAGATATGCAACAAACAGATAAAACCCAGTCAAAATAATTTATCAAGATAAATTTCCAGCTGATGAGAGGCACTAGTAGAAAAGGGCTGTCACTCTCCTCATGCCCATATGTTTGACCTTCTACCTACCATTGCATGATTCAAAAACTGGGCTAGCCAGATTAATTACTAGATCCAACAAAGATCGTCTATTTTTAAGATCTCATGAAACAGTCACCCTGCATGGGAAGAGCAGATACTTCATCCCCTGCACTGCCACAACTCTCTACATATTGGGCTGAATGTCTGTATTGAAGAAGCAACTATACTTGACTTATTTTTAAAGCCCTTTGCCCCCTGGAAAGAAATCTCATGTCATGTCACCTTCCTGGAGTCTTTTGCCCATTGAGTGAGAATAGCTTTAAGAAAATGCTTTTTTCTATACATTGACTTCTGTTGGAACTGGATCTTATATTATTACAGGAATAATATCCAAAAAGTGGAAATGGAAATGAAGATAAATACATTGTGTACTCTACTGTCTTCAGGATAGTGATATCATTTGTTCATCTGAACAGGGTTTTGATCCTGGTGGAAATTTAAAGTAGTGCAGAATTTTCTCTGTGGCAGAAGATCAGCAAGAATAAATGAAAGGTTCTATTGTTTAGAATAATAACCTTCACAAAATCCTGGGCTAGATTTGCTTTCCTACCTCTAGATGAAGTGAAGCTGCTGTTTCTGGCAACAGACCTGGATAGGCAAACAATAAGAACCAAGACCTATCTCTTACTTTCCCATCCCCACTGACTTCTGAAAGAAAACAAAAAATGTATTTGATGGAACAAGAAAAGTTAACTTGCCAACTTCAAAAGCAGCTACAAAGCCTTATGTCACCAAATTAAAGATGAATGCACCAATTACTTCTGCAAACAGGAGGAAAAGTTTTAAACTTGAATTTTACCCAAGCCTTTTACAACTTTGTTAACTCAAAACTTAAAAACTCACAAGTGATTCCACAAAGGGCAAAATGGGGTTGATTGTAATGACAATGTTGGCCGGGCCAATCACTTCAGTTCATTTTTTATGTCAGTTTTGTGAATAGCAATGGTTGCAGTCCCTCATTTGCAAGATGAACCACAAATAGTTGTAGCAAATTGCTGAATATTAAATTTACAGTAGATAATGTTGAATTAGCATTATGCAATCTAAAACTATCGCTATCCACAGGAAGAGATGGTTTATATGCTTTTTTTTTTTGAAAAAGCTTGCTACCATCCTAGCTGAAACTTTGTGTACAATTTTCAAAGTATCACTTTGAACTAGTTCTCTGCCTGATACATGTTTATCAGCTATAGTTATACCAATTTTTTAAAAGGGTGGCCCAAATTCAGTTGAAAATTATAGACCTATCTCTTTGTGTTGTGTTACATGCAGTTATGGAATCAATTATAAACCAATCCATTGTTCACCACTCTGAGACAAAGAACTTGCTATCTGACAAGGAAAAACTCATCCTGTAATCTACAAATTTTGTACTATAACAACATCTGGACTACATATCTTTACCAAGGCAAAGCTGTAGATGCAATTTACATAGATTTTTGTAGGCTTTTGATACAGTAGTACACTGCTGTTGAAATTAAACTCTTGTGGCATTTCTGGTCCTTTGCACAAGTGGATTGCTGTTTTCTTGTCTAATAGACTGCAGAAAGTCAAAATAGGGAACTCACTGTTTAATCCTGCATCAGTTCTGCAAGGCAACATCTTGCTTTTCTTGCTCTATATCAATGATGTATGTGATCAACTTAAAAGCAATTGCATCCTTTTTGATGTTAAATTATCCAATACTACAGATAATTCTGTTGTTTTGCAAAGTGATCTTGACTATGTGTTTGAATGGTCATCTATTTGGCAACATCAAATTTCGATCAATAAATGCTCTTACATATTGGTAAACATAATCAGAATGTCAAGTATAAGCTAGGTGGCATTGAACTAGATGATGACCCACACTTTGTCAAGGACCTAAGTGTACTTATCTCTGAAGAGCTATGCCCCAAAGTTCACTGTAACAATGTTACTAAAAAGCATTAAGAGTTGTAAATTTAATTTTGCATTTTTTTTTTCTGGAAACATTGTATAAACTTATGCTAGACCAATTTTAGAGTATTGTTCAACTGTTTGGAATCCCATCACATATCTGATATCAGTACCATTGAGTGGGTTCAGAAGTATTTCACAAGAAAAGTCTGGCACTCTTCTGTACACAATAGAATTCCCTATGCTACTAGGCTCAAAATTCTCAGTTTGGATAACTTAGAACTGTATTACTTGTGATCAGACCTAGGTATTGCATACAAAATTATATGTTATATAATATAATATTATAATGTTTTACCTGTAAATGACTTTTTTTGTTTTAATCGCAATAATACATGTGCTAACAACAGCTTTAAACTCAATGTAAACCATTCTAAACTTGACTGTAAAAAATATGCTTTCTGCAATAGAGTTGTGACAGTCTGGAATGCTCTACCTGATTCAGTTGTCTCAGCTACAAATGTTCACAGTTTCAGTCACAAACTGACTTCCATGGAGCTTACTTCATACTTAAGTGGTTAGTAGAGGGAGTGTGAATAAATGCCCTAACGTGTATATCATCCCTGTCATTGTATTTTTATTCTTTTACTCTTGTTCTCATTTTTGTTTGACAAATTCTAATAAATAAATAAATAAAAATTCTCCCAATCTCAGAAGAACATTTTAGAGCATACAAGATCCTAGTACTCTTTTGATCTGCAATTTCAGCATTGTTGATACAAGGTGCTTTGATAATGTCTGTCCATGCATAATTATTCTGGGATTAATCCTTCAATAATTTAAGTGAATTGTTAGTTGATTAAAGTTAATATTACTTGACTGCTGATTGTGTCCCTCAAGATTAAAGTAGCTAGTTATCAGGGCTAGAAGAATGAGATAAAAGATGTTTCTCTTATATATTTTGAAATGCTGGATGGTCCTGTCATTTTATGTCAGCGTATTTTAGACTATGTGGATTGATCAGGGAAGTGATTGGTGGACTTTGTTATCTATGACATAGCTAGTAGGGGTTTGTACCTATTATCTAATACTAACTAGGAGTAATTTGAGATTATAATTGTCCTTATAGAATCTGAAGGACAAATTGAAAGTTCAGATTGCTAATATTTAATTTAATATAATGGGTTACCAGTATATTCACCATCTGACTGCTCCACAGGGCAATTTTTTCCTTTATTCTGTGCTATAATAAAATGAGCAGCAACCCAACTCTCTCAAATCTTGATTACATGGCAGGGGTATGACTTTTGAAAAATGATTGAAAACTAAACAGAATATAACAGGGCATCCTAGACTACAGTGCTTCCAATAACCAACATGTGAAGTTGTCTTATATTGAATAAGTTGAGATATTTATTGAACTTTTCTTCAAAAAAAAAATGTTTACAAAGGTAGCTAATAGTAAAAAGTAAAGTAAAATACAAAGCAAACTCCAATTTGATTTTAAAAATACAAAACATAATTTGAAGAAAATGCTGTAAAGACAAACAAGTCCCCAACTCAGGAGCCAAACTTATATATCAAAAAGCAATATGATAATATGAAGGGCGTTTTCCTGACTTCTTTAGGCAATGAATTTTAAACCCTAGAACTAAACACTAAGAAGACAATATTTCATCTGTCCAGGTAAGGTGCTCTCTGCCAATCTTGCACCAAGATCTTCTTTAGGTCTGCTAAATACTAACCTTAGCTTTTCACAGCCTGCTGTTTTCAAAATGTTCTGGATTCCACAAACTCTCAATCTTCTCTGTCACTGTCCATGCCACTTTTCAAATTGGGGAGCTGTAGTCATACCACATTTCCAAAATCAGATGGGGAAATTTGCCTTTAATGCTCTCTGACAATATTGAACTGTAAGTGGGATTTTACTTGTCAGAATATGAATCACTTAATCGAAGGCTCATCTGCAAATAAATTAAATGGTCTTCCTTAAAATACTATCCATCAATACTTAGCTTGTAATTATACTGGTATAATATTTACTCTTTCTCTCAACAGATGCCTATCTCGCTAGAAACAAAATGCCAGAATATGGGGCTATTCCTATTTGCAGTATACCCGATACTGTATATTAAGAACAGAGATTGTTGGATTCCTCAGCTTTGTTTCCATACACTTCCAGAGAACAATGCCAAATAGTTGGAAAATAGCTACCAATACCTAACACTATCTTCTTAGCCTTAGAAGGGGATGTGGAGGATGGAAATAATACATGGCTAAATTCATTGGTTTAGCTACCTAAGAGCTCTGGTGGTGCAGTGGTTAGAGTGCAGTACTGCAGAGTAGTTCTGCTGATTGCTGGTTGTCAGCAGTTTGGCAGTTCTAGTCCCACTGACTCAAGGTTGACTCAGCCTTCCATTCTTCTGAGATTGGTAAAATGAGGGCCCAGATTGTTGGGGGAAATTTGCTGATGCTGCAAACAGCTTAGAGAGGGCTGTAAAAGCACTATATAAGTCTAAGTGCTATTGCTATTGCTACCTGTCAATAGTTGCTCTGATTTTGCCTTTTATGAAAGAGTGTTCAAAGTAAGCCATTCTATTAACTAATAGCCTGGTATCTTTTGGGAATAGGTTTAGTGCTATTCTAAAAGAAGTACTATTCCAATTAAACCCACATTCATTAGCAACCTAAACAATACCAACCAACCCGGTTATGCTATAAAGCTGCAGTAGAACAGCTTTCATGATTCACTGTGAAGTTCTACCAGCAGTAGCTCTGCTAGTCAGCTAATCTGGATTAACAGAGATTGTTTTAGATGCCTGGGGTACAACGAAAATATCTGGCTTCAAATATCTTTCCTTCTGCCTAAGCAAAATGGCCCAGGGACTGGGGTGATGAGGCATACCTAAAACAGCTAATTGATGCTGATTGATCCTGCTCCTTAAGAACTGTGATGCTACATTGCCAGTGAACCATAACAGACTGCCTTGAAGTCAGACCTGCTGCAGCTGGTTGCTTGTTTAAAGGGAACACCCCCCCCCCCAATTAATACAAGACTAAAAGGTGACTTTTAAGATGTAACAGGTTTGACCAAAATATAAAGGACAGGGCAGATTTTTTCTTTCTTTCTGCAACTCTTCAATCCCTTTATTCAGGGTAAAGTCAGGGTGACTGAATGGAGCTGAGCATTTACTGGCTGGATGCCCTTCCTCATGCCTATGTGGAGTTCACAACAGATATTTTCTCTTTGTACCCTGATAGAGAAACATCTGCTGTTACCTAGGATTGAACTCTCAACCTTGCAATTGGGAGGTGAGCATCTTCACCACTCCCAGACAGAGAAAAAGAAAGACAGAAAGAAATGCCAGTTGTATATTTGTTCTGTAGTTAGAAGTGAATAGGGAAAGATTTGAAGTATCAAGTTGCTAAGTGTGTTATCAGAGAAAATATTAAGAGTATGATTAACAACAAGAAAAGTAGTAATGCAGTTTTTATTATTCTATAGCTCAGGAGCAAAGGGAAGAAAGGACATTCATATTTAATGAGAAAATAATATTCTTAAGAGTTGTCATACAAGTGAAACTTGAAAAATTAGAATATCATGCAAAAGTTCATTTATTTCAGTAATGCAACTTAAAAGGTGAACCTAATATATGAGATAGACTCATTACATGCAAAGCAAGATAGTTCAAGTCATGATGTGTCATAATTGAGATGATTATGGCTTACAGCTCATGAAAACCCCAAATCCACAATCTCAGAAAATTAGAATATTGTGAAAAGGGTCAATATTCTAGGCTCAAAGTGTCCCACTCTAATCAGCTAATTAAGCCATAACATCTGCAAAGGGTTCCTGAGCCTTTAAATGGTCTCTCAGTCAGGTTCAGTAGGAAACAAAATCATGGGAAAGACTGCTGACCTGGCAGTTGTGCAGAAAACCATCATTGGAGGTAAAGCCTCAAAGGTAATTGTAAATGACTTCTGGTTTGAGCTTTTTCGGGGAAAGAACGAAAACCGCAAGTCTGCGTGGTTTCGATCCATGCTCGCCGCTGGAGCGCCTGGAACCGACTGGTTTTGGGGCTAAGCCACCCTGTAGAGGTGATGAAGAAGGGGGGAGACTACCTGCAGGGTTGAGGAGAGCCGCATCTCTCCTCCTCAGCTGATCATTACTCCCTTTCCCACCTCCGCGGTTGCAGCGGTGGTTAGAAATAGCCACCACAAAGAAGAACTTGACCGGAAAAGAATGTGCAGGAGTAAGATAAGAAGATAAAGTTTTGGTTGACCGGGTCAAGCAGCAAAAGCAACAAATAAGGTACCCTGGAATTGAAACTATTAAAAAAAATAATAACACTGTTCCCAAAGAAGGTTTCTAAGCCGTGAAGAAGAGAGAAAAGGGAAAGAATTTGGTTTTTTTTCTCCTCTTCCTATACTGACAGCTAAGAGACTTAAGCAAGGAATTGGGAAAAAAATCCACTTTGACATTAATAGGCATTTAATGCTGAAAATAAAAAGTCAAAGGGATAATAAAGATTTCTGGATAATTAAATGCTTTTGAAAACAGGAAAGGAGAGAAAAAGAAAAAAAGGGCAGGATCTGGAAGGGAGGAGACTGCCTGGAATTAAAAAGTACTTACAGTAAAATCTCACCAAGACTTTCAAAAGATACATCTTAACTGAAACATCGCAACAAAATAGTAAAACCCCAGGAAGAGAAAGTGAAAAAAGAAGTAAGAAGAAACAGCTTGGGACGATTTGGATTATTTAGTGATCTCTGGATTCTTGGTTACTGCATTTGAATGACTAAAATCAATCGGGTGGTTGTTTAAAAGTGTTTAAAATGGCTCCAATTTTAGAAGAATTGAAAATGGAACTTTAAAAGTACAAAGAAGATGCAGAAGAAGGGAGAGGTTCTTTTGGCTTCATATTTCAGTTCTTGGAAATGGAGATTTGGAAGTATGAGAAACAACAAGAAATGCCTGCAGAACAAGAAGACTGGGACAAAGAAGAAGCCATCTTTAATGAACAAGTAATCTCAGGGTTTGGAAAAAAAGGAAAGTGGGGAAAGAGAATGGAAAGTTTAAGATTGGGAAAAACAACCCCCAAAAGAATAGAGTGAAAAATAAGTATAAAATCAGAAAGCAACAGAAGAGGAAAATGCAGAGAGAGAATTAGAAATAGAGAGACAAGGGGGTAAAAAGGGGAGAGAGAAGAAGAGAGGGAAGAAAGAAAGGAAAAGAAGTTATAAAGGACAGAAACAAAATATTGAGAAACAGGGCCTATTTAGAGATAATGGGTGAAAACTTAATGGAAAAAGGGATTCTGCAAAGGTACATAAGACAGTATTGTTATATTAGAAATAGAAATAGTTTCAGAAAATATGAAACAATGTATGATTAAAATGTTTGATAAAATAGTTATTGTAACTTAGTGGAATGCTTGTCAATAAATAAATGTAACAAAATGAATATAAAGCATATGTGAAGAGAAATAAGGGGAAAATTAAGTATGGAGATTATATGTGTCTTTAAGGAAGTATGATATTTAATTGAAAAGAAATGTTAAAGAAGTTAAGACTTTAATGAATATTAATGATAGAACTGAATTGGAATGGAACAAGGGTTTTAATAGCATATATTTACAATCCTTTTTTTTAAAGAATATAGTGTGTATTATAAGAATGTACCAAGCAGAATTAGATTGGAAGTTATATATTATATTGAATGTTATAACCTTAAGGTGTATATCGAAGTTTAAATAAGAGCTGAATGGATACAATTAAAAAATATAAAGGTGTCATACTCCAATTAGTAACTACAGGAGAAAATTTGTCTAATGAGAAAAGATAATATGAAATTGAAACAGAGCAGACAAAAGTATAAATATAATGATTTGAATTGAGATGAGATAATCAAAATAAAATTGAGAAAATTAAAAGAGGGGAAAAACTATATTGCAAATGCAGAATAAGATATGCAATAGAACACAAAAATGAGCATGAAATTGAGTTTGTGTCTGTATAAAGAAGCATAACCCAGGACCATGCTATTTTCAAAAAAGATGTTTTACTTGTATTTTGTGTATGTGAAAACCCAAATAAAACTTTATTTTTTTAAAAAAAAGGTAATTGCAAATGAAGTTGGATGTTCGCAAAGTACTGTATCAAAGCACATTAGTAGAAAGTTACGTGGAAGGGAAAAGTGTGGAAGAAAAAGGTGCACAAGCAGCAGGGATGACTGCAGCCTGGAGAGCCATTCAAAAGTGTTGGGGACTTTCACATGGAGTGGACTGAGTCTGGAGTCAGTGCATCAAGAGCCACCATACACAGACGGATCCTGGACATGAACTTCAAATGTCGTATTCCTCTTGTCAAGCTGCTCCTGAACAACAAACAACATCAGAAGTGTCTTACCTGGGCTAAAGAAAAACAGAACTGGTCTGTTGCTCGGTGGTTCAAAGTCCTCTTTTCTGATGAGAGCAACTTTTGCATCTCATTTGAAAACCAAGGACCCAGAGTCTGGAGGAAGAATAGAGAGGCACACATTGCAAGATGCTTGAAGTCCAGTGTGAAGTTTCCACAGTCTGTGTTGATTTGGGGAGCCATGTCATCTGCTGGTGTTGGTCCACTATGCTTCATTAAGTCCAGGGTCAATGCAGCCGTCTACCAAGAGATTTTGGAGCACTTCGTGCTTCCTCTGCAGACAAGCTATATGAGGATGCTGACTTCATTTTCCAGCAGGACTTGGCACCTGCCCACACTGCCAAAAGCACCAAAACTTGGTTCAATGATCGTGGGATTACTGTGCTTGATTGGCCAGCAAACTTGCCTGACCTGAACTCCATAGAGAATCTATGGGGCATTGCCAAGAGAAAGATGAGAAAAATGAGACCGAACAATGTAGAAGAGCTGAAGGCCGCTATTGAAGCATCTTGGTCTTCTATAACACCTCAGCAGTGCCACAGGCTGATAGCTTCCATGCCACGCCACATTGAGGCAGTAATTGATGCAAAAGGGGCCCAAACCAAGTACTGAATACATATGCATGCTTATATTTTTCAGAGGTCCGATATTGTTCTATGTACAATCCTTGTTTTATTGATTGCATGTAATGTTCTAATTTTCTGAAATTGTGGATTTGGGGTTTTCATGAGCTGTAAGCCATAATCATCTCAATTATGACAAATCACGGCTTGAACTATCTTGCTTTGCATGTAATGAGTCTATCTCATATATAATAGTTTCCCCTTTTAAGTTGCATTACTGAAATAAATGAACTTTTGCACGATATTCTAATTTTTTGACTAGAGCAGATATAAGCGAATTGAAAGATGAGATGGGGAAACTGAAGGCTGAAATGAAAGTGGATATAGCGAAGGTGGAGGGTAAGATAGGGTCTCTACAGCAGGCCATGGAGAGAAACGAAGTGAAAATAAAAGATATAGAGAGTAGAACAACACGCATGGAGACTAACTTTGAAAGGATGGATGAGGAATTTAAAAATGTACTTAGAGAAACGGAAGACTCTCTGATCCACCTCGAGATGGACAAAGCAATGGCGTATTTAAGATTCCAGAATGTGGCGGAAGCCAAAAATGAAGAATTGGAACATTTGATGGCAGAAATATTGGCTGAATGGCTAGGAAAGGAAAAAGATGATCTAATTAAAGAGTTTGATGAGGTATATAGGGTTAGCACAAGCTACGCCAGGCGTAACAACTGTCCAAGAGAAATTCATATCCGCTTCTCTAGGAGATGTCTGAGGGATTTAATTTTGAAAATGTCTAGGGAGGAAACAATATCATATAAAGGCAGAGAAATTAGGATTTTAAAACAAATTCCAAAGAGAGTGAGGATGATAAGACAAGATTATAAATTTTTAGCTAATGATTTAAATAAAGAAGGAATCCATTTTAAATGGTTAATCCCGGAAGGGATGTTAATTACATGGAAAGAGAGGAAAATCAAAATAGAATCGATAGAACAGGCCCAAGTTTTTCATCAACAGCTCACAGATAAGAATAGTCAACCTACCAAAGAAGAACCTAAAACAAGACCACAGGAGGTCCGATATTATCACAGAACCCAAAAGGAACGACTTTCTCCAATTTCAGGAAGTGATAATCCACAACATGGGAGAGAAGAGCAAATTCCACAACAACAACAACAAGAGAACCGAATCATTACTAGGCAAAAATCTAAGCAGAAGTAGATAAATGGTGGAGGGGAAGAAGTTGCTCTCCATCAATATAAACGGATTAAATTCATTATTAAAAAGAAAAAGGATATTCTCAAAACTTATTCAACATAACGCAGATATAATATGTCTTCAAGAGACACATATTTCGAAGAATGACGAAAGACATCTAATTTGTCCAAAATTAGGTAAACTTTTTACAGCACCGGCCGACCAACACAAGAAAAAAAGAATTGCAATTTATGTAAAACAAGATGTAAAGGCAGAATTAATCTGGTCGGATCCTGAAGGAAGAACTCTGGTTATACAAGTTTGGATAAACCACATCACATTTTTACTTGTAGCAATCTATGCCCCAAATGATGACCAGGGGAAATTTTTTAAACACCTTCACCAAAAAATAGTAGGCTTTGAAAAAAGAAACATTTGCTTGATTGGCGATTTTAACTCCATTGCAGACTACCAGAAAGACCATAGTAATATGGGGAAAAACAAGAAGGGGAAAAGGGAACTCTCTGCGGCATGTAAGGAAATGTTGAGAGAGTTAAATTTAAAAGATCTATGGAGGGAACGGAATCTTGAAGGAAAACAATTTACATATTATTCTAACCCACATAAGACTTGGACCAGAATAGATATGGCTTGGATGGATTTGGACTTGGCTAATGAAATAAAAGAAATCAAAATTCTACCGAATGAATGGGCTGATCATAACCCAATACAGCTAATTTGGAAGGATAGGAGACGAATAAAAAAAAGATGGACACTAAATAACCAAATTGTAAACGAAGAAGAGTATATTAATAAACTGAAAGAGGAGCTAAACTATTTTCTAAAAGATAATAATAATGAAACAACTTCAAAACAGAACATTTGGGATACTATGAAAGCATTTATAAGAGGCACAACAATTTCCTATAATGCTATGAGAAACAAGAGAATTTATGCCCAACAAAACGCATTACAACAACAAATCCAAGACTTAGAAACACAATTACAAAAAACCCCTAAGACCCAAGGACTAATTTTTTGAGTTTCACCTGTATGAGGAAGAGACAATGTGTTATGTCCGTGGAACTGGTTGGGGTTCCCAACCAGGTCCGCTGTTTAGGCGGGAGCACCAGCAGCTCCCATTGGTTGGCTCCGTTTGACAACCGGCTATATAAGCCGGCTGTCGGGCAGAGCCAGCCCGTCGTCGCCCGCTGGTCTGCGAGTTAGCGAGCAGACGCGACAACCCTTTATTCACTGCAATAAAGCCTGTTACTTGTACACTCTGGTCTCATGCCTCTGCCTTACCATCGCTCCACAACACTGGCGACGAGGGTGGGATGGTCGAAGGCTAGCCAGACGCGTTTTCACGAAGAGCTGTAGTCACAGAGAGAGTTAGCAAAGAGCGCATAATTCAAATTGATACTGTAAGAGCTGATTCGCTGAAACGAGCCACAGGCACAGCAGCCGAGGCCGCCCATGCTCACCAAGAGCGCGTTTTTCAAAAAAAGAGCTAAGCAGCCCAGAGAGACAATCGCAGCGCGTTCTTTTAAGAGCGCAAATTCAAACAACAATTTGAAGCAAGAGGAACCTGCTCCCTTCTCCACGATGAGCGCGAATCAAACATTCCCTCCATTCAAACCGAACGAGGAGACGTGGGACTCCTATAAAAACCGATTCAGCCATTTCCTGGACGCCATCGGTCTAGCCGACGCTGCAGAGCATAGGAAGAAGTCCTATTTCTTGAGTTACTGCGGAGCCTCCGTCTTCGACACAGCTACAGCATTAGTCGCGCCCCGCGCCATCAGAAGCGTCCCATGGGATGAACTACAGGAAATACTTTCAAACCACTACTCACCCAAACCGTCGCAAATAGCCAGAAGTTATGCCTTCAGGGTCAGGAAACAAGCAGAGGGGGAGTCGATCAACGAATACATGGCCGCCCTAAGAACAGCCGCCTTGCATTGCGGATTTAAAGAATATTTAGAAGACATGCTGTTGGACCAGATCATCTGTGGGGTAAGAGATCTGAAACTCCAGAGGCGTTTACTAGCAAAGAAAGACCTGACTCTAGCCATAGCCATGGAGGAAGCCCTGGCTGCTGAACTATCGGCTCAGTCAGCAGCTGAAATTCAGGAAAGTCAACCCAAATCCAGCACGCAAACTGTCCATTCCGAAGAGGTAATCAGCGAAGATGACTCCACAGACACCTCTGACATTAACCGTCTAATCCACCAGAAGCCTTCACAGGTAGGAGCGGGGCAGAGAAATAACTTCACCCCCAAGCAACCTCCTATGTGCCTAACCTGTGGAGGCTCCCACCCTAGGGCATCCTGCAGGTTCAGAAACGCCATTTGCCTGAACTGCCAAAAGAAGGGCCACATCGCTAGAGTCTGCCAAGCAGGGCGATCCTTACCACAAAGACCTCTACTACCCTCTAACTCCCAAAGGCAAGTGGTGGACTGCTATACCTGCTACCACGCTAACCATACTTCCCTAACCCCTGATAAAATTAAAATTTCTGTCTTCTTAGAAGGTAAGCCTTGCAGGATGGAGGTGGACACGGGATCTGTGCTCTCAATCATCTCCTGGGATACCCTGAAGAGACTCCAGCCCAGGCTGTCCAGGAAGCAGCTACAAAGATGCAACCTGACGCTGCGAGACTACCAGGGAAAGAACATTCCTGTCCTCGGGAAAGGCAAGTTCCTGGTGCAATTCCAAACCTTTAAGGGACGCCTGCCCCTAGTGGTAGTTAACGGTACTCTCCCTAGTCTATTGGGACTTGATTGGTTTCCTTCTCTCGGCCTTAGCGTAACCGGGATCCATGCTGTCTCAACTTCTGATGTAGATTCCCTCTTTTCAGAATTTTCTGATGTATTCAGCAATGAGCTGGGTTGCTACTCGGGGACCCCCATATCAATTTCAGTAGACCCCCAGGCAGTTCCTCTTCGTTTAAAACACCGTAGGGTGCCTTTTGCCATCCATCCAAAATTGGACGCAGAACTAGATAAACTACTCAAACAAGGGGTGCTAGAACCCACTGATTTCGCTAAATGGGAGACCCCCATAGTCACCCCACTCAAAAAAGATGGCAGTTTGAGAATTTGTGCTGATTACAAAACCACACTCAACCGCTATCTGCAAGTTAGTTCCTACCCTGTGCCCGTCATTCAGCACCTTTTGCATACTTTCGAACCCGGCACCATTTTTGCGAAGTTAGATATGTCCCAGGCATACCAACAGTTCCCTGTTGATGAACAGACAGCGGAACTTCAAACAATAGTCACACACAGGGGAGCCTTCAAATGTAAGCGCCTCCAATTCAGGGTCAGCGTGGCCCCAGGCATTTTTCAGTCACTCATGGAGAGGATTCTCCAGGGTCTCCCAGGAGTGGTCCCCTACTTCGATGACATTTTAGTCTCAGCCACGAACCGGCCCCAGCTCATTCAGAGAGTCAGGTCAGTGCTAGAGAGGTTCAGGCAGCATGGCCTCAAACTCAAAAGGGACAAGTGTGCCATCGCCACTAGGCAGGTGGACTTTCTGGGTTATAGGATTGATGCATCGGGCATCCATCCTATTGAATCCAAGGTCAAGGCCATCCATGAGGCACCCACACCTACCAACAAGACTGAACTACAAGCTTTTCTGGGACTTTTGAATTTCTACGCCTCTTTCCTTCCACACAAGGCATCGGTCGCTGAACCATTACATAGGTTACTTGACAAAGACTCTCCCTGGCACTGGGGACCCAAAGAGGCCCATGCATTCAAATCGGTCAAATCTTTGCTCACTTCTGAAGTGGTCCTGGTTCAGTTCGACCAATGCCTCCCCCTAGTCCTGGCCGCTGATGCATCCCCTTTCGGCATTGGCGCTGTCCTGAGCCACAGACTCCCCAACGGTTCCGAGGCACCAATTGCTTTCTTTTCCAGGACTCTTTCTCCTACCGAGAGGAACTATAGCCAGATCGATAAAGAGGCCCTGGCCGCAGTGGCTGCTGTTAAGAAGTTCCACGAATTCCTGTTTGGCCATCACTTTGAGTTAGTGACTGATCACAAACCCCTTTTAGGACTTCTGTCTGGAGACAAGCAAACTCTGCAGGTACTTTCGCCCAGAATGACCAGATGGACTTTGTTTTTGGCTGCTTACTCATTTAAGTTAGTGCATCGTCCAGGCAAGACCCTGAGCCACACTGATGCCCTCAGCCGCTGCCCCCTGCCAGTCCCAGTCGAGGATCCAGCACCTATCCATGCCATTTTCGAGGTCAACGAGCTCAAACTTCCTGTGACAGCCGAAGACATCGCGGCGCACTCGAAAAAGGACAAAATTATCGCACAGGTTCTGGACTGGGTGGGGAGGGGGTGGCCGGAAACTCAATGTTCAACTGACTTTATCCCCTTTAAAACCCACCAGCAGGAACTGTCCAAATTACAAGGTTGCCTCCTGTGGGGAACAAGAGTGGTCATCCCTACATCACTGCGAGTGCCCATCCTGAAGGTACTTCACGAAGGACATCCGGGCATTGTAAGAATGAAGGCCCTGGCCCGCAGCTACGTATGGTGGCCCGGTATGGACGCTCAAATCGCCAACTGGGTAAGCTCTTGCCAACCTTGCCAACAAACCCAGGCCGACCCTCCAGCTGCTACGCCCACCAGATGGGAGAGCGCAAACGCCCCCTGGTCTCGCCTGCACATTGACCTGGCTGGGCCGGTGCATGGCAGGACCTTCTTGGTGGTCGTGGACTCATACTCCAAGTGGATTGATGTAGCCTTACTTCCCACGACCACCACCCAATCAATAGTGAAAGCCCTGACCCAACTGTTTGTCACCCACGGGCTCCCAGACACCCTGGTTTCAGACAATGGCCCACAGTTCACGTCATGTGAGTTCAGCATGTATACCGCAAACTTGGGCATCAGGCACGTCCTTACAGCACCATTCCATCCCGCTAGCAACGGGATGGCAGAGAGAGCAGTTAGATCAGCCAAGGAAGCACTTGCCAGGTTCGGTCAGGAGGACTGGCACTCTAAACTGTCTCGGTTCCTTCTCAGCCAGCACACAACCCCCTGCACCACCACCAACAAGTCTCCGGCCGAACTTTTAATGGGGAGACGCCTTAGAACCACTCTAGACAGGCTACACCCCCACTATTGCCCGGACACCCCTTTAGGATCTGATAGCCTGGTCAGAGACTTCGCCCCACAGGACCTGGTATACGCCAGGAACTACGCAGGGGAACCATTGTGGGTGCCAGGACAGATCGTATCGGTTACCGGCCCCAGATCCTATCGAGTCCTTCTTGGGGATGGACGTCTGTGGCAGAGACACGTGGATCAACTCAGAAGGCAAAGGATGGGTGCGACGGATACCAACCCGTGCCAACCGGCCAACTCCAACAACACCTCGCCCGCACCTGATGGAGATCCCCTGCGGAACCAGGTTTTCCCAGACGAGCAAAAGGACTGGGTGGAGAGCCCGAGCTTCCAGCCAGAGTCACCAATCCAACCACCGAGTGACCCAGCCGACCAGCCAGACCTCGAGGCTCAATCGGGCCAAGCCGAGCAGGGGGCCTCACCAGCACCATCAGACACCACGCCAGGGCGAGCCTTGGTGCCAACAACCGCTGAGGCACAATCCGAGACCCAAGGTTCGACGCAGACTGACAGTTCACCCGAACTGCGACGCTCGGGGCGCCAGCGAAGACAACCCACGTACCTCCAAGACTATGCATGTTCTCAGCTGGGGGGAAGGGGTGTTATGTCCGTGGAACTGGTTGGGGTTCCCAACCAGGTCCGCTGTTTAGGCGGGAGCACCAGCAGCTCCCATTGGTTGGCTCCGTTTGACTCGGGCAGAGCCAGCCTGTCGTCGCCCGCTGGTCTGCGAGTTAGCGAGCAGACGCGACAACCCTTTATTCACTGCAATAAAGCCTGTTACTTGTACGCTCTGGTCTCATGCCTCTGCCTTACCATCACTCCACAACACAATGATTGGCAAATTGAATTTACAAATAACAGGAGAATCATTTGCATCTTTAAATCCACTGCTAGTTTCAGCCTTTTCGGGAGATTTAGATGGCTTTCTTTCCTATTTGTACATAAAAGATAGAGCAATTAAATACATTTCTGAACATTTAGCCACTCAGAAGGAACTGCCCAAATCCATAATTAGCATATGGAGAACTGAAGGCAGTCAGAAGGCTGTTGACAAGGTCTAATTCAAATGTCTATCCAGGACAATAACCTCAGTGGCAAAATCTTTTCTCAAGGGGACCAATTAGAAAATAAAATACGTAGCATGTTTTCAGTGTATTTACAGACTCTGTACTCTCTCTGTCTCTATTAATCTAAAATATGCTTTCCCTATTTTCTAATTTTTGTTTTGCTGTCCTTCTTCCTTTAGGCTTATTATAACTTACTAATTAGAGTAGTTACTTGTATCAACTAATTAGCTGCAGCATTCAACCCCCCAAAACTATCAGAGGTAGGAGTAAGAAGATTGTAAATAAGTAGTGCATCTGAATTTAGTTTAGAACCCAGAAACCACACTGGCTGAGTTCACCTGCACAATAATTTTGAACCGAGCAAGCCACATTGGTTGGGTTGACACATTTGGCTAAGCTATAAGCCAGAGTTGACCAACTACAATGCCTGTGTTTACAAACCATGCCATTATCTTTATGTTGTCTGTTGTCTTGTACCTAAATCATTTGGTAGTATATAAAGAACTTGAAAGTGAAGATACCACATTATTGCTTACTGCTGTGTGAATCTAGCCTTTGTCTCTGTCCAGGCATTTCTTTAGATTTAATCATAAATTCTTAAAATTCTCTAAGGCTTTGAGGAGCCACATTCACTCCTATCTAGTGATCTGAGGCTCATTGCCCAGAACACCTCAGTGCAGGAAACTACAATTAACTTGCATCCTTTTCACCTCATTGTGCAATCTATTTTTTCATCTTAAAACTGAAATTCAGGTGTCTCAGACAAAGTTACATATTATTTAATATGAAGACAAACATTTGTCTTTCTTTGAAAATAAATAGAAAGTGTAAAGATTTAAAAATGTAAAGAGATCCCTGTCAGAATAATTTTCTACAATATTCCCTCTCATGATATGACATTTCTCATCCTGAACATTCCAACATCATTCTTAAATACCAAGATTATATTACAGGCTTCAGTGCCATAAATGAGAGATGCCCAACTTCCATCAATACAAGAGCTATATTGCATGTTCATTGTTGATTGCCACACTGCAGAAGTGGGAAAGGAAACTCTTTAACAAAACTTATTTCTTTATATTTATTATTGTTACTTTTAATTTAATTTTATGTGTTGTGTGGGAGTAGAATAGCAACATTAAAAAGAAAAAGAAACTGCAACTTTTTTTCCTTCAGCAATAAATGATGCTATGACCCTGAGATTGTTTCACAGTCTTCTCTACTAATGAAACAAAACAAAGAACATCAAAACATTTTTGTTATTTTTTTCCTGTCCATTCCAGACAGAAGTTATTTCTTCCATCTGTTCCAGAGGCAAACAAGAGATAGAGGCTACATTTTCCTTCCATCAGCAGAAGAGGCAATGAAACTGAGACTCAATGTCATAGCAACTTCTTCAAAAGGATAATAATAATAATAATAATAATAATAATAATAATAATAATAATAATAATAATAATAA
>NW_020769311.1:17714523-17727271 GCF_900518735.1 Pseudonaja textilis
AATAATAATAATAATAATAATAATAATAATAATAATAATAATAATAACAACAACAACAACAACAACAACAACAAGAACAACAATGACAACAACAACTTTTCAGCAGGTTGCTAAAATTGTGAGCAGAAGTTAGGAAAAATTACAAGGAGAAAGGCCTCAGGAGAACAACTTCTTGTAACAATCCTGGAAGGACTGGAGAGAGGCAATGCTTAAAACAGTAGAAACCCAGAGAGAAAGCCAGGAGACAGACAGATAGCAGGGAGGCACAAGAGAAAGCAGACAGGAACATGGAAAGAAGAGGAAGAGAGAGGGTAGGAGATGGAGAAAGAAAAGCAATATTTTAGTTGAAAACTTTTATTTATTTATCTATTTATTAAATGTATATGCCATCCATCTCCCCAACAGAGCAACTCGGGGTGGCTTAAATGTGGTAAAGACAAGCAGAAAATGCAAAGGTCGTTGGGTAGGCACAAGTGGAGGTAAAACTTGAGGAAAGCAGAAAAGCATTTGACTATGTGTCATTGTTCTGAGTAATGAACTCAAAGCAGTCAAGACTCTGGACAGCTTGTTCAGGTTCAAGAAACCCTGTATTGAGTACACCATGTTGGCATTTAGATAGGTGAAGGGTTTCCATGCTTAGGGATAGTTAAAAGAATAGAAATTCCCCACCCCACCCCCTGTGTCTTTTAGTTCACATGGGGCAATCAATTCAGCCACAGGTTCCCACTCAGCTCTGACAGGGGTCCATTGACATGACATTTTAATACTGTATCTTTAAGAAAATGCAAAAACTGTAGTTGGGTGTGGTTTCTCAAACAGCCATAAGATGAAGCCAGAAACCTGGGTTGTTTAGTCTTAGTCTCAGAAGAGAGTGTGTCTGAGTGAGTCTCTCTGTTTCCTTCTGTTGGGGGTTTTGCCATTTCTTCTAGTTGACTGTTATTCCTGGATTTGATGTAAGTCTGATACTGAACTGTTTTTGACACTGGACTTTGTTATTGGATTATTCCTGGACTGAAAACTGACTGATTTTACCTGCGAATGACTTTGGACTGCTTGTTTTGAACTTTGCTTCAACCTTTCTGGAAGTAAAAACCTACATTTACTGTACAGTGTATCTGTGTGCTGTGTGTGTATTATTCAAACACTTCTCTCAAATATGTCTCCTTGTATGCGCTCATTCTCCTAATGGGGAATTACCTCAACAATGACCTTGTTTCACAGCTGGTAGATGTTTTGACCACATTCTCAAACTCTGCCATCCTCCCCACTATGAATGGCAACCAAGAAATGAAGCAGGAGTAAGCATGAGAAAGAATGACTTCGATTGAACTTGTTTTGCAGGTTGACACTATGTGCTTCAGATTATATGCTTCCCAAGGGAGGAGGACTGAATGTCCCTTCTACTCATTTAAGAGATCCTGCTAATGAGCTTTGGAGAAATATCTCAAGATATGTTTGATAGGACAGGAATACTGATAATTCTTGGGTTTCATGTTTTGTATCTTTTCTAGAACCCCTATTTTCCAGAAATGTCAGTTCTACCTAAGAAGATTTACAAAGCAAAAGTATATGCATCTAGCCCAACATTGGCTGCTATCTTCTTTTTATATAGAAACGAGAGAGAGGTTACAGAGATGCCATTTCCTGCCTTTTCATATCAAAATCTACATTCATAGCCTGAAGTCCCAAATTCAAAGCACTGTCCTGAAGACAAATATGTGATATCTGTATATCTTTCACATTATCCACTTGAACTATACATGCAGAATCTTGTTGCATATTATACTTTTTTTGGCGGGGGCGGGGGGTATATGTTAGGAAAATCAAACTATGCCTAATTTATCTAGAATTTATCTACTTGAGTGGAATTCCTCAAACAATTCTAATTTAAAGGATCTGTATATCAGTTTTTCAAAATGACAACATTCTTCTTCTGTGCAATTCAAATGTCACTAATGCTGTGGAAATAGGTTTATGAACATGTGCAGAGAGAAATAAAAATAATAGATTCATAAAAGGCTTGATGCTGACACTTTTGTTTCTTTAAAAAAATAAGGGAATTGAGGGATTAGATATAATTAGAAAGCCTAAATACCAAAGATAGAGTGAACAGCCCTGGCATTTGTCAAACCACATGGAGGCTTGCATGGTATCTATTCAATTAGGAGAGAAAAAGGAGGGAGCAATAAAAATTTGGAAGAGATTATAGATTTATGAATATCTGACTAATCAATTATAGGCATGTTAGAAAAAAAAAGAGGACATGGAAAAAGGGTATCTCTGTGGAAATTCTTTTTTAAAAAAAAAACTTCATTGATTATACAACTAAAATGTCAAACAAACACAAACACAACACACAGAAAAAAAGGAGAAAGGAAAAAAAATTAAAAACTAGCAATTCTATTATCAACAGCTTATGGCTCCTTGTATTTGTAAATATATCACCAGTATATATTGGTGATATATTTACAAATACATCTTATTGAGAGTATATAATTACTACCTCTTTTACATTTTACGTTGTTTATTAATATATTTTCTATTTTTGTTCTATCCAGTCATACCAGCATTCCCAGCTTCTAAAATATTCTGATGTTTCTTTTTCCTTAAGTGCTAAGGTTAACTTATCCATCTCTGCACAGGCTGTTATTTTCTGAATGACCATTTCCTCTGTTAGAATATCTGCTTGTTTCCAACACTGTGCAAAGGTTATTCTAGCTGCAGTAAGAATGTGCAGTATTATATATTTGACTTTTTTAGAAATTTGTCCATTAAATATCCCCAATAAGAAAAATCCTGGTTTTAATTCAGTTTACTCCGCTGTTATTTCCTCTAACCATTTTTTTATTCTATGCCAGTATCTTTGGGCTTCAGTGCAGGACCACCACATGTGAAAGAATGTTCCGTGTTTCTTTTTACATTTCCAGCAACTCAGATTCATGTTAGGAGACATTTTCGCTATTCTCGAGGGCGAGAGATGCCATCTATGAAACATTTATAGGCATTTTCTTTTTATGTTGCTGATTTTGTAATTTTATTATTCCTTGTCCAGACCTTTTCCCATTCTAATAATGTAATGCTACGTCCTATGTTTCTACTCCAAGCTATCATGTTGCCTTTGACTACTTCCTCTTCTAATTCTATCTTTAATAAATAATTATAAAATTTAGTTATATTTTTTTTTATCTGGGCCTAATAGGATTTCATCAAATTGTTGTAGCTTAGCATAAATTCCAAAATTTTCCTTGTCCTGGCTATATCTATTTTGAATTTGCAGATAAGCCCACCGGTCTACTTGTAGCCCTTGTTCTTGGAGATCTTGCCATGATTTCAAAGTTTCTTGCGCATCAAGAAGGTCTTTGTATTTTATCATTTTATTAAGATCTAGATTATTTGGATGTATCATCACCTCCATCGCTGAGATCCAGATTGGGATTTTTAAATATATTTTTTTTTATTTCAATTCTTAATCATCCAGGTCATGGTTGTCCCAAAGATGCTTCTTTAAAAGGCAACTGGACTTTTGAAAACTTGAAGACATTTCACTTCTCATCCAAGAAACATCTTCATTTCATTTTATCTAAGATTTTCAGAACTAAAGAAGCTCCTTGGATGAGAAGCTAAATGTCCAATTGCCTTTTGAAAAGATTAATTTTGGGTAAAAGGGAATCCCTCCACTATATTTATTTTATTTTACTTTTTATTTATTTTGATTTGTCAATCGTTTACAAGATAATAGGCATAAGTATATACACAGTTATGAATACATGAAATGGGTACATATAAAAGAAATAAAAGAAACAATAGGACAGGGATGGTAGGCACATTGGTGTGCTTATGCGCGCCCCCTACAGACCTCTTTGGAAAGGGGTGAGGTCAATAGTAGACAATCTAAAGTTAAAGTTTTAGGGGTTTGGGGAAGAAACCACAGAGTCAGGTAGAGTATTTCAGACACTGACCACTCTGTTGCTAAAGTTGTATTTCCTGCAATCAAATTGGTTGTGGTTTACCTTGAGTTTGTATCTATTGTGTGCTCTTGTATTGTTATGGTTGAAGCTGAAGTATTCATTGACAGGTAGGACATTGCAATATATAATTGTATGTACTATACTTAGATTGGACCGAAGGCAGCGTAGTTCTAGGTTTTTTAGGTCTAGAATTTCAAGTCTGGTGGCATAAGGTATTCTACAACGAGTAGAGGAGTGGAGAACTCATCTTGTGAAATATTTCTGGACTTTCTCAACTGTGCTAATATCCAATACCTAATGTGAGTTTCAGACTGATGAGCTGTATTCGAGTATTGGTCTACCAAATGTTTGTATGCTCCAGTTAGTAGTGTGATATTATCAGAGAAAAAGCTATGTAGGATTAGGTTAACAGCTCTTGATGCCTTTTTGGCTATGTAGTTACAGTGGGCTCTAGAGATGAGTACTCCAAGGTCCTTTACAGAGTTTGGATCATCAACAAGGTCTTGACTATTCAGTTTGTATTTTATTTTCTGATATATTTTGCCAATATGTAAGACAGAGCATTTATCTCTTGAGATTTGAAGTTGCCATTTGTTTGACCATTCTGATACATAGTCAAGATCTTTATGAAGGGTAGCAGTATTGTCTGTGGTATTGAACAGCTTTACATCATCAGCAAAAGAATGCAGTTGCTCTTAATATGATCACAGAGGTCATTTATGTAGAGTATGAAGAAAGTTGGTCCTAGAACACTGCCTTGGGGGACACCACTATTGACAGATACAGAATTTGATAGGACACTCCCAATTTTCACCATTTGTTGTCTGTTTGACAGGAATGCTTCTATCCAGTTATGCAGTTGTCCAGAGATACCATAAGATTTTAGTTTTAGAAGTAGTTTGTCGTATATCACTGAATCAAAGGCTTTACAGAAGTCTATGTAGATTGCATCTATTGCTTTGCCCTGATCGAGTTGTGTAGTCCATATGTTTTTGCAGTGTAAGAGTTTCAGATTACAGGATAGTTTTTTTTCTGAAACCAAATTGTTTAATAGAGAGTAGGTTGTTTGTCTCTAAGTGGAGGATAATGGATTGGTTAATAATTGATTCCATGACTTTACAGGTGACACAGCATAAGGAGATTGGTCTGTAATTTTCAACTAGGCTGGGGTCTCCCTTTTTGAAGGTGGGGATGACCGTGGCTAGTGATCATAGGTTAGGCAAGGAGCTGGTCCTGAAAGATTTTTCAAAGATTATGCTTAGAGGTTCTGCTATGGCGGTGGGTAGCTTTTTTAAGAAGTAGGCACATATTCCGTCTGGTCCAACAGATAGAGATGGTTTTAGATTGCATAGTGCTTTTTCAACATTGTCTTCTGTAAAATCGATATGTATAAGATCATTGTAGCTTTCTGTGGTTCGGCTAGGAAATACTGGGCATGATCCGTTGTTGTTTACAAATACTGAGCCAAAGAATGTGTTAAAGATGTTGGCTTTAATGGTGTTGTCGTTGCAGTCTTTACTATTAGGTCCTATCAGGGGTGGGATGGACCTTTTTGTATCAGCTTTTGAAGTTGGCAACATGACCAGAGTTGTTTTTCCACCGGACTGATCTCTTTTTGGATTGAAGTTTCCTTATTGTTATGGGCAATCTGTTTTTTTTTTTTTTTGGGGGGGGGGGGGTGCTATTGGTACATATAGTTTGATGACTCTTTTGACTTCAAGTAAAAATATGTTGTAATGGTCTTCAACAGTATTGTATCCAGTGAATAGAGATTGCCAATCAATGGATGAGAAATTGTTGTCTATAAGATCATAGTTGCCTTTTTTGACTTTATAATTGGGGATTACATCATTGTGATGATTTTTGTGTGGGCGTATGTTGAGACAAAAGTCAATCATATTGTAGACATTGTTGGAAAAGGGTTCTTTAGTTTGTATTTTGTAAATTAAATTCAAACTATTACAGAAGATTAGATTGAGGCAGTTGTTAATTCTAGTATTGTTGGTTACTAGTTGTTCCAGTCCCAGATTTGTAACAGCATTGTAAAAGGTTGTATGTATGGGTTCAGTTGTACATTTGTTTAGGGTCTGGTTAATATGAGGTAGATTTTTTTCCTCCTAATAATTAATAATATGAGAAGATATAGTAAGATAATCATATGGAAATAGCTATTCCAATTGATGTAATGTGTAGGTAAAGGATTCCCCCAAAATATGAGCTCCTATATTTTTTTCACTTTGACATCAATACCACCTTGTCAAATTTTCTAACTCTCTTTTCTTTAACTTTGTAGATTCTAGACAAAATCTGCTGTCAACTCACGGATTTTACTTTTTAAGGGACTTCTAGGGGTGAAATAAAAAGGTAGTAGATCCAGTCTTCAGCTGCTGAATTTGGGTGGCCTCTAGGGTTGGACAAGTACAATTTAGGAACACCAACATCTTTCTGTCTCAATTGACAGATCTTCTACTCCCTGAAACCATTTGGCTGTAAGTGTTGAATGAACTCTGATCTACCTCTTGAAACTCACAGTAAATGACTCCAAATGTGTTGGGAGCCTGTTGCTCAGTGAAAAGACAAAGTGAAAATCCCTAACCATTTTAAATCCACTTTCCAATACTATATTAACATTAGCCCGACTGCAGTCAACTGCTTGTGTTCAGCCAAGAAGACATTTCTCATGCCTTTTTTCTTAAACTTCACCTTGCACAGGAAATAAAGGGGATTTTCTGATTAGAAATATCTGCCAGTCAGCCATATACCACTAAGCAAGAAAAGATTTTCAAGAAAAGTGGAGCTATGTATCTTTGAAATGAACATATGAAAACTCATGATGTGCTGACAGTCTGGGTCTTCCTCCCCCAGAGCAGCAGAGCAGATGCAGATCCAGATGCTCAGATTAGCACCTGTCTGCAGCTCCTTAACCAAAACATCTGAGGGCAGCTACCTGATTCCAGGAAAAGATACAGCAGCTTTAAGGAGCTGCTGACAGGTGTTACATCTGCAAACCCTAATCCCCACAAATACTCCAAAATTTGAGAGTCCAAAGGATTGCCTAAACTTGATTACAAGTCTCAGGCATGTAAAATATTATGCAAGATATATGGTTCTGGAAGAGCAGCAGAGAATCACAAGTTATGGAGTAAAATTAAAGTCAAAAACTGATTGGCTCATATACTCTTTTATGAAGCCCCTTCACTGTGATATACTTTTCCCCTTCCTTATGACATATCAGTTCTCCTTTGGCTGTCCTAAATTTATTACACAGAATACCAGAACATCAGAACAAAGATGATTAGGAGATTGCAGGCTAACACATGTAAAGTACGGTTGCTGGAATTGGGTATGTCTTGTTTAATGAAAAGAAGGACTACGGATGGTATGATAGCAGTGTTCCAATATCTCAGGGTCTGCCCCAAAGAAGAGGGAGTCAACCTATTCACCAAAGCACCTGAAGGCAAGACAAGAAGCAATGGATGGAAACTAATCAAGGGGAGAAGCAATCTAGAACTAAGGAGAAATTTTCAGACAATTAGAACAATTAATCAGCGGAAAAACTTGCCTCCAGAAGTTGTAAATGGTCCAATTCTAGAAGTTTTAAAGAAGAGATTGGACAACCATTTGTCTGAAATGGTTTAGGGCAGGGGTTCCAAACTCACAGTGTCACATTGTCATCACGTGACATATGACTTTCTCCCCCTTTGCTAAACTGGGGGTGGATATGGCCAGTATGTGACACATCCGGCCCACAAATTGCGAGTTTCCTGCCTGTGCAGGGGGTTGGACTAGAAGACCTCCAAGGTCTTTTCCAGCTCTTCTCTTCTCTTCTCTTCTCTTCTCTTCTCTTCTCTTCTCTTCTCTTCTCTTCTCTTCTCTTCTCTTCTCTTCTCTTCTCTTCTCTTCTCTTCTCTTCTCTTCCATCCCATTCCATTCCATCCCATCCCATCCCATTCCATTCCATTCCATTCCATTCTATTCTATTCTCACCATAACATTAAAAAGGGGAAATATTCCAAGTGTAGTCATTTGTTTTTCCAGTGTACATGACAAAGAAGACAACGTGGAAAGATGACAGAGTGATGACCAGAGCATGCAAATCCAAGGCATACTTACATTCATTTGATGGACCTGGGAGCCAAATTTCAAGGGACATTAAGAGATAATCTTTTTTTTCCCTCATCTAAAACAAACAAGTGTTGGGGAAAGTGGGGGATAGGATAATGATAATAGAGGCAGCTTAATCAAAGACTCCTTCTGCATCTGCAGGGCAAAAAAAAAATGAACATCCTGGATGTTAGATTTCCCCCCCTCCTGCTTCCTTTCTAAATTTATGGCCAGGTTGTCACTACCTACGAATATTAGATATGTACTGGAGAGGAAACTGCAAGTACAGCTTGTGTATTTAGCCTTGCAAATGCCAGCCTCACTTATAGATTGACCTGTTATCACATTCTGTCCACTTTATCACTCATTTGAATATTGGTGTGCATATCCACTAAAGGCAATTCTGGGGGGAAAATAGAGCAATAAAAACCCTTGATGTTACAAATAAAAATATAATGCAAAATCATTGCCTGTAGCAATAGAAATACTAATGAATGCAGTTCCTTCTTGGGTTCCTTTAAAAAAAATTGAAAGCAGCATTTCATCCTTGAATTAATAAATTCCCTTGAGGGCAGAGAGGCTTTGTGTTGGGATTGGTTTGCAACTTCATGAATGTTGAATGGTTCTTCTCTCTCTACTGCAGTATCACTGTCAAAAATCTGTTTCTGAGTTGTCAAATGCAGATACAGTTCTTTAGTAGGCAATCTTTCCCACAAGGCATTTGAATATTGGGGTTTTTTTTTCCTTCCAATCTCTCTCTTCCTCCCCATCCCCTTGCTCTAGTGCACATGCATATTACATCTATTCTAGAGGGCAAAGTTTGCTAGCAAAGAGTACAGATAGTCTTTGACTTACAACAAACTTTGGGATCAGCATTTTTGTTGCTAACAAAGACACCCAATATTGCAAGGGTTTTTTTGTGGGAGGGGACATGGTTCTTAAGTGAATGATTGCAGTTATTAAGTGAACTATGTGGTTGTTAAGTGAATCTGGCTTCCAAACTAACTTTTGCTTGTTGGTAGCCATCTGGGAAGGTCACAAATGGCAATCGCATGACCATGGATATTGCAACCATTGTAAATTCATGCCGATTGACAAGTGCCCAATTTTTTATCATGCTGCAGGATGCTGCAATGGTCATAAGTGTAAGGACCAGTCATAGGTCACTTTTTTCAGTAATGTTCTAACTTTGAATAATTGCTAAATGAATGGTTGAAGTTGAGGATTACCTATATAATCCTACAAGCCATATACATCAAACATGTTGTAATATTCACGAATGGAAGCAAATATATGTGTCCCAGGATAATGTTGCAGGATCCAATCTGGTTAGAGATTTTATCTTCCAAGCATTCAGACTCATGTGGGAGCCCATCCTCAAGGAATTTCTCTCTAGCAGAGTGTGCTTTGGACTATACTGTGTGTGGTATAGTGCCTGTTGTATGTACCTTTTTGTATGTTGTAATATTACTGACTGATTGTTTGCTGATCTTAGAAACATTAAAAAAACATAGAAACATAGAGCTGGAAGGGGCAGATTAGATACAGATACAGATTAATAGAGTTGGAAGGGACCTTGTAGGTGGCGCAGTGGTTAGAGTGGTTAGAGTGCTGTACTGCAGGCCACTTCTGCTAACTACCAGCTGCCTGCAATTTGGAAGTTCAAATCCCACCAGCCTTCCATCCTTCCGAGGTAAAATGAGGACCCAGATTGTTGGGGGCAATAGGCTGATTCTGTAAAACTGCTTAGAGAGGTATAAAGTGGTATGTAAGTCTAACAGATCTGGGTCCTCATTTTACCTCGGAAGGATGGAAGGCTGAGTCAAGGCTATCTAGTCTAATCCACCGCCCAAACAGAAGACCCTACACCATTTCTGACAGATGGCAGTTCAGTCTCTTCTTGAAAGATTCCAATGATGAAGCTCCCACAATTTATGGAGGCAAGCTGTTCCATTGGTTGATTGCTCTCACTGACAGAAAATTTCTCCTTATTTCCAGGTTAAATATCTCCTTCTTCGGTTTCCATCCATTATTGTCTAGCCTACAGGTGCTTTAAAAAATAGACTGATCCCTTCCTCTCTATGGCAGCTCCTCAAATATTGGAAGACTGCTCTCATGTCTCCCCTGGTCCTTCTCTTCACCAGATTAGCCAAGCCCAGTTCCTGCAACCATTCTTCATATGTTTTAGTCTCCAGTCCCCTAAACACCTTGGAGGTCTTCTAATCCAACATCATGCCCAAGGCAGGAGACCTTATACCAACTCCCAACAAATGGATGTCTATTTTTTTCTTGAAAACCTTAGTGGCTGGCTAAATTGGGTACTGAAATCTGACTGAAATCTTTGTATAGCATATTGAAGTAGAACATATAGAGTTTGCATACAGCATATTCAGCACTTAATTTGTTCATTAAATAAAAAATAAGAGGAAGGCAGGTCTTAAACCATAATGTTGCCATTGTATCGAAAGCATAAACCTATGAAATCTTTCTTCTCCTCATGTAAGACCTGCACATTTCATCCAGCTGAAAACATTTCTTTGTTTTCTGCTTGTGGTCTTGGCTGAGATACCTGAGTGGTCTAACTTTGCAAGCTAATTTGCTAAGCATGACAGAATATATTAAGCTAAATGAATAGCTTTGTCTGGTTCCAACAGTGCTAGTCAAGCGATGCTGGAGGTTTGCTAACAAGTAAGGCATGTTGATAAGTAACCTCTTCCATTATGTGCACCCAGCATCTTGTAGTCAGAATTATATTGCTTGTTTCTAGATATGGAGTTTCAGTTTGGCTCTTTATTCATCTTTCCCTATGCTTGCTTGCTTGAATTAATTCCAAATGAATTTAGCTGGCTTTCCTTTCATCTACAGACAGACTGAGTGGGCTATAAAGATTCACATCTTTTCCATGAAAGTCTCTTTGGAAAAAAAAATCACATTCACTTTGTAGATAGCATTTAATGAATTCAAGAGAGAGACAGAGACTGCGACAAGCAAGCAGACAACAGACAGACATCAAACTACTCTAATGATTATTATGCTGTCTTATAAATCATGTGCTGGACCGGTTGCTCTTTATACTCCAAATGAAGTATAAAAAGTCTACGTGTTTTTCTTTAGTAAGTCTTTGTCACAACATAGGAAATTGTCTAAGATAAAGGTGAACTCCATCATTGACAGGACGGAAACTGTAAAAAGCTCCATTGAATTAATGGACTTTGGAGAGTCACAATCTAAGATATGCAAAAGGGCACCGGAAGATGAATGCTGAGTTATCTTAGCTATGTTGCCAGCAGAGGAAAACCAACTGAAGTGGCATTTGCTGTCAGAAAATTCCCCATTGGTTTCTAATGCTTTCATACAAGAAGTGTAGGAACCATTCTATCTAAAAGCTACAGTTGTCAACTATGCACTCTCACTACATCTATATTTCAGATTCTTCCATTTCAAAGGAGGCTCATAAGCTCTTCTGATTCTAGGGTAGTTATTGATGCTGGCCCTCCTGTTCTTTGAGCCAGCTAACCCAAATAATACCTGCTTTTGTTAGTGTTCCATTTGCATGAACAGTGCTGCATCTGGCACACCGAAGGCACAGAAAAATAGCCATAATACCAATTCCATGAGTAGGAAAGGAAGAGAACTCCAAGAAATTATCTTGTTCTGTAGCTCAAACAGGGAGGGCAGAGGGAGGTGAAATCCAGCCAGCAGGAGAAATAAGAAGTGAGTCAGACAATATCAATAAGTTCAGGGAGTCAAGCATGTGGAAATTGGATGGGTAAAAGACAGGTAATAGATATTAGCAAGAGAAGTTTACATCAGGCTGAACATCATTGCAATAGACGCTGCTTTCATCTGATGCCTTTTATTTCTCACCATCACACATTCGTAAATATTCAGAGTTACAATGGCATGCAATAATTGTTAGCGCTAACTTCTACACACCACCCACCCCCCAGTATTTATGAGATCAGAGAGTCAGTTCATAAATAAAGTCTTCCACCAGAAAAGATTCTTTGATTCCCAAGATTTTCCTTATGATTCTATCTTGTTTTGGCTCTCAGTTGCCTGAATTTGCAAAGTCTGCCTTCTCATTGGCTTCAGTGGATTCAATTCTTCTGATGTCTAACATGGTTTTCTCTAGCAGGCTTAGTTCAATAGGCCTTTAGGGATCTTTCTTATATTAGGGAGAAGAAAAAAATTAGCCAGTATTTTTTAAAAAAAATCTCTAAAAGGGGATTGGGAAAAAAATCAGCCCATTCAAGAAGTATGAGTTTGACCATAGTATGCCAAATCATAGTTTTGACTCAGAGAAAGAATCTGAGAAAATGAACCCATGATAAAAACGACCACCAAAGGTGTTTTTTTATTGTTCTTGTTATATAATACTATTTCACAAGGGGAGTTTCTCATGTGAATTGTTTGACATTATCCAATGATCAAATACTGCAGAAGATCTATATTAATAAGTATTATGATTTATGACCTGTGGCCTGATTTATGAGCTACAACCTATGACTTAATATTTATATGTACACTATGGGCTTATGTACTGAAGACAAATTCCTTGTGTGTTTAATCACACTTGGTGTCAGGGCTGCAAAAGCAACAAGTTTCTTGGCCAGTAAAGCCATATTCTATTCTATTCTATTCTATTCTATTCTATTCTATTCTATTCTATTCTA
>NW_020769311.1:17727281-17758384 GCF_900518735.1 Pseudonaja textilis
TATTCTATTCTATTCTATTCTATTCTATTCTATTCTATTCTATTCTACTCTACTCTACTCTACTCTACTCTACTCTACCCTATCCTATCCTACCCTACCCTACTCTACTCTATTCTACTTTATGCAATTTTCAGGTTTCTGATCCTTTATATTGTTATAGACAGTGCTCCATTTCTAACATATCCATATCCCAGTTGCCATCCATTCATTATATCAGAAAAGTCAGACTTCTCTGTATGTAGAACCCTGAGAATGCAGGATTTGAAACTGCATTGGGGTAACTAATTCTGGCTTTCATATAAACTCACAGATAAACCTTTTATCTCTTTGGTTCTTTCTAGTGGTTATCATTCAGATTGCACCCCAAATATGGGGGTGGGGCCTAAACATTATTTTCTCTACAAGTAATTTAATAAGTATATGACCAAGAACACCAGAATATACTATTGTGCTATCTTGATGTGGAAATAGATTCACATTATAATACAGTAACTACTCATTCCCTAAAAGAGGGATGGTATGATGATGGAGCATGGCATAAAAATAACAAAAGTAGATAAATTCCCTTAATCCAACTTGGCCCCCAATGTCGACTTATCCTTGGCTGGAGATCAAACTCTTTCAAAAACAGTCTACAAAGGGAAGAAATGCAGTCCGAACCCAAAATACAGATAAATTAGAAATTAAAAAAACAACACAAACCATACTGAAGTAACTAACATGACAGGCCAGGATAATAAATTGCAGACTTCCAAAAGATAATGAAGCACACACAGTTGGGAGGATGCCAAAACCCAGATAAACCTCAACAAAGATAATGCACGCTTTGCTTCCAGCAAGGTGCTGTGTGAAAACAGCCTTCTTATATCCTGTTCTTAATGAAAGGGATCAGGGCCTTTTTCTCTCCTGTAAGCCACATTGCTCCCTTCTCTGTTCCTCTCTGCATGCCCTAGGGTGAAGAGGGAGTGGGCCTGGGTCTTCCTCTGAATGCTCAGCTGGACTATGCCCTTCCCCCATTTCTTCCACAGCCACCAGAGCCACACTCCCACTCCCTGTCAGCTCCTTAATCTCCGCCTCAGAATCAGACTCCAAGAAGGGCATGACAGGTGGGGTTGGGATTGGGATAACATGTAGAAAAAAGCAATTTATTTTTGTGGATTCAAAGATTTCCCCTACAAGTTAAGGTCAAATTATCTTGACATTTTTTAGCTTAGACATTTAAAGAATTAAGAAGGACACAAAATGTTTACAACATTATACATATTGTGGATCATACAGAGACCAATAGTACACAAATCATTTTGTGTGATGGAAAGAGGAGGTATTATATTCTGTCCCTTCTTCTGAGATTCCACTCTGTATTTAATGCAGGAGGCAGCATTTTGGACTAGACAGGCCTTTGGTTTGATCCTACAAAGATCTTCTCATGGGTCAAAGCATTGTTGATAAAATTAATCACACCCATTTATTATAGTATGTGTTTCCATCTTATAGAATAGAATAGAATAGAATAGAATAGAATAGAATAGAATAGAATACTTTATTGGCCAAGTGTGATTGGACACACAAGGAATTTGTCTTGGTGTAAATACATAAAGAAAAGGTACATTCATTAAGAATCAAGAATCATAACGTAGAACACTTAATTATAGTCATAGGGTACAATCAACAATCAAATCATACTAGGAAACAGTCAATATAAATCATAAGGATACAAGCAACAAAGTTACAGTCATACAATCACAAGTGGGAGGGGATGGATGATAAGGAGCGATGAGAAGATGAACAGTAATAGTAGTGTACACTTTGTAAATAGTTGAACAGTGCTGAGGGAATTATTTGTTTAGCAGAGTGATGGCTTTCAGGAAAAAATGTTCTTGTGTCTAGTTGTTCTGGTGTGCAGTGCTCTGTGGCATTGTTTTAAGGGAAGGAGTTGAAACAGTTTATGTCTGGGATGTGAGGGGTCTATAAATATTTTCACAGCCCTCTTTTTGACTCATGCAGTATACAGGTCCTCAGATGAAGACAGGTGGGTAGTAATTGTTTTTTTTACAGTCCTAATTGTCCTCTGAAATCTGTGTCTGTCCTGTTGGGTTGCAGAACCAAACCAGGCAGTTATAGAGGTGCAGATAATGGACTCAATAATTCCTCTGTAGAACTATATTAGCAGCTCCTTGGGCAGTTTGATCTTTCTGAGTTGGTGCAGAAAGAACATTCTTTGTTGTACTTTTTTGGTGATGTTTTTGATGTTAGGTGTCCATTTTAGGTCATGTGATATAGAACCTAGAAATCTGAAGGTCTCTACTGTTGATATTGTGTTGTCTAGTAATGTAAGAGGTGGTAGAATGGGAGGGTTTCTTCTAAAGTCTATCACCATTTTTATGGTTTTGAATGTTTTCAGTTCCAGATTGTTCTGGTTACACCACGAGGCAAGTTGTATTACCTCCTGTCTATAGGCAGATTCATTGTTGTCTCAGATGAGACCAATCACTGTTGTGTCATCAGCAAACTTCAGTATTTTAACAGATGGATCGTTTGAGATGCACTCAGCGGTATATAGGGAGAAGAGAAGTGGAGATAGCACACAGCCTTGGGGTGCTCCTGTGCTGATTGTACAGGTATCGGATGTGATTCTGCCTAGCTTCACCTGCTACTTCCTGTCTGTTAGGAAGCTTATGATCCACTTACAAGTGTGTTCAGGTACTGCTAGTTGGTTTAATTTACTTAGAAGAGTGTCTGGAATGATGGTATTGAATGCTGAACTGAAGTCTACAAAAAGGACCCTTGCATAGGTATTTGAAGATTCAAAGTGTTGTAGGATGTAATGCAGAGCCATGTTAACAGCATCATCTGTAGATCTATTTGCTCGGTATGCAAACTGCATGGGATCTAACAGCAGATCCGTGATGGTTTTCAGGTGGGACAGCACAGCCTTTCAAAGATTTTCATAACTACAGATGTTAGAGCAACTGGTCTGTAGTCATTCAGTTCCTTGATGGAGGGCTTCTTTGGCACTGGGATAATAGTAGAACATTTGCAGCAGGAAAGAACATAGCACATCTCTAGTGATCTATTGAAGATTCGGGTGAAGATGGGGGCCAATTGGTCAGCACAGACTTTTAAGCAAGAAGAAGTTATCTTATCTGACCCTGGTGCTTTTCCTGGCTTCTGTCTGTGTTCTTGCACTTCTTTTTCTGTGATCACCAGAGGTTGTGAGCCCAATGGATTGGGGCCAGTTGTAGGAGGCTTGGCTGTTGTTGGTGTGTTTGAGATGTGGGTTGTGGAGATAGGTGGCTGTAGTTTCTTTTCAAACCTGCAATAAAACACATTCAGGTCATCTGCTAGTTGTTGATTTCCTTCTGCCTGGGAAGGAGGTTTGCTGAAGCCAGTGATGTTTTAAAGAGTTTTCCACATGTTTGCTGATTCATTTGTTGAGAATTGATTCTTTAATTTTTCAGAGTAGCTTCTTTTTGCTGCTCTGATCTCTGTTGTTAATATGTTTCTGGCCTGGTTGTATAGCATTCTGTCACCTTTTCTGTAGGCTTCCTCTTTGGAATGACGTAGCTGCTTAAGTTTAACTGTGAACCAAGGTTTATTGTTACTATATATTTGCAGGTTCCTTGTTGGTACACATAAGTCTTCACAGAAGCTGACATATGATGTTATAGTATCTGTGAGCTCATCTAGGCATCTTTGAAAACATTCCAATCAGTGCAATCAAGGCAGGCCTGGAGTTTCAGCTTTGCCTCATCCAACCAAGTCTTTACTGATTTAATTGTTGGTTTAATGGTTTTAAGTCTTTGTCTGTAGGCAGGTACAAGGTGAATCATGCAGTGGTCAGAGTGTCCCACAGCTGCTCATGATAAAGACCTATAAGCATCTTTTACTGTTGTGTAGCAATGGTCTAAAGTATTTTTGCCTCTGGTGGGACAATTTACATGCTGGAAATATTTGGGAGCTCTTTCCTTAAATTTGCTTGATTGAAATCTCCTAAAATAATGGGAAGGGAACCTGGGTGTTTGGCTTGAGCTTCCATAATTTGATCAGCAAGAGTTCATAATGCCTTGTTTACACAGGCTTGTGGAGGAACATACACAGCTATTAGGAGAAATGAGGAGAACTCATGTGGAGAGTAACATGGCTTGCAGTTGATGTGTAAAGACTCTAAGTTCGCATCACAAAACTTATATATTACAGTTATATCCTGAGACCAGCTGTTGTTGATATATAAACATAATCTTCCACCCTTTGTTTTACCTAATGTCTCTTCAATTCTGTCTGTTCTAAATGTCTGAAATCCTGGGATGTATATGGTGTTGTCCCCATGAATTTGTGGATTAAGCCAGGTTTCAGTAAAACATACAGTAAATGCATACAGGTTTGCAGTTTAAATGCCTTAACCTCTCTGATGACATCAGCATTATAAAATAGTTTCTGTATCTTCTATGCACACACACACACACACACACACACACACACACACATGCATACATACACAAACACCTCTGGTGTTTCTTAAGCATGGATATATACACCTCTTCTGCATACTTTTGAGAAAGGACAAATGACCTTACTAACTTAATTGTTAATTGTTCCTGAAGAAATCATTTAAACTTAGAGGCAAATATCAGAAATCTTCAGATGGTACACCTAAAAAATGACAACAATTTACTTACTTTTCATGCTAAGCAATACATGCAGGTAACTTCAAGGTCCATTCTAAATTCTACCAAATTTGGATGACAGAGTGTATTTGTGTCTCTCAAAGAGACCTGGTGATGCAGTGGTTAGAATTCAATATTGCAGGCTAATTCTGCTGACTGCCAGCAGTTCAATCCTGACTGGCTCAAGGCTGACTCAGCCTTCCATCCTTCCAAGATCAGTAAAATGCGGAACCAGATTGCTGGGGAAAATATGCTGACTCTGCAAACCACTTAGAGCAGGAGTCGCCAACCTTTTGGACCTCAGGGACCACTAAACTCATAATTTAAAATCCCAGGGTCCACTAACCAGTTATGTAATTAAGTTATATAAATTATAACTTAATTTATCCATCATTTTCTGTTTCTTGACACTTTGCTTTATCATCGAACTAAACTAGACTGGTCAAAACCATACTCCTTGAATGGGCTGGATTTTTTCCCAAGTCCTTTTAGAGGAGTTGTTTTTTTTTAATGCCACCTAATTTTTCTATTCTCCTGAAAGAAAGAAAGAAAGAAAGAAAGAAAGAAAGAAAGAAAGAAAGAAAGAAAGAAAGAAAGAAAGAAAGAAAGAAAGAAAGAAAGAAAGAAAGAAATACGAATTGAGCACTTGCCAGTTCTGGCTTCTATGATATTTGACACATATCAACAATGAATCAAGTACAGCAGTGAGTATGCGAGGAAAATTAATGTTCAGAAATTAAATAGAAAGCTATTTGCAGATTTGAGCTAAACATTTGCAGTTTCCTTCCAAAAACCCAGGATATCAGGTAATGCTACCAATATAATATTTGCTTTCTGTTCAGTGGTTTCTGATGATACACAGACTGTGTGCCTTTTTGTTTCAGTTTCTAACTTTATTTACTTAATATAAATGGATGATGGACAACTGTTTGACAGGGATAGTACAAGGCTCGTGCCTTGAACAGTGAGTTGGACTAAAAGACATCTGAAGTCCCTTCAAGCCATATGATTCTATAAACTACAGTTACTTATTATGCTTAAGGGCCAACATACACAGATAAAGTAAGCCTTGTAATTTTTTTTTGCCCAAGCTTTCATGTACACAACATAACTCTGATTTAATTTCCTTTTTTTATTGCATTGTTTTGAATAGAATATTTTTTAACTCCATTGTTGTGCAAACGTTTTTTTTCTTTTTAATAAAATAAAATGAGCGATGATAAGACTTCTCCATACATAATGGTCCTGATGGGCCACCATGTGGTTACAGCTAGTATAAAATGAGAAACCTGGAGAAAATGACATTCAATTTTCACATCATGTTTAGCTCTCATAAACTAAGACTGACTTCTAATGTGAATTCAACATGTCAATCCCTTATACAGTTTTCACAAGGGAGTAATTTCAAATAAATACATGAGGACTTTCAGTGCATTAACTCCTCCTATTCTTCCAATGCTTGTATAATGAACAAGCATGAATAGAAAAATAGCTTATTATTTGTAATGGACACACTCAGATCTTAAAGCTGCTTTCGCCCTGGCCATTTGATGATTATTCTGTGCTGTTCCTTACCAGCAAAAGCATACAAACATACATACAGACACACCCACACACATACCCACACACACAAACACACTCACACACATACACACACACATATATATATATATATATATACTCACTTTTGTTGCCAGCAGTTTAGACATTAATGGCTGTGTGTTGTGTTATTTTGAGGGGACAGCACATTTACACTGTTACACAAGTTGTATACTCACTACTTTACATTGTAGCCAAGTGTCATTTCTTCAGTGTTGTCACATGAAAAGGTATACTTAAATATTTACAAAATGTGAGGCAGTGTACTCATTTCTGTGATATACTCTGTGTGTGTGTGTGTGTGTGTGTGTGTGTGTGTGTGTATCTATATCTATCTCATCTCTCTCTCTCTCTCTTGTCTAGAATCACACACTATATATTTTCTGAGGTTTTCGCGGGTATTTGTATGTGGATCTTTGGTTATTCGGGTTTTCTCCCGCATAAAATTGGAAGTATCTTGGCGACATTTTGATGAATTCTCATTCGTCATCTTCAGGCTTGTGTCTTTGGCTTTGCGCTTCTCGGAGTAATGTGAGCTTGCAGCTGCTTCTTTCTTTTAACTACTAGTAGGAGTGTGATGTGATTTGGTGGAGGCTTGGCTGTGTTCTGATTGGGTGGGGGTGTGTTCTCTCATTGGTTGGGGGTTTGGCTGTGTTCTGATTGGTTGGGGGGGTTGTCTGTGTTCTGATTGGCTGGGGGTGTGTCCTGTTCAGATGGGGGCTTGGTTGTGCTCAGGTTAGTCTTAGTTGCTGGGGGATTTGAGCTGGTGAGCTGTGATCCTGTTGTTTGGCTTCGCATTCATGGTCATGCCACATCTTCATGGTGGGCGTCCATTTGCTTCATGTATGGGTCGGAGGGGTTTGAAGCACGTAGTGAAGCAGCTGTGGTATGGCTTCTGGTCTGTGGTCGTGTCTCATCATCAATGTGGGTGTGAGTCTGCTTTCTATGTGGAGGTGTGGTGGTAGCATCTTGTGTGGCCCTCGTAGGTGTGGGTCTGGTGTCATTCTTCATGTTAGATACTTGTTTGTTAGTGAGGGCGGGTTTCCAAATGGCTGGTAGGTGGGAGATATCATCTCATTTATTCATGCTGTGTGGGCGTTTTTCTATCTCTATGGCTTTTCTGATTATTCTGTTGTTGAAATGTTCAGTTTTGGCGATAGTTCTGGTATTTTTAAAGTCAATCTCATGTCCTGTGGCTTTGAGGTGTTGGACCAGGGAAGAGGTCGGTTCTTCTTTTTTGATTGAGCTCTTGTGTTCTTCAATGCGTGCATTTATTCTTCTGCCAATGGATTCCAAAGAAAGAATATTACCCACCTAATCCAAAAACAAACCCCAACCAAAATCCAAGACAGAGAACAAGAGAATGGCAAAGCCCTCCTCCCATATATAAAAGGCACTACAGACAAAATCAGCAAGATCCTCCAAAAACACAACATTGAGACAGCATTCTGCACAAACAAAAAAATATCCACCATCCTAAGAAACCCTAAAGACAGAATCAAGTTAGAAAACCAAGGAGTATACGAAATCCCATGCACCGCCTGCCCAAACAAACCACCAAACCACCAAAATACTTCCAATTTTACGTGGGAGAAAACCCGAATAACCAAAGATCCATATATATACATATACATATACATATACATACATGCATACATACATATATATATATATAAGAATATATATATATATATTCTTAAGTTTTTGTGGGTACTTACATGTATGGTATTCAGCTTTGTTCGGGTATTTTCCCACGTCATTATAGTTGTGCTTTTAAAGTTGTAGCAACGTTTCAGCAGAATCTCATCTGCCATCATCAGGCTTCTGTATTGTGTTCATCTGTGAGTCAGACTTTTACAGTTGTTTCAGTTTTAAATTTGGAGCTTGGTTTTTTTTTCATCCTGATTAGTTGGGAGTCTTGGTCTGTGTTTATTGGTCTTGGAGTTTGCTGTGTTCTGCTTGATTGGTGTTTCTAATATCTTCTGTCTGTTTTGTGGCTTTTTTCTGTTGGTTGGCTGGCAACATTGTGTTCCTGTATTAGAGGCTTTTAGTGCAGCTTGGCTCCAAGTAAATGGACGGCTATCATTTGTTAGGAAGCTAGGTTTCATCTGGGTGCCTGGTTGGGGTGTGTTTGAGCTGGAGGTATCAGGGGGGATCTGTTTGTGCCCAGGTGTTTGCCTGAGTTGTGGTGTGGAGATTTTTTTGTTTGTGAGTGCAGGCTTCCAAATAATTGACAGTCTGGTGGAATCATCTCTTCTATTCATGCTTTCAGGTCTTTTTTTAATCTCTATGGCTTCTCTGATAATTCTGTGGCTGGGGTTTTCTATAGTGGTTAGGGTTTGGGTGCCATTGAAGTTGATGCTATGACCTGTGACTTTCATGTGTTGGACTAGTGAGGAAGTGTGTTCCAGCTTTTTTACCGCATTTTTGTGTTCATCCAGGTGGGTACTTATTCTTCAATTGGTCTGTCCAATGTATGTGGCCGGGCATGATGCACAGGGACTTCATATATACCTTGGTTTTCCAGGTCAATTTTATCTTTGGGGTTTCTAAGGATGGCTGCTATTTTTCTGTCTGTTTTGAAGGCAGTCTTGATGTGATGCCTGTGTAGTATCTTACTGATTTTGTCTGTAGTACCTCTTATGTAGGGCAGGACAGCTGTTCCATAGGTCTGTTCATCTTCTAGGTCTCCATTTTGTCTCAGTGTGTTTTTGTGGATCAAGCCGGTGATTTTGCTTTTGTGGAAGCCATTGTCTGTCAGTACTTTAGTCAGAGTGCATAGTTCAGTCTTTATGTGTATCTTGTCTGCCAGGTGTTTGGTTCTGGCGATTAGTGTTTTGGCCAGAGAGTTTATCTGTGCTGGGTGGTGGTGGGATTGGGCATTGAGGAATATATATATATGGATCTTTGGTTGTTCGGGTTTTCTCCCGCGTAAGATTCGAAGTATCTAGGCAACGTTTCAATGAAGTCTCATTCATCATCTTCAGGCTTCTGTCTTCGGCTCTTGCTTCTCAGAGTGATGTGAGATTGCAGCTGCTTCTTCCTTTTAACTGCTAGTGGGGGTGGGACTTGATTGGGTGGGGGCTTGGCTGTGTTCTGATTGGGTGGGGGTGTGTTCTCATTGGTAGGGGGTTTGGCTGTGTTCTGATTGGTTGGGGGGTTGGCCATGTTCTGATTGGTTGGAGGCGTGTTCTGTTCAGGTGGGGGCTTGGTTGTGCTCAGGTTAGTCTTAGTTGCTGGGGGATTTGAGTTGGTGAGCTGTGATCTTGCTGTTTGGCTTCAAGTTCGTGGTCATGCTGCATCTTCATAGTGGGTGTCGGTTTGCTTCATGTATGGCTCGGAGGGGTTTGAAGTGGGTAGTGATGCAGCTGCAGTGCAGCTTCTGGTCCATGGTCGTGTCTCATCTTCTGAGTGGATGTGAGTCTGTTTTCTACATGGAAGTGTGGTGGTGGCATCTTGTGTGGCTCTCATGGGTGTGGGTCTGGTGTCATTCTTCATGTTAGGTACTCGTCTGTTCATGAGGGCGGGTTTCCAAATGGCTGGAAGGCGGGAGGTGTCATCTCGTTTGTTCATGCTGTGTGGGCGTTTTTCTATCTCTATGGCTTCTCTGATTATTCTGCTGTTGAAGTGTTCGGTTTTGGCGATAGTTCTGGTATTTTTAAAATCAATTTCATGTCCTGTGGCTTTGAGGTGTTGGACCAGGGAAGAGGTCGTTTCTTCTTTTTTGATTGAGTTCTTATGTTCTTCAATGCGTGCACTTATTCTTCTGTTAGTTTGTCCAGTGTATGTGGTAGGGCAGGCAGTGCAGGGGATTTCGTATACTCCTTGGTTTTCTAATTCGATTTTGTCTTTGGGGTTTCTTAGGATGGTGGATATTTTTCTGTTTGCGCAGAATGCTGTTTTAATGTTGTGTTTTTGGAGGATCTTGCTGATTTTGTCTGTAGTGCCTTTTATATATGGGAGGAGGGCTTTGCTGTTTTCTTGTTCTCTGTCTTGGATTTTGGTTGGGGTTTCTTTTTGGATTAGGTGGGTAATCTTCTTTCTTTGGAATCCATTGGCTGTAAGTACGTTGGTGAGAGTGTGTAGTTCGGTTTTTTGGTGTTGTTCATCGGCTGAGCATTTTGTTCTGGAGATGAGTGTCTTGGCTACGGAATTGATCTGTGCTGGGTGGTGGTGTGAGAGTGCATGTAGATAGCGGTTTGTATGTGTTTTCTTCTGGTAGATGGTGTGTCCTAGGGAGCCATTGGATCTTTTGTATACCAAGACATCTAGGAAGGGAAGTTGATTGTTGGCTTCTGTTTCCATGGTGAATTGTATTTTGGGGTGTAGGCTGTTGAGGTGTGTGAGGAAGTTGTTCAGTTTTTCTTTCCCGTGTGGCCAGATTATGAAGGTGTCATCTACGTATCTGAGCCAGAGTTTGGGTTTGTGGTCGTATTTTTCTAGAGCTTGTGTTTCAAAGTGTTCCATGTAGAGGTTTGCAATGACAGGTGAGAGGGGTGATCCCATGGGTGCTCCTTCTATTTGTTTGTATTTTTGTCCATTGTAGGTGAAGTATGTATTGGATAGGCAGTGGTTGGTCAGATCTAGGATGTGCTTGGGGGGGTTGTATTTGTTTTGGATGGCCGAAGACAGAAGCCTGAAGATGATGAATGAGACTTCATCGAAACGTTGCCTAGATACTTCGAATCTTACGCGGGAGAAAACCCGAACAACCAAAGATCCACATACAAATACCCACGAGAACCTCAGAAAACAAATATATATATATATAAAATAAAAATAAAAATAATAAAAATATATTTCTAGACATGATTCAAGGAATCTTACAAACGATGAAAAGGAGAGAAGGACCAGCCTGGAGAAACCTTAGGTAAGAACTTTCTCAACCCACTCCCCCAAAACTGGCAGATAAGTGATATTTTGCAAAGAATCTGTCTTCCCTTTATAATAAACTACTCCACTGTTGTTAAACAAAGTGCAGTGCAATAAGCCCCAAGCATCATGGCAATGAATGAGAATTGGTTTCCAAAGATAATCTCTGTTTCAGGGCACAACTGATTTATTGCTAGACATTCAACCAAGAGAACAAGAATGCTGAAGGTGAAGAATTAACTCGCAGAACCGTATCAACACAAATACACTGCCTGCTTGCCTTTAGTCTCTCTTTCTCTCTCTTCCCAACACCACCCCTCCCCTCTATCTCTGCCTCTCTTTTATTGATGAATTTATTCTGTCAGATCTTTTTTAGGTTGTTTCTAAAGAAGAAAGAATAAATACATATGAGACGGGAAAATGCAGAAGAACAGTAGGATTAGACACCCTTGGCTTAAAACTCTGCCAGTCAGTTCAATAATCTGAGCAGCCACACTTTTATTTTAAAAGGTAAAGCTAAATGCCTATAGAGATTCTCAGTTATCCAGGTCATGGTTATCCCAAAGGTGCTTTTTCAGGAGGCAACTGGACTTTCTTGTTTTTTTACTGTTGAAGACATTTCACTTCTCATCCAAGAAGCTTCTTCAGCTCTGCAGGATGATGGGGAATGGAAAGGTTTATATTCCTTGCAGACAGCTGGTCACTTGCATCCTTTTCGAGGATTATTGAAGCACTTGGAGGTTTATCTGTGTCCTCAGGATCAGCTGAGTAGTGCTCCTGGAACATGAAAGGGTTTTAAGATTGAGAAAAAAAGTAAAAGATATGGCTATTACTATGAGAAAGCTTTTCTTTGAGAGCCCGTATTTTCTGAGAAGAGTCCCAAACAGATGAGACTTTCATTTTTAAAATGTTGCCTTGGGGGAGGGTATTGTTTCCCCAAATGGCTTCTTCAGTGTCAGTTTCCCCTCCTGTGTTAGTTCAACTTTTTTTCTGCAGAGAGATCCAATTTAATCTTGGACTACAGGGTGAGGAAGATGACTCCAAAAGGTCAATGCAAAAAATTTGATAGCTCTGAAAGAAAATGACTGAAAGCAATGCTTGCTAGGTTGCTTCTGTCTGATCCTTTAGTTAGAAAATAAAGCTACTTGGCTTCTATTGATAGAAACTATCTATGTAAGGATCATTGGTGGAAATGTCATTTGTAACAGACAAGGGTTTCCTAAAGTTCAGATCGCTTCCTATAAATTCACAATTATTATTATACACAGAACCATGTGAAATCATAGTTGCCAGTTCTTTAGCTGGTAGGGTCTTAAATGCATTATTATTATGGTTCATTGCACATTATTATAATTATTCATAAAAAGGTTTATGATTGACATTGAAAACATGTATAGCTATTTACTTCATGGTTTAAATGAAAGTTATTACTAGGGTGCCACCTAATGGACAGTTACAGAAGGCAAAAGATGATCTTGTGGGTGAGAAGATAGAAGAATTTGAAAGAAAATAAAATCACCAGTGTCATAGAATTGGTTGTTGAATGAACACCTCCAACTGTTTGTCATATAAGTTTCCTTCTACGATCTTTGTTGTCTTGGTTGATATTTTGTGGGCATGCTTCCATTTATCCATGTCCTTTCTTAAATATGAGATCCAGAACACAATACTGTGTTCTCCACAAGGTCTGACCAACACAAAGAGAGAAACAATGACTTCCCTTGAACTTGACATCATATTCTAGACCTCCTTGATTTCATTTCCCTTGGTTGCTGTTTGTTTTTGTTTTTTGTTCTTGCAGTTGTCTATGGAGATTCTCAATCATTCAAGCCATGGTTGTCCCAAACGTGCTTTTTTCAAAAGGCAACTGGACTTTTTTGTTGTTTTTTCTGTGAAAATGTTTCATTTCTCATCCAACTGAAGTAGCTTCCTGGATGAGAAGCAAAACATTTTCAAAGAAAAAAGCCAAGAAAGTCCAGTTACCTTTTGAAAAAAGCACCTTTGGGATGCTCTTGCAGATGTATAAAATTGTTGGCTCATTGATGGTTCAACTTGTGATGCACCAAGACACCAAGATCTTTTTTTCACCATATAAAATAAGCTTGAAGATATAGACTATGTAAGTTATAGCACACCTAGAATTCCAAATACATTTATCTCAGTGGTAGGTTTTCAAATTTTTTCCTACTGGTTCTATGAGCAGTTCTATGCACGTTCGCTTTGCGCGCGCTTTGTGCACGCATGCAGGGCTCAAAGTCCGACCTTTGTCAGAACGCTGGTGAGTGAGCTGAGCTGTCTTTTAGCTCAGCTGAGGTGCAGCAATCCACCCTGCCACGTGAATCAGCTGAGCTAAAAAACAAAGGAATACAGGAGAGCTAATGACAGGGGCAGGTGGGCGGGGGCAGTCAGAGGTGGTATTTGCTGGTTCTTTGAACTAGTCAAAATTTCCGTTGCCTCTGTTTTATCCTAAACATTGCTGAAAGCAACACACATATTTATGTCCTATATTTTCTTCAAAGAGAGCCATATAAGAGTTTCTTCTCTTTTTATATTCTATAATGTGAAATTTAGATTGGACTAAGAGAAAACCAGGGAGACTGGGTTCAAGTCCCAAATGGTCTTCCATATTTCCTATCCATAGCAGAGTTTCTTAACAATTACACTATATTAATCTCAAATACTAAGAGGCTCAGTATATGCTACATCTACCTATTTATGGTTTCTTAAACAGCCCACTAGCCAATCATTTCCTGTTTATTCATGTTTTACCAAGGCAATTTGGTGGAAATACCCCCAAAGAGAGAGAAAGTTCCTTTTTATTTATTTTTTCGCAACCTGTTTTTTGTTGGCATTTATCACTTGTTGTTCTGTCACTAAGCAAGAAAACTGGAACTTTGCTTGTTTGGATTTATGTCTTGAGTGCTTAATTAACTATCTTTGTTCCTGACCTAAGAAGTCAAATCTGAAGCAAACAAATACTGTAATCATTACTGAGCAAATAATGAAAATAAATGTGTAGAAAGAGAGAAGCAATTATCATAATTACTTTACACAGACAAGACTGAAAATATTTAGATGCCTAAACTGATTTGGTGTTGGTTACAGTCTCATAGTTTTGTGCACATAAAACATTTTTAATGTTGGCATTTCCAACATTTCCCGTACTGCTGAGGCTGACTCAGCATCCTTCAAAATGTTATTACAAAAATAATAAGGTTTTTCCTCTTTTTTAAAATCTCCGAAACAAAGCAATTTGGAATAAGTTTTATTTTTTTTAATCACAGATTCTTGGGCTCCTTTAAAGGCTGCAAGACTCAATAAATGGGACTGAGTTCTGAACAGACATGGATAAAATTGGACTCTTAAGACATTTATGGCATTTTGCTTTTACCACCACGTTTATAATAATGGATGACAATCTAAGAAAGAACAATTTTTAAAAAATTAAAAAGGGACAAAAAGGGATAAAAATATAGTCAGGTATGAGTTATTTTAAACTGTCTGGATCCAACTTTACACTAAGCCATAATGGAGCTTATTTTGTTTTATTACATTGTGATCAGGGGTGGTTCTGTCCACCTCTGTAGAACCGGTAGCTCTGAAAAGCAGCAGACATAGAACCAGTTCTATGTCTGCTGATGTTTTTGCCTACATGCCCACCAGGGCTCTTACCTGACCTTTATTTTCTGATTTTTTTTCAAGTTCAGCTGCCAAATGAGTCACAGCTGCAATTTAAAAAGCAGGAAAAGGCGGCTTTTTCAAAGGCTGCTTCTCTATACGCAGCGTGATGATGACAATTTACAGGTGCATGCGCAGCATGCAGGGAAGCACACCATAAATCACTGAACCTTGTAAATGACCGAACTGGTATTAACCCTGTCGGATCCCACCTCTGATTGTGATTATCTCTGATTAGAGCAGCTAAGTTTGTTTTGTTTAATAAAGTATGCTTAAGCAAACCTTGGCTTAGGATGATGCACAAGCTCAGTCAATATTGTATAATGACCAAGAAATATGAATCTTACAAGAGAAAATGTTATGGTATACTTAATGCTCTCTGAGTTTGGTGGTTTGCTTACAGATATATTTTTACCTGACTAGATAACATCATTAGTGAGTATATGGTTTGCTCCTTTCTTGTATACAGCAGCTTGCGATTGGTGATAGTTTTTTTATTAGAGTATTCTTTTCTTCTTGACTGTCTGTCTGGTGTTATTCCCTGTTTATCTGGCTGTAGGCTGCTGGAGAGGTTGTATTATGGTCCTTTTAACTCTTATTGTCTATTCTGGATGTTGTGTAAATTGGGTTTTATCCAGAGATGGTATTCAGCAGGTTCTGACCAGTTCTAGAGAACTGATAGCAGAAATTTTGAGTAGTTCAGAGAACTGGCAAATACCACCTCCGCCTCCATCAATTCTCTGCCTCCCGAGTCCCAGCTGATCAGCTGGTGCTTCTTTTGTTGCCCTGCAAAGGAGAATGGAGCTAGAAGCAGGTTAGTGGGGTGGGGAGGGAATGTGGATTTTGCAGTAACCTTCCCCCAAGAGTGGGGAGGGAATGGGGATTTACAGTATCCTTTCCCTGCCATGCCCACCAAGTCACACCATGCCCACCAAGCCATGGCCACAGAACCTGTAGTAAAAAAATTGAATCCCACCACTGGTATTATCTCGACATGTTTATTGTGACTGATTTGTCTGTGTTCTGCGTTTTCAGGAATTCCCTGGCATTTTTGGATTTAGCTTGGTTTAGGCTGCTCAAAATTTCCAATCGAGACTATGGATGCATCTGTCAATGTATTGTGAGATAAAGGAGTTTTCATTACATCTTCTGACTGCTAGTTGGTTTTATAAATGCAGGCTGCTATTCCTCTACCCATTTGTCATACAAACTGGCTGTTGCAGTCCTTACACTATATATTTAATATGTTGGAGCCCATATTAAATATAACCTTATAGTGATAAATGCTGCAGAACATCAGCCTTTCTCTAGGTTTAGTGTATTTCTGACAACTGTCTAATTGTTGTATTTTAGGTGACCTACTCACTAATGGAAGGGACAGGGCACATGACCATCTGCTGTAAAGAATATTCTGGCTATCTGATGAATAAAGTCACTTGAATCAGCTCCAGGTTGGTCTCCAACCAGGCAGGTTTGACTGAGGTAGTTTGGTTCAGTGTTGTAATGATCTGGTATGAGTGTGAACTTCCTCTTTTAAGGAAGTAGACAGGTCCTCCTGTATTGTGAAGACAACCAGAGAAATGACTTGATAGGATTTATTATGTGATTTCAGCCTCTTTGAGGGGCTAGTGCCTCTGAAGATGAGTGGTACATCCCTTTCCCAAAAGACCATTCTTGAATTCAAAATTTTGTTTAACCATTACCTCATCTGAAAAAGTTGAAGAACGTTTTTGTTGGGTTTAATACCATGGTTCAGTATGGAGACATCCTTGGTCATGCTTGTTGATAACATGTGGTAAAATCAGGCTGGAGATAGTGTGTCTATTCTTGTGTTTCTTAATTTCTCAGAGGCTTTCAATACCATCAGTATAACATCCTTCTGGATTGGTTCCAGGAACTGAGAATTGGAGGAAAGTACTAGTTTTATTTCTTCCATCAGAGGCTGATTCTAAGCTGATGTTGGTTGTTGGGGAAGAAATCATTCTCTCAACCTTTCATTAGGGTGTCATGCTCTCTCATTTACTATTCAAAATCTACATGAACCTGCTCGATGGGATCACCTGCTTGTTTGAAGTTTGGTTACACAACTGTTTCTTTTGATCCAAAGTAAGTCAGGCTTTCAAAATCTTATTTCCATGCCTGGATGGGGAGAAACCATATCAATGCATATCAATGTACTTGCAGGTAGAGAAAATTGCTGGCCATCTTGATGAAAAATAGAGATGCAATCCAATGCAGCACAATATATAATTTAAGGTACTCTACCAGAGCTAGGAAAACTCTGGTTCAATTCTGCACTCAGACATCTTGCTGGGTGACTTCAACCTATACACAATCTCAGTTCTGAGGCTAAAATGGAGGTGTTCCATATGGAGGGATTCTCACCCTGATGAGAATTATCAGATTCATAGTTCTCAGAATGCATTCCAAGGTTTTTGAATTGATAGAAAGAACAAAACCCAATCCAATTTGTGGATATTTTCTCATGTGTAAATGTTTATACAATTGCAGCCTTTATCCTTAAGGGATTGGCATAGCTGTGATATTATGATCAGAGTTAGAATTGACCATTGTTTCAGAAAACATTAGCATTGAGGGGGAAATGGAGAAGCAATTGTCTTTTGATTTAATAATCAGTCACTAGCAAGTTAACAATTTAGATAGTTCCTACTTGTGCCCATTTTCTTCTGGATAGAATAAATTCTGAGTAGAAAAAAATAACATATAATGTGTCAGAAAACAATCAACATTCCTTACCTTAGTCTAACCCTGGTACCTAAGAACAAAAAATGAAGGAGTTAGAATATACATTTGATCATAAAAAGGCAGGCTTCCACAAATTGAAAAAAAAATGTAGCAAATATTTTGAATAATATGGGGCATGATTTCATCTTTGTAATTTTATCTCAGGAAAATTACATCAATAAAAAATATGGCACAATTATGCTAAGGTTTGGGAAAGAAGATAGTGATACCTTAGGTTATCAACCCATAAATTTATGTAAATATGGAATATGAATATTTAAGTGCATAGTAAATTAGGGTGAGTACAAAAAGAGTTACCCGGAGCTATTTAAAATGAACAATTCTCTCACTTCCTTCTTGCATATGATTTAGATTGACCTATTAAACAATGGTTCCTTAAGCTTTGAAATATAAATGTGTTCCTTAGCGGATTGTGTAAATGCTGTAACAAAACTAAACTAACCTTGTAATCATTTTATACAATCATTATTTATTTAGTATGGTTTATAATCCAACTCTAAGTGATTTACAAAGAAAAACAAATTCAACATTCAAATAGGAACCACCAGAAACTAAACAGAAGGATGCAATTGTCCAATGCTGAGGAACTGCCATCATTGCCACTTCACAGAAGAAGGATCTCCTTTATTCATAATCTGTTCCAAATTGAAAGGCTTTCCAAACAAAACCAAAGTAGAAGCCAAGTTTATCTCAGGAGAAACACCACCCCAAAGATGGGCGGCAGTGAGCAAGAAGTGTCATGTCCATGGTTCCTGGAGATAATATTCCATAAGAGAAAGAACTTGGAGAATGCCCATCCTAGTTGATCTGGTTGGGTAGGCACTAGCAACTGGGAATCCCAAAGATATCCAAGTATAAGTGGTTCAAGACTTTAAAGTGACACCCAAAACCTTGAACTCAAAGGAAAACTCTGCCTATTTTAACCAATAAAAGAATTCTACACGCATGCATACACATATATCACATTAGACCATTCAAGGTAAGCCATATAATACAGAAAGCAGAAAAGGAGTAGGCTAAAGAAATTAGCATAAAATAAGAAAAAGGAAACATAGCTAACACAAGTTTATTCTAATACTTACTCTTCAGTGCCATACCTTTCTATCCTTGCAAATGATCCTCATTTCTACTATTTCCAGAATTGTGTTTTAACAAAAAAATAAATAAAACCTTTTATTTCAGATAAAAATTTAAATACAAATACAATGAACTGAAGATCTCAGAGCTCTATAGCTTCTCTGGAAGTCAGTGATGCATTTCAAAAGCTCTTAAATAAGTCTGATAATTGCTAAAGCAAAGGCTTACCTAGACAGAGACACACACAGGATATTTTAAAACAATGGTTTAGAAGTTTTCCCAGGGAACTCTCACCTTGAACTAGTGCATGGGTTCAGTGAACCTACTGGCTGTGATATTGGTAAAATAATGAGCATCTGGTGAGTTCACCTTTCCTGGTGAGGTCAAAGGAGAGCAGGAACCCTAGCAATAATTTTCAGTAACAAGGGAAGCCAACTTATTTGTGGAGGGAACTTTGATATGAAACTTGGCAGAAGACTACCACAAACCTGTATTATTGTCAAGAAAACTATATGGACCTGACTCTATTATTTAGACAAGGAGCCATGAGATGAATCTCGAAGGTCAGAAAAGACTTTGCTAGTTGCACAGAAACTTCACCATCATGGCTCTTTTAAAACCCAGATCTGGATTTTTCACCCCCTGCCCGAGATTCTAGTTTTTTTTTTTTTAATGAAATCTAATTTTTCTATACATTACAATAACTTGTATGCATTAAATAGGTAAGAATATTTTAGTTTAAAACTGATTTATTGTGCTTTTGTTATCTTTTTTTTAAAATAGAATCTGGGTTTCTTTGAGCATGACATATTGTTGTTGATGATGCTGTTTTTGAGAAACCCTGCTAGTAATCCTACTGGAACTCATCATTTTAATTCAGATAATTACATGATATATATTCAGAGCATGTGTCCCTGTGAAGAACTGCAATGACATTGATATTCAAAAAAGGATATCACTAGGTACTATGTGCTTGACTGTAGCTCAGTACATGATAGGATCATATTTATTAATATTAATGAATGTCCAAATGTATGCTCCTACTATAGACACAATGGAGGAAGAGATCAAGACATTCTTTTCAAGGAAACCGCGAGATGAAATATCAAGAGACATGGGTGACTTAAGTTTTGCAAGCAAGGTACATCAGTTATGCAATGTGACATAAATGCAGATTCTAAATCTGGATAGTACTGAATAACAAATAATCAGAGTTGGAAGGGACCTTGTAGGTCATCTAGTCCAAACCCCCCACCCAAGCAGGAGACCCTACACCATTTCTGACAAATGGCAGTCCAATCTCTTCTTGGAAGTCTCAAGTGATGGTGCTCCCACAACTTCTGAGGGCAAACTGTTCCATTGGTTGATTGTTCTCACTGTCAGAAAGTTTCTCCTTATTTCCAGGTTAAATCTCTCCTTGTTCAGTTTCCATCCATTATTCCTTGTCTGTCCTACAGGCACTTTAGAAAATAGCTTGACCCCTTCCTCTCTGTGGCAGCCCCTCAAATATTGGAAGATCTCTATCATGTCTCCCCTGGTCCTTCTCTTTACTAGACTAGCCAAGCCCAGTTCCTGCAACCATTCTTCATATGTTTTAGTCTCCAGTCCCCTAACCATCCTGGTTGCTCTTCTCTGTACTTTTTTTAAAGTCTCAACATCTTTTTTATAATGTGGTGAACAAAACTGGATGCAGTACTCTAGGTGTGGTCTTACTAAGGCTTTATAGAGTGCTATTAGTACCTCCCTTAATCTTGAATAGATAACATTAGAATCAAACAAACTACACAAAAGAAAACAAAAAAATAGAGAACTGAAGCCAGGACAGTTCCAGATGCAGAATATGGAGTGGACTGTTAATTATTGAAATCAAATACAGAAGTTAAAATTAGAGAATGAAAGAAAGTGAGTGTGCCTGAAAGACATGACCTGGAACATATACAGTATAATCCAAATATAAAACCCATAAAAGGCACAATTTAGAGTGCTTAGCTAGGTGAAAGAGAACTGATGAAATGTAAGGAAAAATTTAAAATGTTATTGGGAGGAAATTCCAAAATTTCATAAAAGAAAAGTTCCAACATGGGGTGGGGGGACGGGATGACTCAAGAAGCCATAGGAGAAATTACAACTAAGGTAGGAAAACTCAATAACCATGGAAGAGATCTAATAGAGAAAAATGAGGTTAAAGAAAGAGGGGGAAACTTTACGATTCTTTACAAATGATATTGTAAAGTGATAGATATATTAGTAGAGAGAGACTATACTCAGGAAATAATTTAATTATAATGTGGGATATGACAGATAATAGTACAGCTGTGAAATAAGAAAGCACTTAGTTGAGGTAATTCCCCGTTAGGAGAATGAGCACACACAGGGAGATGTAGTGAGAGTAGTGAAGAATAACACACAAATAGCACACAAATACACTGTATAGTAAAATGTAGGTTTTTACTTCCAATAAACATTTAAGCAAAGTCCAAACAAGCAGTCCAAGTCATTCATAGTTAAAGCAGTCAGTTTTCAGTCCAGGGTTAATCCAATAACAAAGTCCAGTATCAAAAACAGTTCAGTAACAGACATACGTCAAATCCAAGAAGAACGATGATCAGTCACAGTCAATAAGGAAATGCAACACTCTCCAGAACAACAGAACAGGAACCGACTAAACAACCCAGGTTTCTGGCTCCATCTTATGGCTATTTGATGAACCACACCCAATTACAGTTTTAGCATTCTCTTAAAGAGACAGTATTAAAATGTCTATCCTGTTTTATATATTTTCCAACCCAACTATTAGGTGACTTACATTCCTAACATTCTCCCCTTTGGGTAGGACAAACATGAGAATTCAGCTTCCATTGTTGACAAACTTAAATGTTTCTGTCAAATAGACCTCCATCCAATCAACACCTTTCCCAATGATACTACAGTACCTGATGTAGATTTACGTGTATTTATGTCTGTAGCAAAACTTCCATCAGCATATGCAGTTAGACATAGTTCATCTTTAGGCTCCAAATACAATGCATAATGCATTGTCTGTTTCAGATATCTTAACACATGTTTAGCAGCTTGCCAGTGCCTTTCAGTCGGCTCAGCATTAACTCTCACTAATTGATTAACACGGTATGTTATATCTGGCCTTGACCAATTACTGAGATAAGATAAACCACCAATCAAAGACTGATAAATATTCTTATCAAAAACAGGACTTTGAACATCATTATGGCTAAACTCCTGGCTTATTGGTGTCTTAGCCGGTTTACAAAGTTTCATTTTAAAACTTCTTAGTAATTGGTTAATTTTATCTGCCTGTGCGATCGTGTATCGTCCCCTAGTTCTATGTATCTTTAAACCAAGATATTGTTTGATTTCTCCTAACTGTTTTATCTTAAATTTCTTTTCCAATAGTGAAATTATCTCAGTAGCTTCTTGTTCAGTTTTGGTGATTAATGCTATGTCATCAGTAAACAATAGCAACAATGACCCTACACCATCATTTTCCCTTTTGAATAAACATGGATCAGCCATGCCAGCTACAAAACCTATCTTAGTTAATTCCTTAACTATACACTGGTTCCACTCATATCCTGATTGTTTTAAGCCATAAAGACTTTTTTTCAATCTCCAGCAATCAGTTGTATTACCATTTTTGATACCTAAAGGTTTCTTTAAATATATAGGGTGTTGCAACGGTGCATGCAGATATGCTATCTCTTCATCTAAATGATTTACAATGTATTTCTCCTTAGCTACCCACACTAATGCTGCTTGTAATGTAGCTGCCTTTAGACTAGGTGCAAACACCTCATCATAGTTGTTTGCTATCTGACTGAACCCTTGTGCTACTAACCTGGCTTTATGGGTAACAGTCCCATCTACACCTGTCTTAAGTTTATAAACCCATTTACATCCTATGGCATGTTTACCTGGTGGTAACTTAACATTTTCGTATACCTCCAGTTTTTTTTTAAGTTTCTAGTTCCTTATCCATTGCTTTCTGCCAAGCAGCCTGATCCTTAGCACCATACAGTTTTAGTTCATTATAGTTATTTGGAACTGTATTCACTTGGCATACAACACTAGCCTGATATCTATCAGGTGGTCATGTTACTCGGGTTGAATGTCTTGGTAATACAGGGCTTATTGGTGGACTCACCTGTGCCACCTGCTCCTGTTCTTCTACTTCCTCCTCTGCCCGTTCTTCCTCTTTAATGGCTATTTCTGGTTTACTTAATTCATCTTTAGGGACTACTTTGGTGTCAATAATAACATCATTGCTGGATTCCTGTTCCAGTTTATTCCACCCAACGTGCTCAAGAAATTTTGCACTAGCGCTACAATAAACATGAGGTGTGCCTTGATCCCAAAATCTAAATGATCTATGGTTCGCCTCGTAACCTACAAAAACTAATTTCCTAGTCCTATGTTGTCCTTTCAGTCTTACTTATGAGGGAATATGCACCCATGCTGGAGCTCCAAATGTGTGTAGGTAACTTAAATTTGGTTTTCTGCCATGTCAACGAGTGAATGGCAATTCTCCAGTTGTTGTATTAATAACATTGTTTAAAACATGGTTACTACACATTATGGCTTCACCCCACAGTGTTTCAGGTAAACCTGAACCAGACAACATAGTGCAAGCCATGGCTTGTAACATTTGCCCTCTTTGTTCTAGAAACAAGTTATGTTGTGGTCTGTAAGGTGCAAAACCTTTATGCTCAACACCAGCCAATTTCAGCATTGTTTGGAATCTCTTGTTAACAAACTTAGTCCCATTATCAGTAACTAAAATAATTACTTTACTCCTCACTTTTCTCTCAGCAAATCTTAGCCACTTAAAGAAATGCTGGAATGTTTCTGTTTTGTTTTTCTTGAGATAGCAGAAACCATACCATGAGTAATGGTCCATTATACTCAAAATATAGCAGGCACCTCCCAAACTGGGTTTCTTAGGACCAATTATGTCAGCAAACACAACCTCTAAAGGTTCTTTGGTCTTAAACCCATTAAGTCTGTATGCTGGAGTAACCTGGCTCTTCTCTTGGCTACAAGCATTACAGTTTACGTACTTGCTACAGGGTTTTAATTTTACTCCCTCTGACAATATTCATTGATAGGTAGGACATTGAAGTACCTATCATTGAAATTGAATATGGAATACTGAAATATTCATTGATAAGTAGGACATTGCAATATATAATTTTATATACTATACTTAGATTGAACCGAAGGTGGCGTAGTTCTAGGTTGTCTAGGTCTAAAATTTCAAGTCTGGTGGCATAAGGTATTCTGCTACAAGTAGAGGAGTGGAGGATTCTTCTTGTAAAATATTTCTGGACTTTCTCATTTGTATTAATGTCAGATATGTAATGTGGGTTCCAGACTGATGAGCTATATTCAAGTATTGGTCTAGTAAATGTTTTATATGCTCTAGCTGGTAGAGTGATATTACCAGAGAAAACGCTTTGCAGGATTAGGTTAACAACTCTTAATGCCTTTTTGGCTCTGTAGTTACAGTGGGCTCTAGCACTTAGATAATTTGAGATGAGTACTCCAAGGTCCTTGACTAAGTTTTTGTCATCAGCAAGGTCTTGCTATTCAGCTTGTATTTTATTTTTTGATTTTATTTTTTGTTGCCAATATGTAAGATAGAGCATTTATTTGTTGAGATTTGAAGTTGCCATTTGTTTGACCATTCTGAAACATAGTAAGGTCTTTTTGAAGGGTAGAAGCATTGTCAGTGGTGTTGAATAGCTTTACATCATCAGTAAAAAGGACACAGTTGCTCTTAATATAATCACAGAGGTCATTTATGTAAAGTATGAAGAGAGTTGGTCCTAGAACACTGCCTTGGGTGACACCACTGTTGACAGGTACAGAATTTGATAGGACGCTCCCAATTTTGACCATTTGTTGCCTGTTTGACAGGAATGCTTCTATTATGCAGGTATCCAGATATACCATAAGACCTTAGTTTTAGGAGTAGTTTGTCATGTACCACTGAATCAAAGGCTTTACAGAAGTCTATGTAAATTGCGTCAATTGCTTTGCCCTGATCAGCTTGTGTAGTCCATATGTTTTTGCAGTGTAAGAGTTGCAGATTACAGGATAGTTTTTTTTCTGAAATGAAATTGTTTATTAGAGAGTAGGTTGTTTATCTCTAAGTGGAGGATAATGGATTAGTTAATAATTGATTCCATGACTTTACAGGTGATGCAGCATAAAGAGATTGGTCTGTAATTTTCAGCTAGCTGGGGTCTCCCTTTTTGAAGATGGGAATGACTGTGGCTAGTGGCCATAGTTTTGGCAAGGAGCTGGTCCTGAAAGATTTTTTAAAGACTATGCTTAGAGGTTCTGCTATGGCAGTGGGTAGCTTTTTTAAGAAGTAGGCACATATTCCATCAGGTCCAATAGATAGAGATGGTTTTAGATTGCGTAGTGCTTTTTCAACATTGTCTTCTGTAAAATCAATATGTATTAGATCATTGTAGTTGTCTGTAGTTCAACTAGGAAATACTGGGCATGATCCATTGCTGTTTACAAATACTGAGCCAAAGAATGTGTTAAAGAGGTTGGCTTTAATGGTGTCATCGTTGCAGTCTTTACCATTCAGTTCTTTTAGCGGTGGGATGGACCTTGAGTCTTTTAGTTTGTTGTTTACAAAATTGTAGAAAGTGCAGATGGAATTGGTGTGTAGAAGGTTTTCCTTTTGTTTAATGTGATAATTGGTGCATTCAGTCTTTATCTGGTGGAATAAATTTTTGTATTGGCTTTTAAAGTTGGCAGCGTGACCAGATTTGTTTTTGCACCCAAGGGATTTCTTTTTGGATTGGAGCTTCCTTATTGTTATGGGTAATTTGTTTTTTTCTGGTTTTGCAAGTTGTTATTGGTACATATAGTTTAATGTACAGGTTAATAAGTCTTGTAACCCAGATCTAGATTACCAGAGTATGAAAGAGTACTAATACTAATACTTCCATGTTGGAAGCACCAAAGTGAGAATTTGCCAGTGACATCACTGTTGCCTGGAGAATGAATTTATTTATTTATTTTATTTGTCAAGCAAGTATTAGATAACAGGTATAAGTATAAGCATGGTTATGAATACATGGAATGGATATGAATAAAAAAGGAACAACAGGACAGGGACTGTAGGCACGTTGGTGCACTTATGCATGCCCCCTACAGACCTCTTAGGAAATTAGAATGCCCAGTTGGGGCTCCTTTCACACCCCTGTGAAGTTGCCCATCAAAGTGATACCCATTTATCTATTTGCAGTTGCCCATTTTTTGAACTGCTGGATCAGCCAGAGCTGGAACATATGATGGGAGCTCACTCCACCCTGCAGTAGCAAGCAGGTCTCAAACATGAACCTGCTGATTATCAGCCCAGCATTCTAGACCTGTGAGCCACTATGCTCCTTTATGACAGAGTAAATTGATTGAATTGATTTGTCAGAATTCTTTGAGATAATGTTAGTTCAAAACTCTATTCAAAAATCCAGCTTGCTTCTACTAAATTAATCTTACGGAAGTCTCCAGCTTCCACTAAGCTCATTCCTTTTACTACAGGTCTTCCATCTACAGGTCTTCCAGCTAATTGCATTGGGATTTGTCTCAAAGACTACAGTCCCCTTTAGCCACAAGCAAGCTTTCTTGTCCAGTATTATGGCAACTCACCTACAAACACCTTCTTACCTTAGGGGTATCATACCAAAAGTCCAGTATTAGTCACTTTGAAATCTTAACTTCCTCTCTATGCTACTATTCAATAGCTTTGCTCACTAAATCACCAGCTGTAGAGAAGCTTCTAACTTTCTATCTGGCCATTACTTACTGCTTCCAATGGGGAGCACAAGCCCTTTTAGCAACATCAATCCCAGTTTGTCACCTGAATCACAAGGTATAAATTAAATAAATGAATGATTGTTACATAGCCTTTCTGTTGCTGATAAGAATGATCAGGTCACTTATAATGTTGCCAAATTTGGATATAGGATTTACTTGAAAAATGAAAGGGATTATATGTATCCTGAAGAATAAATTTTACCTATGTTAATGATTTCTCAGTCTTTTTCTGTTTGTTGCTTTAATGAGCCATTGGCTACAATGGCATTTTTTATTGGACTGAAATTCTTATTGCTACAGTAATATAAACTGTTCAAATGCTACTTAGAAAATATGTGTGTGTGTGTGCATGCGCATGCACATGTGCATATGTTTTTGGTGTGTGTGTAGTGTGTATGTATCTTCTGGAGAAGAAAAACAATCTGTTCATTGCAGGCCAACTTGATGACAGAATATATAAATGATGAGAAAGAGAGATGTAAATTCACACACATTCACACACATTTAAAATGGAATGAGCAACTTGCTAAACTGTGGTGGTCATGACATGGAGAAAGAAATGCCAAATGAACAGGCAGGTTTTACAAAAGGCATACATTCATTTAGCAAATGTAAGATGGATAATGGAAAGCATAAGATAATACGGAAAAATTGTTTATCTTTGCTTCATTACCTTTGATTATGTAGACCCAGTGATTACACTGCTGAGGAATATTTACCAAGAACCAAAATTACTGCAAGAAACAGATGTGAAGAAATAGAATAGTTCAGAACAGGACAGTGAGTGAAACTGGGAGCATATTTGTTTGTCTAACACAGCAAATACATTGCCTCCACATATGTTTAACAGCAAATATATTACCAAAATGGCAGGAGTGGAAGAATAACTGCTAGCATCAAACTTGGAAGTTGAAACTAACTATTTGAAATAGATAGGTGACTTCATTAGCAGAAAATAAATAAGATTCAGAAGGGGTCATTTTGAAGGTAAAATAGAAAGTGAAAGATCACCATTGATGTTAAATATTAGGAAATCAAGATAATGTCAGTCTTCATGCTTAGGGAATTTATAGTGTCAGTAAGGAACTGAAGATGGTAGATAGTTTTGTTTCCTTAGGTTCAGAAATAGATAAAGATGGACAGAATGCAGTAGTGGGGGTGGCGGAAGAGATTAATGCTAAGGAAGAAGACAATGACAAGTGAGAAAAATCATGAAGGATAAGGCCATTCCAATGTTAGCAGTGATGAGAACAGTTAAAGTAATGATAAGGTCTGCTGTGAAAGCTGGCCATGTAGACACTTCAAATTATGATTTGGAAATAGCTTTTAAGAGTACTGTGGACTTTAGCAAATTGGTCTTGGACCAAAAGAAGATTGACCGTTTTCCTAAAGTGATGATGAGCAAATAAAAACTCAAAGGATATGTAATACAATGATATGTAATACAAGATAATGGATTAGAAAAAAAAGCTATTATGTTTGTAGGATTGAGAAGGGATGAAAAAGAAGTAGAAGAGGAAGGGAACAATTGAAACAAGTAGAAGAGGCGGAAGGCAAGAAATCAATTTAATTTACTGAAATGTCCTAAAAGGGCAATGGATGATTACTACAGACGTACATGGAATATTTGTCCATACAGTCAAGAGGAGTCAAACCAGGTGAATAACATCTAAATACCTAGATATGTAAAAGGAACATGTACAACATAGCTAAAATGTCAATACTACCAAAACTGAGTAGAACAATATAGACTGAACCATCTACTCTTGCATCCTCTAACATATAGTAGACACCCTATACTAGACTCTCTACTACAGCTGCTCCTGGGCAACTAATACATAAAGAAGGAAGCTAGAATGACTCATCAAGATTAATAATCTCCACAATTTAGTCCAAGTCCCTCTTAAGACATGATGGCCATCTTCACATGCAGAGTAGGAAATCAAAATATGCATTATACAAAGGAGTCCTTATCTTGTGTAGTGCGAATACTTTGATACAAATACGGAGGGAAGGATAAAACCCTCCTCACATTTACTGTATAAAAAGCAACTTTGCCTTGATTACAGAAGTAATAAGAGTCAATTGCTATCAAGACATTCCCAAGAGTAGAAATAGTGTGAATTTCTTTCTCATTAGAATTTTTCTGACCCCATTCAGTCACTCATGCCATGACCCAGTTTATAAGACCATTTATACTTTAGATACCTTATACACGACACATTTCACAAACAGCCACAGGCACTCTTGAGAGCTCAGAAATAATTGTGCTTAGCAGTTTGCTGGCACTTACATTAACTTGTACATCTGTAATACACATCATAAACAATCCATCTGAACAAGTTGTACGTTGCTGGCACATTTTTATTTGATATTGGTTTGGTTCATATACTGTACTTTGTTAACCATGGTTCATCACAAACATGCTTATTATATAACGTTCAGTGGCCAGGTTAACAAACTATTTAACCATAAAATTAGAAATCATAGTGCTTAGATTCAGAAACAATAGCTTGGTTTGATTAATCTACTTGATTTCTGAACCATCATTATGATGTTATATTATATGCAACTTATGACATTCTTCTTTACATCCATCCTTTTAAAAATAATGTGTGACTGAAATCTAAGATGAGATTGATGGCTATAAGCAATCGTCTTTCCTGTAATAACCCCTTTTTCATAAAACTCCGCATGTCTTATGGTAGCTGATCTGGAGTCTACCTTGCCAGTCTTTATATCCATTTTTGTTAATTAATATACCTTCTCTTCAGAGGTGGGCTGCACATACCGTAACAACAGGTTCACCGAAAATGTGAGTGTGTGTGCCCACACACCCTTCATGCATGTTCCATGATAATCCAGAACTAAGTTTTTGTCACTTTCCAGATCATTTTGCAAGAAGAAATTAAAATATTCCAAGAAGACAAATAAAAATATCTTTCTCATTTAACAGCACTGCCTAGCGTGGTTTCTAATTTTCTAATTAATCAGACTACTTGTATTCACTTGAATTTTATCCTTGCTCCAAATGCTGTGGCGTTCATCTCCTCAGAGATTCTGTCCAACAGTCTCAGTCGTGGTTAGATGCTAGCTGTAATAAACTTCAGAACTTCATGGCATGTTCATATTACTATACAGGAGAGATGCCAGCAAAATTCTAAACAAAAATATTGTTCTTTGAGAATAAGCTGCCTGGATTTGGACTGTTTTCTTCATTTCTTTTGTTAGTTCAGTCTTTCATGAGCAGTGAACAGGGTGGGAAATTGTTGACTTTGCTTCAAAAAATGGATTTCTTTTTCAGAGTGGATAATTGGATTGTTCTGTTTCTTTGGAATACTGTATTCGGTGGATTATCATAATTATTTCTAAAATGTGACTCATCCAAGATTATTTTTCATAGGCTGCCATCTCATCAAGCCAATCGTTTGGGATGAGAGTAAAACAAGACATTCGGCTCTTTTGCTGTCTCCTCTTCTAAGCTTATGTTGGCACAGACAGTAAGCAAGGAACTGAACAGTTCCACTCATGCTCTCTGCCTGATATGTAACATAAGGAATTTTTTCAACATTTATTCTGATATGTTCAAGAATTTGGGGAAAATTGTATTCTATTAGAAGCAATTTTGTCAGACTCCAACTGACTTAGCTGACCCTTTGTTTGTAAAAGTATAATGTAAAGATATACCTTTTGTACTATATTCTGTCAAACCATTTTTCCAACATCTGGACCATATCAATGACTGGCAAGGACTCTGTGTGAATTTGGACATAAAACTTTCCAACTCTATTATATGTGACCTTTTTCAACAGGAGAATAAAACTGGAACCTTGCTAATGCAAAACATATGCGTGCATTTCCCCTATTTCATTTTCATGGATACCTTATAGGTATTTACACTCAATGGCAATAATATTATTCCCACAGCATTGGCAGTGTAATTCTGCCTTTAATTCTGAAGATCAGTGTAAAATGTTAGGAACCATTTTCCAGCATGGTTGTCGGTTCTGAGAATATTTCTATTTTTCAATTTTTCATTTCTACCCATAATAAAACTTAGCCTCCAACAAAACATAGATGAGATAATAAAAATATGTAAAGAACAGTCCAAGATAAAGGAAGATGTTTTGTTATTATCTAAATAAAATAACAAATACAACTAACTGTTGCTCAGAGTTTCCATATTTTGGGCCAAATCTTCCTGTTTTATTTAACAATTCCACTTCAGCTTTGTAGATAGCTGCATGCTTAACCATTAATTTGTTTACCAGCATTCATATTATTTATTCAATTCAATTCGCTGTCATCCAACTCAACCCAATTTGAAGCAGTTCACAATATAATATACAATAAAAGCACAATATAACAAAACAAGTGCATGAGCTTAACTTGCTACTCTGTCATTAAGTGTCGTACCTTATGATTCTTGACTCTGATGAATGTATCTTTTCTTTTATGTATACTGAGAGCATTTCTTGGACAAATTCCTTGTGTGCCCAATCACACTTGGCCAATAAAGTATTGTATTGTATTGTATTGTATTGTATTGTATTCTATTCTATTCTATTCTATTCTATTCTATTCTATTCTATTCTA
>NW_020769311.1:17759343-17803363 GCF_900518735.1 Pseudonaja textilis
TCTATTCTATTCTATTCTATTCTATTCTATTCTATTCTATTCTATTCTATTCCATTCCATTCCATTCCATTCCATTCCATTTTGAATGTTAATTGCAGAATTTCAGCAAAGAAACATTCTGCATCCTCTCTTGAGAGATGGTCATTTTTGAGCATGAGAGAGAATTGGAGATGGAGTGTAGAAGAAATGGGTTTTAATGCTTCTGATCTGCCTGCAAGACTTGAGATCCTAAATCCTATTACAAAATGCTCAGTTCACAGCAGTATGTTAAAGCCAAATATTAGTCAATAATTGTATTTAAATGTTTGTCAAATGAAATAAAAGCCACCTGAGATGCATTTTGTGGTATCCTGAGTATGGTTGGCTCAGGAGTTCTGGGAATTGAAATGCACAACTCCAATCATAAAGGGGTCATAGTTGCTCACCTCTGGTCTAAAGCAAAATTTGAACTGATCTGAGCTCTCTTACTGGTATTAAGTCAGTTAATTTTAAATTGAGTAAGAACTTTATTCCAACTTACACCAATTTTTGCATTGAGGATTTTCCAGCTAGAAAATACTAACTTTAAGTGATCACTAATACCAGATTTGTGACTGCATTTAAAAATTGCTTCTTGTGGTTCATGAAGCAATACCAACTGGAAATGGAACAGACATGTGAACATATCACCCAAAAAAGACGTCCTAAGAAATTGGCAGAGACATGTATGTTTTCTACCCATTTTATGAAGAAAAATCTGCTTTAAAAATCCTTTCAAATAAGAGGATTTCTGAGGAAATCTCAAGGATGGGAATGAGAGGTTTTTATATTTCTTTAGTTGCAGTTTTCGGTCTCCTTCACATTTCATCATTCCATTCAATCTCAGCAGAAGAGCACTCTTTTGGTGTGGCGTTTTCAATAGAGGTGTCACCATGACCAGCAAGGGGTGGAAATGGGATGATGTCTCCTTTCTCTGGAGTAATATAAAGTTTTGCTCTTCTCGCATATTTTGAAATATCATTTGCACCATTTTTTGAACATGTGGTTTCTTTCAAAAGATCACAAGGCATTGTGGGTCTCCAACCCACCCACCCACCATTTTTTTTTTTGCAATCTACAGGACCAGCTCAGACTCCACTGCTAAATTTTAGGGGTGCGAGAACCGAAATCAATAGAGTTGTTGCCTTTCAGAGGGAGAAGAATTTTAAAAAGGCAATTCTCATTCTTCTTTGCTCTGTCTTGCTTCTTCTGTCTGAAGGCATGCTGGTCTCCGCTCTGGTGATTTGAAGAGAGGATAACAAGACATGCACATTTTCTGCCTCACATCCTTACAGTTGGTGAGAATAAAAGGAATATCCCATAATAAAGGAGAGGGCGGGATTTTTGGTCTAGATAGCCCCCACCAGCAACATCAGGGAAAGGGAAAAAAATTAACCACAGTTTCTCTGTTGCCAAATCTTCTGTTGCTGCGAATCTTCAAGTAAACTAATGTTTGTTAGGGTGTATAACTTTTTGTGTTTCTATACATATACTGTAAAAGTTCAAGTTTCTGTGTGTGACTGTTACTTGAGTGCTGAACTGGTAGAATTAGCTGTATTAACTCAGATGATAGAGAAAAATCTCTATAAAATCAAAAGTTAGCACTATCAGGAAAAATGTTTAGGTAAAGGAAGAAGAGAAAAGATAAATTTTCCCTCCAGTTGGGTTAAATTAAAAAGTTGACTTTAATCTAAAGGGGTAACCTTCAAGTGATCCCCTCAGAGATTAGAATGGCCCCATCCTTTCCAAAGGCTTTTAAAACCTGGTTGTGTTCCCAAGGCCTAAATGTGTTAAGGGTCTCATTTTCTAACTTTGTTAACTGGCCAAGTATTTTGGCTGTTGTATGTATTTATTTTGGATGTTTGAATTAAGTAAATAAATAGCAGGCCTCCACTTGTAGCATTTTTCACTACTGGAGTAAATTCATAGCCAACTTTTCCTCTAGAAATTGAAAATCCTGGACATGGTATTCTTTCCTAATGTTTTGTTTTGTTTTCCCCACACTAATTTTGTGAGGTCATTTATGCTGAGAAAGGGTGACTGACCTAAAGTCACGCGGTCCGGTCTCATGCCTTAGGGAAGATTTGAATCTGGAGCTCTTAACTTAGTTGAATATCTTTATCACTACACCATTATTTTAAATGCTGGTTGGTCTTTACAGGGAGGAAACCAAATCTTCTAAGATGACAACTACAAAATTGAGAATGTATTTAAAAAATTGTCATGAATTCCTTTTTAAATAAAATGCTCTTATGATCCAGCTGTATGAACTCAGCCATAATACAAAAAAATGGAGTCCCCTAGTGTCTGTCTGTTTTCCCTATAAAGTTGTTAAGAAAAACTTCTGTGCATTCTTGTAAAGTACAAAACAACCTATATTTTAGAAAACTGCACATAGTGGCATTCGTTCTTATGAGACACGGGGAAAACCAAACAGAATTATTTCCACAGTCATGTAATTAGAGACTCTTTATTGGCTAATTGGAATAAAATAAAGAAAAAACACTATCTAAAGATCCCGATTTGGATCTCAACAATGGAGGCGATGATACATCCAAACAATCTGCATCTTAACAAGATGATAAAATAGAAAGACCTACTGGATGCACAAGGAACTTCAAAATTATGGCAAGATCTCCAAGAACAAGAGCTACAAACTGACGGGTGGTAGACAGGATAAGAAAGCTTTTGGAATCTACAGTAAGCCACAACAATTAAATAAAATCTTACTAGGTTCAGACAAAAAAAATAGAACCAAATTTTACAACTACCTATTAGAGGCAGAACTAGAGGAGGAAGTAGTCAAGGACAATATGATAGCTTGGAGTAGAAATATAGGACGTAGCATCACCTTAATAGAATGGGAAAAGGTCTGGATCTAGAATAATAAAATTGGCAACATATAAAGAAAATGCCTATAAAATGTTTTACAGATGGCATCTCTCTCCTTCGAGATTAGTGAAGATGTCTCCTAACATGAATCAGAATTGCAGGAAATGTAAAAAGAAACACAGAACATTCTACCATATATGGTAGTCCTGTACAGAAGCCCAAAGATACTGACGGAGAATCAAAAAATGGTTGGAGGAAATAACGGCTGAGCAGACTGAATTAAAACCAGAATTCTTCCTATTAGGGATATTCAATAGGCAACTCCCCACAAAAGCCAAATATATAATATTACACATACTTACTGCAGCTAGATTAGCTTTTGCACAATGTTGGAAACAAGCCTATATTCCAACAGAGGAAATGACTATTCAGAAAATAGTAAGCTGTGAAGAAATGGATAAATTGACCCTAGCATTTAAGGATAAAGATTCATCAGAATATTACAAGAGTTGGGAATGTTGGTATGAATGGATAGAACCAAGATAGATAATATAATAGTAAATATTATTAACCCATAAAAATGGTAGTAACTATATACTCGCATTAAGACTTAACTGTAAATATGACACCAATAATGATAGCAAATAAGGAACCACAAACTGTCTATAATGGAATTGCCTTTTATTCATTTTTTTCTCTGTTTTTCTATGTTGTGTATGTGTTTGTTTGTTTATTTTAATTGTATATAAAATAAAGTTTGCTTTTTAAAAAAAAAAAAGAAAAGAAAACTGCACATAAAATCAGCAATTCCTTGTAAAATGTATATAAAAACTAAAGTTGGGGATACTTGTGCAAAGAGCATGCATTGAGGGAAATATACCGAAAAAAAGATTCAGAATGGGGAGCACCATTTTTTTTAAAAAAAAACAAAACTAAATGTATATATAAATGTATATACAATCTTTTGAACAACTGCAGATTTAGGGACTTCTTTTAAAAAATAAGCTGCATTGAAAACTGATTAACATTGCAGTATGTGCAGCACTTAAAAAAATCTTAATGTCCTTTCCTATGGATTCTTGCTTCAAGATGTAGTAAATCCAGTTACACTTGGAGACACTCTTTTTTGATGAACAGATCAGAGGCGGTATTCAGCCAGTTCTGACACGCTCTGGAGAACCGTAGTGGAAATTTTGAATAGTTCGGAGAACTTGCAAATACCACCTCTGGTTGACCCCACCCCCATCTATTTGCTGCCTCTCAAGTACCAGTCTTCTTTTGTTGCCCTGCACAGGAGAATGGAACTGGAAAGCAGGTTAGTAGGGTAGGGAGAAAATGGGGATTTACAGTATATCCTTCCCCTGCCATGCACACCAAGCCACACCACATCCACCAAGCCATGTCCATAGTGTTAGGAATATGAGTCACCTAACAGGTATTTGGGTTAGAAATATATAAACCAGGATAGACATTTTAATACTGTCTCTTTAAGAGCATGCTAAAAACTGCAGTTGGGTGTTGTTACTCAAACAGCCATAAAATGGAGCCAGAAACCTGGGTTGTTTTAGTCTTAGTCTCAGAAGAGTCTCAGTGAAGTGAGTGAGTCTCTGTTTTTCCTTCTGTTGGAGTGTATTGCAGTTCCTCCATTTTTCCTAATTGACTACTATTTCTGGATTTGATGTAAGTCTGATACTGAACTGTTTTTGATACTGGACTTTGTTATTCGATTATCCCTGGACTAAAAACTGACTGATCTTACCTGTGGATGACTTTGGACTGATTGTGTTGAACTTTGCTTCAACCTTTCTGGAAGTAAAAACCTACATTTACTGTACAGTGTATCTGTGTGCTGTGTGTGTATTATTCAAACACTTCTCTCAATATGTCTCCCTGAATGCGCTCATTCTCCTAACAGGGAATTACCTCAACACTGGTTATGGGCCCAGGCCATACTAGGCTCAGATAACTTATAGTGTGAATGCACAGTACTGTATACAGACAGCTGTTTATTGTTTAATTGTGGTTTACTATCCTGATAAAGATGGCACAAGACACTTGAACAAGTCTATCACTGATAACCCGGTTGGATGGAACAAACTATATTTCCTGGTCTATGAAGTGCAGTCTACTTCTACGTAGAGAAGGTTTATGGAATGTAGTTCAAGATCCACCAGATGTAAATGCTTGAGATCCAGAAAATGAGGATGATACCAAGAAGATTGCTGACTTTAAACAGAACAATGAACGAGCTCTTTGTATAATTGGACTAACACTGAGTGACCAGCAGCTAGCCCATATTCGTGGAGAAGAATCTGCTGCTAAGTGTTGGGAGAATTTGAAGAGGATTTATGTTCGTGACAGTGTAGGTGCATACATACATCTTACATGTATATTGTTTAGAGCACGTCTTCTGAAAGGTGGAGATATGTTAGCTCATCTAAACTTCATGAAAAGAACTTTTCAAGAGCTACATGAAAAAGAACTGATATTTTCAGAGCTGCATCAAGTTTACATCATTCTTTCCTCATTGGATGAAAGTTATGATGATTATGTATCTTCACTGGAAGTCCTGCCCAGAGATAAACTGGCATTGACTGAAATAACTGGAAGATTGTTAGAAGAAGCAAGAAGATGGCTGGATAGAAACCAACTGAGGAAGGAACAACCACAAGAAGAGGATTTATCTTCAACTGCCTATAATGTTAGGAAATGTTTTTCTTGTGGGGCTAGGGGACATATCGCTAAATTCTGTAAGAAAGGAAAACAACAGAATACTGGTAATCACCAGAAGGCTAAGAAGAATGCTAGTTTAGCTATGACTACCAATTCAACTGTAAACCATGATTTGTGGGTTGTTGATAGTGGAGCATCGCAATGCATTACTAAAGATAAAAACAGGTTTATAAAGATGTCTACAAGTAAACAACATGTATCATTGGCAAATGGATGGAAGATTAACGCTTCAGGTGAAGGTACTGCATATTGTTCTTGTATAAACATTTAACTATGTTATATGTACCTAAACTAAAATTTAATTTATTATCAGTAAGGGCTTTAGTTAATATTGGTTATGTAGTAACCTTTAGGGGAGATAACTGTACAATAGAGAAAGAGGGTAAAAGTGTTACTGCTACATTAGAGAATGATTTATATGTAATACATGGTGATTACCAGTATTCTGTTGTTTTCCTTTCTTACAGAATTTAGCGATATGTCCCCTATGGCTAACTCAGTTTATAACAATGTTAAGCCACATGATGAATGTATACATTTACTACATAGACGTTTAGGGCACATTAATTTCAAAATGCTCAAACAAACTGTTGAATTGTCAGAGGGAGTAAAATTGAAACCCTGTAGCAAGTATTTAAACAGTAATGCTTGTAGCCAAGATAAAAGTAAGGTTACTCCTGCAAACAGACTTAATGGGTTTCAGACCAAAGAACCTTTAGAGGTTGTTTTTGCTGACATAATTGGTCCTAAGAAACCAAGTTTAGGAGGTGCCTGTTATATTTTGAGTATTATGGACCATTACTCACAATATGGTTTCTGCTATCTTATGAAAAACAAAACAGAAACATTCCAACATTTCTTTAACTGGCTAAGGTTTGCTGAGAAAAAAATGAAAAGTAAAGTAATTACTTTAGTTACTGATAATGGGACTGAGTTTGTTAACAAAAGATTCCAAACAATGCTGAAATTGGCTGGTGTTAAGCATAAACGTTCTGCACCTTACGGGACCACAACATAACTCATTTGTAGAACAAAGAGGGCAAACATTACAAGCTATGGCTCGCACTATGTTATCTGATTCAGGTTTACCTGAAGCACTGTGGGGTGAAGCCATAATGTGTAGTAACCATGTTTTAAACAATGTAGTAAATACAACAACTGGAGAATTGCCATTCACTCATTGGCATGGCAGAAAACCAAATTTAAGTTACCTACACACATTTGGAGCCCCAGCATGGGTGCATATTCCCTCACAAGTAAGACTGAAAGGGCAACATAGAGCTAAGAAGTTATTTTTTGTGGGTTACAAGGCCAACCATAGATCATTTATATTTTGGGATCAAGGCACAGCTCATGTTTATTGTAGTGCTAGTTCAAAATTTCTTGAGCACGTTGGGTGGAATAAACTGGAACAGGAATCTAGCAATCATATTATTATTGACACCCAAATAGTCCCTAAAGATAAAATCAGTAAACCCCAAATAGCCATTAAAGAGGAAGAACAGGAAGAAGTAGAAGAACAGGCACAGGAGAAGGTAGAAGAACAGGAGCAGGTGGCACAGGAAAGTCCACCAATAAGCCCTATATTACCAAGACATTCAACCCAAGTAACATGACCACCTGATAGATATCAGACTAGTGTTGTATGCCAAGTGAATACAGTTCCAAGTAACTATAGTGAACTAAAACTGTATGGTGCTAAGGATCAGGCTGATTGGCAGAAAGCAATGGATAAGGAACTAGAATCTTTAAAAAGACTGGAGGTATACGAAAATGTTAAGTTACCACCAGGTAAACATGCCATAGGATGCAAATGGATATATAAACTGAAGACAGGTATAGATGGGACTGTTACCCATAAAGCCAGGTTAGTAGCACACAGATTCAATCAGACAGCAAATGACTATGATGAGGTGTTTGCACCTAGTCTGAAGGCATTAAGGGCAGCATTAGTGTGGGCAGCTAAGGAGAAATACATTGTAAATCATTTGGATGTAGAGACAGCATATCTGCATGCACCGTTGCAATACACTATATATTTAAAGAAACCTTTACGTCTCAAAAATGATAATACTGATAAAACAACTGATTGCTGGAAATTGAAAAAGAGTCTTTATGGTTTGAAGCAATCAGGATATGAGTGGAACCAATGTATAGTTAAATAATTAACTAAGATAGTTTTTGTAGCTGGCATGGCTGAACCATGTTTGTTTAAAAGAGAAAGTAATGGTATGATTTCATTATTGTTATTATTTACTGATGACATAGCATTAATCACCAAAACTGAACAAGAAGCTACTGAGATAATTTCACTATTGGAAAAGAAATTTAAGACAAAACAGTTAGGAGAAATCAAACAATATCTTGGTTTAAAGATACATAAAACTAGGGGAGGATACAAGATCTCACAGGAAGATAAAATTAACCAATTACTAAAAAGTTATAAAATGGAACTTTGTAGGCCAGCTAAGACACCAATGAGCCAGGAGTTTAGCCATAGTGATGTACAAAGTCCCGGTTTTGATAAGAACATTTATCAGTCCTTGATTGGTAGTTTATCTTCTCAGTAATTGGTCAAGGCCAGATATAACATACTGTGTTAATCAATTAGCGAGATTTAATGCTGAGCCAACTGAAAGGCACTGGCAAGCTGCTAAATATATGTTAAGATATCTGAAACAGACAATGCATTATCCATTGTATTTGGAGCCTAAAGATGAACTATGTCTAACTGCATATGCTGATGTAAGTTTTGCTACAGACATAAATACATGAAAATCTACATCAGGTACTGTTAATTTATTGGGAAAAGCATTGATTGGATGGAGATCAGACAGATTTTAGACAGAAACATCTAAGTTTGTCAACAATGGAGGCTGAATTCTCATGTTTGTCTTTATTATGTATAGATTTAGTTTTGTATAAGCAATTATTAATTGATACGGGAATTAATATAACACATCCTATTGTTGTTTATGAAGATAACCAATCAGCAATACAGATGGCTTCAAATATTGCTGTTAAAACAAGAACTAAACACACAGATTTAAGATATTTAAATATGAGACAATGTGGCAAAGTAAGATGATTAAGCTAGAATACTGTATGTCAGAAAACAATATAGCAGATCATTTTACAAAGGCCCAAGGCTCTATAAAGCATAAGGTGTGCTGTGAAGTTTATGGACTTAGAATGTAAGGTTGTATATATTGTCTTACCCAAAAGGGGAGAATGTTAGGAATATGTGTCACCCAACAGGTATTTGGGTTAGAAATATATAAACCAGGGTAGACATTTTAATATTGTCTCTTTAAGAGCATGCTAAAAACTGCAATTGGGTGTGGTTACTCAAACAGCCATAAGTTGGAGCCAGAAACCTGGGTTGTTTTAGTCTTAGTCTTAATCTCAGAAGAGAGTGTGTCTCAGTCTCTGTTTCCTTCTTTTGGAAAGTATTGCTGTTCCTCCATTTTTCCTAATTGACTGATATTTCTGGATTTAATGCAAGTCTGATACTGAATTGTTTTTGACACTGGACTTTGTTACTGAATTATCCCTGAAATGAAAAACTGACTGTTTTACCTGTCAATGACTTTGGACTGCCTATTTTGGACTTTGCTTCAACCTTTCTGGAAGTAAAACCCTACATTTATTATACAGTGTATCTGTATGCTGTGTATGTATTATTCAAACACTATTCTCTATACGTCTCCCTGTATGCGCTCATTCTCCTAACGGGGAATTACCTCAACACATAGAACTTGTAGTACAAAAATTTGAATACTACGACTAGAACAGATCACAGGATTTTGGTCCCAAGGTCCCATCCTGGTGACATAACTGAGTCTATGGTCTGCAGTCAGCATAAGTCAAGATCTTTATTTGCGTCAGAAGCAAATTCCAATTGTAGACATATAACCTTCAATAATCCAGTCATATGGTTTGTGACACACAAGCCATATGACTTCCTATCTGTGTTTCCTTTTTGATTCACAAGGAATTTGAATTAAGAAGCTTTTTATTATCCAAAAAGAAGCAACATCACTTGAGGGTGAAAATGAATTCATACATTACAGGTAGTCCTTGACTTACGACCACAATTGAGCCCCAAATTTCAGTTGCTAAATGAGACTTTTGTTAAGTGGTTTTTTGGCCCATTTTATGACCTTTCTTGCCATAGTTGTTGAGTGAATCAATGCACTTGTTAAATTAGTAACATGGTTGTTAACTAAATCTGGATTCCCTCTTACCTTTGCTTGTGAGAAGGTTGCAAAAGGTGATCACATGAGCCCAGGACCTTGCCATCATAAATTTGAGTCAGTTACCAAGCATCTGAATTTTGATCACATAACCATGGAGATGTTGTAACAGTCATGTGAAAAATGGTCATAAGTCACTTTTTTCAGTGATGTTATAGCTTCAAACGGTCACCAAATGAACTGTTGTAAATCGACTCTCTCCTTGTTTATGCCTCTTTTTGCTAAGCACAGTTGTGTAGAAGTATAACTGGTATTGAGCCATCCACAGCCTATCCAGGATTGCCTTGTAGGAGATCTATCTGGTACAATCACAGCATATCAAAGACTTGATTATGCTGCCATAGCATCTCCAGCTGCAACAGAAATTCCCCAAACCGGAAATACCATGGTCTGCCTGCAAAGCACATTTAATTAAAATTAATGAAATCTGACAGATTGGAATGACCTTTGTTGTAAAGAGATCCTTTACTTCATTTAGAAATGAAACATTTGGGATAGCATTAATAATGGGCGGTCTTAACAGCAGCAGCAAAATGAAATGGAAGGATAATTGGTGCAATTTGTAAAGCAGTGACAATTTAATTATTTGGAGTTCTAGTTAGGCTATGACAAGCAGAGAAAAGAGGACTGACTGAAGCTTAATACCAAATTGCATAAATCTCTCCAAAAACCCAAAAAGTTTGACTTCCCTCTTGATTGTCAGGGAAGGCCTCTGTCTCTTGGAACTTTATTCCTTGAGATTGATTTATTCCCAAATGTAAATTCTGGCTCTGCATTTACAAAAATCCATTAGAATTAATTGGCATGAAGCTTGACAAGATGTTAAATGAGCTTAAAGCCTGTATTAATTAATATACTTGGGAGACCAGAAACAGACGGAGGAAAATGAATTACTTTCATACAATTTATTGTACTTGCTCTAATAATCTATTGCAAGTTTAATCTCTTTAAGCAAAGTAAAATCCATGATGTTATCCTGTTCGTGAGTTCAGAATAGCCCCCTAGTTATTAACTATACTAACATAGTCCATGATAACATAGCCAATTAAATTATACAGATTGTAAAGTTATGTAATTTATTACCAAGTTTTAATTATTTTATATTACTGCTGTGTATTCAATAATCTCCTTTATTTTGCATACCACCTGGAGTCTAATTGCGGGACACGTAGTCCTCAACTTATGATCATAATTGAGCCCAAAATGTCCATTGCTAAGCAACATAATTGTTAAGTGAGTTTTGCTCCACTTTATGACCTTTCTTGTGACAGTTGTTAAGTGAATCTGCAGTTGTTAAGTTACTAACTTAGTTCTTAAATGAATCTGGCTTCCCCATTGACTTTGCTTGTCAGAAAGTTGCAAAAGGTGATTACACTGCAACCGTCATCAACCATCATGAATACATGCCAGTTGATGAGCATCCGAATTTTGATCATGTGACCATGAGGATGCTGCAACAGTTGTAAATGTGAAAAACAGCCATAAGTCACTTTTTTATAATTTTGAATCTTCACTAAACAAATGATTGTAAGTCAATACACTACCTGTATTTTAATTTTTTTAAAAAAATTAAGTAAATATTAGGATCAGGATGTACTGTTATATGAGGTATGGAACAAAATGCAGTCCAGAGTTGTTGTATCAGTGAGATGGGTGGCATAGAAATTAAATCAATACATAAAAATGGCGGACTCTACCATTTCACATATGGAAGCTGACAAAATAGGCAACTGAATCTTACTATGTACTATAGCAAGCTGAACAATGTGCTCTATCACAGCGAGGAGAATAGTCTAACAATTAGGGGGTGATGTGACAGAGAGCAGATCTTCTAATACATGTTGCAGTTTTCCTCATCCCACAGTATCTGCTCTCCTAGGAGATATTTATTGTCTATCCTCATAATGTTTTATAATTGAGACTATACTGTATTCTAATAGCTATCACCGAAAAGATGAAAGGAATCTAACAATCACTCCTTAGCCATCTTAACTATTCTAACTTTAAGCAGAAAGTTAAATTCTAGGCTACAGTACTGGCCATTTTAATTGTTTGAATAACTTTTGTTTGTTTATATATCATTTTAGACTGTTGTATATTTTAGTTTAGTTTGGTTTATTGTCATTGCACTTCGTACAAAGAAATTAAATGTCATTTCAGTGTACATTATAATTATAAAAATAAAACACAAACACATCCTTCGCATTCTATACAATTAAATTGAAAACCCCTGATATTGCATTAATATTGCACTATACAGTAGAATTCAATATAGTTACTGCTCTGGGATAAAAACTGTTTTTCAGCTTATTTGTCCTTGTTTTTATTATCCTGTACCAACTGGCAGATGGTAATAGTTCCAAAAAAAAAAAAAAAAAAGGTGCCCAGGATGAGATGGATCTCTAAGAGTGTGTTGAACTCTCTTAAGGCAGAGGGTGCTGAAAAGCTCTTCCAAGGGCAGCCAATGATCCTCTGGGCAATGATGTTAACCCTCTGGAGTGCTGTCCTATCTGCCACTGTGTAATTGGCAAACCATACACAGGTGCAGTAAGTTTAGATACTCTCTATGGTGCAGCGGTAGAAGGTCACCAGCAGTTTTTCATTCAGTTGTTGTTTCCTGAGAAGTCTCAGGTAGTATAATCTTTGCTGAGCCCTTTTGACCAGTGCTGCAATGTGAGCTCCCCAGGTCAAGTCCTCTTTTATGATAAAACTCAGAAACTTAAAACTGGCTGCTTGCTCCTTTCGGTCTCCATTGATAAGCAAGGGCTGGATGTCTGAACTATTCCCTCTATAGTCCACTATAGGCTCCTTGGTCTTATTGGTGTTAAGGACCAAGTTATTGTTCTACACCACAAAAGCAACCGGTCTACCTCGTCTCGATAGGCAGATTCAGACACACACACCTGGAGATGAGTCCCACCATTGTTGTATCATCTGCAAATTTAATCATAGTATTATTTTGAGTTTCTGATGGCTAGAAAGGATGGATATGAACTTTAATGAAACTAATTTTCTTCACTTAATCAGAGAAATTTCTGTAATTTCAAAAGCAAGATAATTTGCTACATCTTTGTATTTTTTCATGGTTTTCTTTTGTATCAACTCTAGTTTTGTACGTAAGACCAAAAAAAAACCATATACATTATTCTTTCTTATTCTTCTTTTTTATCCAGAAAATTAGGGTATACAGTGGATATAGAAAATCTACACACTCCTGGCATGTTAAAATGCCAGGTTTTTAACATGCAAAAAATTAAGATTTCAGATTTTTTCCACCTTTATAATAGTATGTAAACTGTACAATTCCACCAAAAAAACAAACTGAAACCTGAAAAAAATAATTAAAAAATAGAATTATAATAGGTGTATTAAAGGTGATTGTTCACTCCAAGATCCTTCTGAAAATGCTATTCTTAAGCCATGTACCACCATACTGTATATGATGACTCCATAGTATGACTGGCTATGTGGTGTCCTTCGCCAATGGAATTTATTGATACATCAAAAAGAGATGAGGGTACAACTTAATTACAAATTAAGAAATCATTAAAAATATAATGGAATTTATTGTCGGAGCGAGTTCAAGGTGCTGATATTAGTCTATTAAAAAACTGCACAGTTTTTTATTTACTGTGACCTGCAATAGTTTACAAATGTCAGGCTGATTATTATTATCTTACTACAAATGTATATATCTGTAAGATATCAATCCTGTGCTTGGAATGATTATCACTGAGATATTGATGACATTTATTATTATTTCACTTATTATTTCAATCTATATTTTATGCAACTTTTAAAAATTAAAATTAAAGAAAATCTGTATGTTTTGTATACATTGTTCTCTACCAAAGTGATATATAACATTTTATTATGTCCTAATTTGAAACAAAATTGCCCCTCTCCTTTTTAGTATGTAAGCTTTCATGTTGCATATTAGACTCTTTCAAATATATTCAGTGTTTATCTCTAGGGGACATGTGCTGAGGGAGGAGATCATGTCCCTTCATTAAACAAATCTGGACTGAATTTTTGTACATCTCTGCACTATGTTGGAAGGAATATCATCATCCATTTGGTTCTTTTCAAATAAGATTGCCACAAAGAAGAAGGAGTTATCCTATTCTCCAAAACACCTGAAGGCAGGACCAGAAGCAATGGATGGAAAAGCAACTGTGAGCTAAGGAGAAATTTTCTGCCAGTTAAACATTTAATCAGTGGAATGACTTGCCTTCAGAAATTGTGGGTGTTCCAACATTGGAGGTTTTTAAGAAGTGATTGGACAACCATTTGTCAGAAATGGCACTTGTCTGCCTGAGCAGAGGGTTGGACTAGAAAACCTCCAAGTTCCCTTCCAATTCTGTTATTCTACAGTATTCTGTTAAGTTATTCTTACTAATAACATGTATCTATAAATTGAACATAAACACAGTTGTCTACAAAGTCATCTTGATAATAGCATTGGAAAATTTGTGTTCACTGCCTAGCATGCCTCTGGAGACATGGGTGGCCATAATGAATGGATGGATGGATGGATGGATGGACCTCACAGTAATCTTTTTGCACACCTTAGCAAGATGACTTTTGTCTACTTATTCCTACTTTCCATTTCCTGTTGCCAGACCAAGTAACCAATTGCCAGGCTGCCTGGAACAGGACTTGATGTCCATCACTCCACCAGTCCATCAATTTTATTAGATTTATTAGGCATGGATTGGCCTTGTCTGAAATCAATCAGGCACACAACATTGTTTAACTAGATAAGTATCTTTATTGTAAATCAGAATGAAGCATCATTGAATTATTAATTGCTGTCTGTCAGCATTATGGTGACATTCTCTTCTTAGATCCATAACAGTTTAAAATCATTGCTGCTGCTTCCCACTTTGCTCATGTTTCAACAGACTATTTGCTTTGTGCTTAATGGCCTTGATACTGAATTGTTGTTTACTATTGACATAACTCACAGCTCTACCTTAGAGTTAAGATTCTCAGTTATCTCACCAATTGACAATCCATTCTAGTAGCCAAGTTGTTTCCTTCTAAAAAGGCTTATTCTATGAGTTTCATTGTTTTTCTCTTTAATAATCATTCCCTTTTTAAATCTAGATCCACATCATCATTCTTAGGAATAATTGTTGATGTACTGAGAAATTGCACATATTTGTAAATAGATGAGTAGTTTCACATTTCATATTTCAATTTCATATTCAGGTTCTTTAAGAGCTCATGATAGATAAATTCTGGACCTTTGATATTATTTAAGTTGTCAATTTAGCTTATAACCCCATCTCTCATGTATGTCTCAGTTTAATCTTCCTCAAACATGGACATGTGTTCTCTATATTCTCACTAGTGAAGACAGAAGCAAAGGATTAATTCAATTGCTCCATTATTTCTCTATCTTCCTCTACCAAAATGTCTATTGCATTTAGAATAGAATAGAATAGAATAGAATAGAATAGAATAGAACAGAATAGGAATAGAATATTTATTATTATATATTATTATTTTGACAAGATTTCTGGGTTCTGAAGAAAAAAAGTTTTTTTTCTAATTTACAGCATACCTGACTCTTCTTATTAACAACCTGCTGCCATTTTAGAATCTGTGATGCCTTTTCTTATCCTAAGTATATAGAGCTTCACATAGAGATATACTCTACGTGAAGAGAACTGACCTGGGTTATTTTCCCTTTCAATTTTCTTTTCACTATTCTCTTCGTGGTTATCCTCTTCCTCTTCAAATGTGCTTGTGTTGAACTTGTTCAAAAACAGGGCTAAATCTCAATTCTGCCTAAACAACATTTTTCCATTCCTTGTTCAGTGACAATCACATCCTGCCTTTTAGGGAATGAATGCAGAAGGACCATCTGGAGGAATGGGGTACAATGGAAAAAAGGCTGAAATCATTACCAGAATTTAACAGGAATGGCATAGAAAAGATGTCGTTGAGCACAACATGTGACCATCTGTATTTCACTGTAACTCCAGTTGCCACATCTGCTCAAGGCAATGGGATTGTTTAACCACATTTCTAGATTTCTATAGTACTAAATTATGATTTAGTACTATATTAAATATAGACATAATTTCCCCTAAAATTCCAGATGGTACTGTACATGCCATAAAGCCAAGCAGGCATGTTTTAATGTTTCCTGAGCATTCAGTGGATATAAAGATACATAGCTTTGAAGTAGAAAAGGCTGGAATGAAACTCTAAAGTTGAAGACATTATAATAACATCAAAGTTCTGGAACTAGGAACTAACCGGTCATATATCAATGATATCTCCCTGGTGTTCTAGGACATGTAAGGAACAGTCAGATGAAGATCAAAGACATCCAGCTCTACTATGATGCTAGTAATTTCAAAGGTGACCTGTCTCCTTGAAGGCAGATTATACACTATAAATGCAAAGTAGTAGAATCAGAAGATTGTGATTATTTTGGTGATAGTGAAGGTTTCAGTCTAATAAATCAAAGTGTAGCTGTTATGTCTTTTGTCGCTTCAATTTTGTTGTCTTAATCCTGAAGAACTGTATGACATAGAAAACAATTAATCTTGCAACATCATAATGTCTGCACTTTTTTGTTTTACAATCTAATGCAAATTCTTCTCAAATTCTTGCAACTTTCCCATAGCTAATTGTAGGGAAACAATCAGTCACTTAAAAAGTGAAATGAAATGACCCAGTTCAACATTGGTATGGGATAGCTGTTATCAAAAGGAGTTTTGTAGAAACAGGAAGAGAGCATCATTAGCAATTATACTGGGGCCAGCTTTTATAAACAACAAAACTGAATAAATCCTCTATAGAAGCTTATGAATGATTTATGTATCTGAGTGTGTGGGCACATATGTCTGTTTAGAAAATTCTTGCTTACTTCTCTAGATGGCAGTATTCCTTAATATAACTAAAAGTCATAAGAAACAAGTGCTACCTTAAGACAAAGAATGGAAATTTTTTTTCCATATTTTTGTCCACACTATTCTACTATATATTATTCTAAACTGAAAGAGCCACTTACTGGTCCTTCATCATTGTGAGAGCAATATTCTTCACCACTGTGATTTTGACAATTCACTTTCCAGTGATTTAGAAACACATACCTAGTCAAGCCTTCTAATTTTCACAACATTATTACATGAAAAGGAACAGGGAACGAAATGCACAAATTCCTTATGTGATTTGCCACCTCCCTACACACACACACATACACACACACACACACACACCCCACCCAGATCTCTCAAAATTCTAAATAGCGCAGGGTGTTTAGAGATAGGCAGCAGCCTTGTGTTTAGAGATGTTTCCTCCCTAACCCTGTTAAGGATAGTGATGTAGGGGCAAAGCTAGTGATCTTATTTCTCCTCCCCAGAGGTGGTATTCAGTGGTTCTGACCAGTTCTGGAGAACCAGTATTGGAAATTTTGAGTAGTGTGGAGAACCATCAAATACCACCACTGACTGGCCCCGTCCCCATCTATTCTCTGCCTCCCAAGTCCCAGATGATTGGCTGGGTCTTCTTTTGTTGCCCTGCACAGGAGAACGGAGCTGGAAAGCAAGTTAGTGGGGTGGTGAGGGAATGGGATTTTGCAGTTACCTTCCCCCAGGAGTGGAAAGGAATGGAGATTTTACAGTATCCTTCCCCTGCCATGCCCACCAAGCCACGCTGTGGCCACCAAGCCACGCTCACGGAACCGGTAGTTAAAAAAGTTGAATCCCACCACTGCCCCTCCCTCATGAAATTCTACTTAATTGGAGGGGGGAATTAAAACTCCCAAATGTAAGCATTATACTTTGGCTTCCCCGGGCTTTGCACACTATCATCACCAACTGCAACCAACTTTTCACATTTATGACTGTGGCAGCAAGCCCATGGTCACATGATCCAAATTCAAATGCTTGGCAATCGGCATGGTATCCTGAGGTCATGTGACCACCTTCTGATCAGCAAAGTCCCCAGGGAAGCCAGATTCACTCAACAATGCACTTAACCACTTCACTGATTCACTTAACAACTGTGGCAAGAAAGGTCGTAAAATGGAGGAAACTCACTTAACAGCCATTTAGCTTAGCAACAGAAATGTTGGGCTCAGTTGTGGTTGTAAATCGAGGACTACCTGTACATATCAATGTGATGGTGGGAGGGACTGCATAATATTAAGGTAATAACCATCAGTTATGGTGCACACTTTTATATAATTGAGATATTAGCAACAGTGCCCCTTTCAGATACATATATATTCAATTGCCAAGAGTTGTACAGGTAGTCTTCAACACACCACAGTTCATTTAGTGACCATTCAAAGTTACAACAGTGTTGATAAAAGTGACTTGTGACCATTTTTCACACTTATGACTTTTGTAGCATCCCCATGATCCTGTGATCAAAATTCAAATGCTTCGCACCTGCTTCATCCTTATGACCACTGCTGTATCCCAGGATTGTGTGACTAGTTTTTGCCATCTTCTGGCAAGCAAAGTCAAAGCAGGGAAGCCTGATTCACTTAACAACCATGTTACCAACTTATCAACTGCAATGATTCACTTAAGAAATGTGGCAAGAAAGATCATAAAGTGGGGAAAAACTCACTTAACAAATGTCTCACTTAGTGGTTGAAAGTTTGGGCTGGATTGCGGTTGTAAGTTGAGGGCTACCTGCACAAGATTTAACTTTTTGCTGGAGGCATCATCTCAGCAACATTGATACAAGGTGGAGTTTAACTAGAGCTGTCATGTGACAAATGCCTGAGCAGGGCTACATACTCATCCCTAAGTTCTATCTTAATCCAAAGGGAAATAAATTTAGAGGTGCTTCATTAGATAAATCATACATTTTATAAGACACAAAGTAAGAAAATTGAGTTGAAACGAGGGATAAAAATAAATCTGTGTGAATTAAATCTATGAGCCTCGTATGATTGATTGATTATATGCTATCAAGACATTTTTGATTCCTAGCAATTACACAGAAAGTGAGCCTCATAGGCACATATATTATTCAGTTTCATCAATTATTCAGCAAATCTATTACAAAAAAAATTACACATCTGTAGTTACAGGGATTTGAAGAAATTTTTTTTCTCAGTAAGAGCAGTTCTGTATACCGCTTACTAACAAATTACATGTGTTTGTTTTCAGCGAATCTATCATGGTGTGCATTTCTTTTGTGAGTACCATAGTAACTGGACTTATCTTTCTCACTTTATCAAAGTGCACCTGTGAAAAGAAATGGAATGTTCCAAAAATGGAGTTTTAACAACTCACCACTCCACAAAATATCCCGAAGAGAATATTAGCATTAGCACTGCGGCACAGGGATTCCAAACTGCTAATCTTTCAATATTGCAATTGGATTTTAGCAAAGGTGAATTTCACAAGGAAATTTTAGGAAAGAGTACTGAATAGAAGAAAATCATTTTCAAGTATTCTCCTGTTTCTAAATATGAACACTGTTGTGAGATGTTTCCACCATCAATATATTTCTCTGAAGCATTTCCCATCAGGTTTTTTGGACCATCTGGTCCAAAATTATCCCATTTCTGCTCCCAAGTCTAATTCAAATGTACACATGGAACAACTAATGAACGTAGACTTAGACTTTATTGGCACTTTGTATGTACACTGATCATACATGAAAGCATCAGCGTACATTAAAATGAAATTTCTTTGCATACAGCTCTCAAAGGGTCTCCACTTTTTAAACATGACTAAATAAATAAATAATAAATAAATATGCATGTATCCACATATTTTATATGACACAGAGAAATAACACAGTGTGATGACCCGGGCATGGCACAAAGGCAACACAGTCAGATAATCAGTAGGAGTCCCTTTATTAGCTCCAACTTTGCCCACAACGTCCTGGTTACCTTCTGGGCTAGAGAAAAACTCTCTCAGAAATAGCCTTTGGCTGCAGAGATTCAAGCCCAAAATGTTGTCAACAAAAACTGTAACTATAAGTTATAATCAAGGCAAGTTGAGGTAATTAGTCTGGCAGAGCAAGAAAAGGAATTCCAGACGTGAAAGAACACCAGTAATTCAACCCAGTTGGGAGGATGCCAGGAACACGATAACCAAAGTCAACACAAGATAAATTCATGTTTGTTCCAGGCAACCGCCGCTCTCAGCTTCCTCTTTCTTAAACTCTCTTCCCAGGTGTGCCTAATGAAGGGAATCAGGGCCCTTTCTTCCCCCATAAGCCATGCAATCCACATTGCTCTCTTCTCCGTTCTTCCCTGCGTGCCCTAGGATGAAGAGCAGGTGGGCCTGGGTCTTCCTCTGAATTCCCTCTCCCTTGTTCTACCTCTTTCCTGCTCTGCCCAGCTGGACTTTGCCCTTTCACAGTTTCCTCCACAGCCAACAGAGCCACATTCCCACTCCCTGCCAGCTGTTCTTCCTCCTCCTTAGACTCAGACTCCGATAAAGGCATGACACACAGTCTAGTTCATGTACGTGGTGAGAGAAACAAATCTTGTGAGTTTATCTAGGGATGGCCTAGGGAACAAAGCTGTTACAGAATCTGCTAGTCCTGCTAGAAATACTTCTAAACCTTCTCCCAGAGGGGGAGCAACAGAAATGGACCATAAAGTGGATATTTATAGGGGTCTTGAACAATGCTTTGAGCTCTAAGCACATAGCACTTATGAGCAGTATCCTGAATAATGGTAAGTGAGCTTCCTATACTCTGCTCCACTTAACAATCTCTGAATGGACTTTCTCTCTGAGGCACTAAAGCCACCAAACTAAACAGTGATGCAGTTTGTTAAAATGCTCTCAATCATGTCTCTCTAAAAAGTGGCCAGGATAGAAAAAGAAAGATGTGCTCTCCTCATCCAATGCGAGAAATGAAGATGCTGTTTTGCATGCTTCACTAAAGATGATTTGTGGAAAGACCAGATTGTTAGTTATCTGAACCTCCAGATACTTAATACTGAACAAGGAAACAGGAAGGGAGAGTGGTTTACGCCATCTTGTAGTTTTAAATCTATAGTACCGATTAAAAGACAAACTGTCTCTCCCAGCATCCAGATAATTAGAGATTGTGTTCTTATTTGTCAAGAGTCTAGTTTGATTAAAGGGCCAATCCAGCTCAAAACAGGGACAGATGTCCCACAGCTGATGAAGCTGTTGCTTCAGTTTTCTTCTGCTAGTTGTCAGCAAACAAGAGCATTACTATTCTAATGATTTATTGGGTGGTGAGATCAGACTCTCACCGGATCACTGAATACATCTGGGCTGGACTAAGAAAAATTATGACAGGTCCACAAATGTTTTAAGCATGATTCACAGATGCAAGGTCTTGTTTATTGACACACTATCTATAATTTCAATAAAATCACCTCAGGAGAGAAGGAAGAGTACAGATTTTTTTTTCAAAAAAAACACCCTCATACATACAAAGATATATATTATTCCAAGTGAATGGCCCCTTCTTATCCCAGGTTAGAATGCCATCAGTAATCTCATTTTACACTTACAAAGTCCTCAATAGTTTGTTTTTAATATTTAAATCAGTGACATTTTTAAATAAAGGAAGAGAGTTCAGCTTTCCTCCCTCTTTCAGCTTATTTATCTTGGCAGGATACAGCTTTAGTTCTCTCATCCCCATGATGACAAATAGACCTAAGTGAAAATAAAGGGAAACAGGCAAAAGGCAAAATTAATGTGATAAACTTTGGCCTGGTAATGTGAGGGTTAGCCTCATGTCATCATCCAGGATGTTGTGGAAAAATGAAGCATAACATCTTCCATTCACTCCTTTGGTGAGTTTACATGTGCATTCTCACATGGTATGCTTTTATAAGATCAGCATTCAACAATGCATTACTTGGTCAGAACAATAGCTAATTAAAAACATAGTATGTGATGCATTAAAAGAAATCAAGCTGGAAAATGGCCCATCAAAAGCATAGATACTAAAAGGAGAAAATGTGAGAATTTGTTTTTTTTTTATTTTATTTTACTGGACTAAAGTTCAACTGGTCTATGGAGATTCTCAGTCATTTGGGTCATGGTTGTCCTAAAGATGCTTTTTTCAAGAGGCAACTGGACTTTCTGGTTTTTCTTTGAAGACATTTCATTTCTCATCCAAGAAGTGTCTTAAGCTCTGATTGGATAATCGGGAATGGAAGGATTTATACTCCTTGCAGACAGCTGGTCATTTGCATTCTTTTACAAAGTTGTTAAGGCCACCGGGAGATTTATCTGTGTCATTAGGGTCACCTGAGTGGTGCAAATGGGTGTGTATCCTTCTTGGTACATAGGAAAACTAATCCACCAGGACTAGAATCAACAGTCCATCTGCATTTAAAAGACAAAGGCCACTCTTTTGAAGACAGCAAAGTCCACATTTTGGACAGAGAGGACTACTGGTTTGAAAGAGGGGTCAAAGAGGCCACCTATGTCAAAATTGAACAGTCCTCTTTCAACAGAGGGGGAGGAAAGCAACATCATCTATCTCATCTATAACCCAGTCCTTTCAACAGTTCCAAGAAGGCTCCTCACCCACTCACATCAGTCAGGTGACCCTGATGACACAGATAAACCTCCAGGTAACCTTAACAACTTGCGAAAAGAATAAAAATGACCAACTGTCTACAAGGAGTATAAATCCTTCCATTCCCCACCATCCAGTCAGAGCTGAAGAAGCTTCTTGGATCAGAAGTGAAACATCTTCAAAGAAAAGCCAGAAAGTCCAATTGCCTCTTGAAAAAAGCACCTTTGGGATAATGTTTCACTACAGTCATACCTGATTTTGAGTGGTTTAGCTATCTTTTTCTATAAATAAGGCTACAAAAAATACAAATCATATACAAATAATCCTACCTTACTAACAATACCCCAATACTATTTAAATAAATTCTGAATCTACAACATTCAGAAAGTTAGAGAACAACATTATTTGAGGATACTAGTTTGGCTTCCAACAATGGAAGAACTGGTTCACAAATATTGTTAGGTACAAAGATATTTTGAGTGAAAAGGGGGAACTCAAAACTAAACAAGAACTGAGCAATCAAGGGATTGATATGACATGATACTCACAAGTGCAGATACTTGTGATATGAGAAAGATGTTAAACTATATGGTTTTTATAAAGAACTAATAGAATTAGACAAGATATTAACAGGGACAGAAAAAAAATGATAAAGAAAATGTACATTGCTGTCACATGATGTTTCACAATGTTTTTCCCGTTTGCGGAGCTAGGCTAGGTGTGGCCTGCATGTGACACATCCAGCCCATGGGCTGCCAGTTTGACACCCCTGTTCTACCTGATAAGATCAGGTATGAATAATTGATTGGAAGAAGAAAACAAGCACTACTATGTATTGTACCCAAAAGCAAAATAGTAACTGGCAAGTGGTTTAGTAATTCCTTCGATTATTCCCTACCTTAGGACAGGTCTTCATTTCTTTCTTCTTGTTTTCAAAATACTTGTAAAGCATAGTCTGCATTTCTGCTGAATAGCATGTGATATAATTAACTAATATTGCACAGTTGCAATTTTTTTAAAAAAGCAACAAAATGTAAAGAAGCAATCATATGAATATTTTGGAAGGAAACTAAGTTCATCCAGTTAACTAGACTTTCATTGTGATAGTTTTGCAAAGACACATTAAAGACCTGATCCATTAAACTGGAATGTACCCAAAGATCATATTTTATATTAAAATGAATAAATGTAAAGTTAACACAGAACTTATTTTAAAAACTGTTTTTTTCAAAAACATAAAATAGAGATGAGTTCTTAATCAGCTGCTGTGATTACTCTTGTAGTTAGAGAAAAGAGTTTATGTGAACATACAAAACCTTCAGTTTTTCATGAAGCCTAGATTTTTTAAAAAATTGAAAAACAATTGTTATTTTATTTTTGGCTTTTGCTTCAGTATCATACAGAGTTCCAAGAGCAGTAATATCCATTTTATAGTTTTGGACAAGGACAAAAGTTATACTGAACTAAGAAGTCAGTTCCAAGAGGAGAAACAGGGGAAATCTTACAGGGTTTTGGTCTATTTGGAGAAGGCCCAGTCATTTGTAAGTTGGGGAGAAAAATAATTTAAAAATAAGACCAAGGTTTAGTTGTGTATACTTTCCCCGCATTTTTATATTGTTTGACTTACTGCTGTGCCAAAATCTGTGCACTTTTTTAGAACTGCAAAAAGAGATTTCCCTACTCGTCCATAGTCCTATAGTGACTGAAAAATTCTTTCCAATTTCTCTTTAAGGAATGTTTTAGTTTCTTTTAATATTGGAGATGGTGAAGTGTGTTACTGATGCTTTTGTTGTGGGTTTTTTAATGCATACTTTCTTATTTGAAGCTGCCTTGAATATACACAGTCTCTAATCTCACAAAGGCAAAGGGAAGATTATGTCTATGATGTTTCCCTTAAAGCCAAGGAAACTAAGATTATTATACAGTGAAAGATCTTATTACCAAATAATACCAGAATATTATGCTTCCCTCATATCTGTGATTCTGCTCTCTAAAAGGAATTTCAGAAACAAATTCTCTTTTGCATGACAGTGGCATAAAAAGTATAGCTATCAACTTCTTCATGGCACTGGGTTTTTCTAACATAGATTTCTTTTTAAATAATGCGTTTTAATTTGTTAGGCTATCCCTGTCCCAATTTTATAGTGGCCAGTATAAAGACATATTAAATAAATAGAGTATAGCCTTTACAGGCAGAAGATTTTATGTTTAATTTTTTGCTTTTCTAGTTAAGAAAACAAAGGATCAGGTAGTAAGTCATGATATGAAAGACCTTTTCTTCTGACCTTAACAGTTGACACTCCTGGACTGGATAGACAAAATAAGGCAGCTCTTTGTGGTCTGAAAATTTTATTTTCCTGGATTATATAGCCTGGGGCATGTGTGGGGGGACTGGTGCAAAGAATGGTTAAATTGGTTTCTTGTCTTTTTTGGCAACTTGCCCTAAATGGTAATAATTTACAAAAACATAATCAGACAGGTGTGCTTTTAAGATCTGTCAATTTTTACCCTGAAAACAAATTGCCACTTAGTTGATATTATTCCACAAAGTTATGTCACAGACTCAACCAAAACATAAAATTGTCAGTTAAAACTCCCATCTCCTATTTCAGCTTGTTCTAATATTATTTCCTTTCCTAATATCTTCAGAGACATTGTGAATATATGGATTGTTTTCTTCTACTCCCGTTGTCTCTATTCCCTAGAAAATAGGAGCCCAATGAATGTTGTTTTTTAATTTTAATGATTCAATGAAGATAGAATAGCTTCATAAGTATCCCTGATAATGATAAAGAGGGGAAGAGGGGAAGTGACAGAAAGCAGAATAACTTTAAAAACATGAAATAAACTGGCCCTACAGATTAGAATCTGCATCTCATATCCTATGTTTAATAGAAAGCTTATCAAAAGATGTCTGCAAGAAAATGGGAATCTTTGAAAAAAACAGTACTAATTGATAATACTGCCTATAAAATATATATTATGCCTTTATAAGTAATGAAAAAGCAGCTTCTATGGGAACTGCTAAGTTTATGGATTGCTCGAAGGAAATAAGCCTATAAAACCAATCCCTAATCAGCTCTAACTTAACACACAGCATGTTTTGTTTTCTTCAAACAGTTGTGTATCATTAAAGACAACAAATATTGGCTGCATTCCTACACAGCCTATTTAAGTCCCATTGAGTTCAACTGAAGCTGTGGTATTCAGCAGCATTGTGGTTCTGAACTTGTCTCCACAGAGTGGTTGGTAAGCATGATCTAATTTCAACCACAGTTAGGATATTCATTCATTGAATAAGTTTCAGGCAGTACCGTAAATGGAGCTGAAATGTATCACTTTCTAGTGAATATCCCAGCAAATTTGATACTGGTTAGTCCTTCCTGTTATTTCACTCTCACAAAGCCCGTGATGGCTGTCAAGACTGAAGCCATCACTTATGAAATAAAAATAGAAACAGGAGTGGGTTTCCTTCAAGATATCTGCTTCTCATTTCATACCTTTATTTTTCTAAGGTACAGTAGGGTAGGGAAGGAAAAGGTAAAGTAGGGAAGGGAAAAATGTGCTGCCAAAAATGACCAATTTTCTCCCAATTTTGAACAATATTTTAGAACAATATTGGCATTCTGGAGAACACAAACTAGTATACACTACATTCCTAGGAATTACCTCACCTTCCTGATTTTGTCAAAGCAGGGATCTTCCATATTTTTTATCTTTCATGAAAGTGCTAATATATATTGTGACCTCCTGTATCATCTTGAAGACACCTGCAAGTAATCCCAGGAAACCGCTACAGGGTTTAAGCATAACTGTTATTTTAAAATAATAACAACAATAAGTTGCCCACTGCACTGGATTACTACATGTTCACTATATCATTAGGCAGTTTCACAGTCTCAAAGCAAAGCAAATTCTGACTGTACCTTCACCCTGAGACTTGCTGTCCTAAGAATATGTCTAAGATGAAGATATTATGGAAGACATTGAGTTCTTTGCTTTGTCTATTCTTAATTCCGCTGGTTCAGTCTTAATGTATTTATTTAAAACCAACATAACAAGTTTAGGCAAGTCAGAAGCCTGTGGTTTTCAAATGCTTTCCAACCAGGCACTCCTTTCCAAAAGATGTGTTGTAATAATCCCTCTATCCTGATGTCAGAACAGGCAAAGTGCTTTTCTAACTGTTGCTGAACTGAAAGGATATATTTTAAAGTGACAGAATTAAAGAGTTGTGGGGTCTTAAATCAAATTAGCAGACGTTTCCTGAGTGTGAGACTCTGTAATATAAACGGGTTGACTTTAAAAAAAAAAAGTATCCACAAGGTGATGAACAAGTCTGGCATTAACCTAAATGAATGAATAGAGATAAACCCACAAGGTGAAATTTGGGGCTCACTGAAATTTGCAGGGTAGTTGTCACTGATAACAACTGAGTATTTCATATATACCAACCCTCCAGATGGTTCTTTTAAAGCACATTTCTGGCAAAAATCTTAACATGAAACACAATATGACACAGTTGGGATTAAATTATTATTAACAAAGTCCCAGGCATCATTAAAAGAAATACAAAAGATTGACTTTCCAGTGACAAAGTTCAAGACTATAAAATTTTGACTATGTTGTTTGAAAAGTATGCATTCATATCTGTTCGCTCTTTCTTGCAATGCAGATGTTCAGTTCAGACCAGTGAGCCTAAAATTTATATTTAGGTATGCATTAGCCAGATGTCTGTAAGTAAATAAACTTTAAAACACAGGCTATAAAAATAAAATTTGGATGTTCTGGGATTAAGATGAGTAGGTTTATTAAATATATAGCCATAGGCCATTATGTATAATTTATACACAGGAAGATACAAAGCAAGCAAGTTAATCTTCACCATATTACCCAGGATGGTCACCATATTATGTGAAATAATGCATTTTAGAATCAACTGCCACAGCTCTTAGTAGTTGGCTTGTAACATGTGAACTAATAAGAAAATAAACCTTTACACTAAAATGTTTCACATCAGACTATGTTAAGTTAAAGTTGCAAATGGGTATATTTTGTTTTATTTACTACTTAGAACCACAGAATCAAAGCAGTATAACAGTTAAGGTCCTGAGCTGAGAACAGGAAATTCTAGGTTCAAATCCCCATTTGAACCTTGAGGTTGCATGAGTGATTTTGATCAATTAACATCTCTTGTGTCCCCGCTTCCACCTCACACATTTTGCTGCGGTGCCATATTATGGCAAGGAATGGACAAAGAATGGTGAGACCGTATGGCAAAAACAGGGTTACCCAAAGTGTGAAGGTCATCCCAGTTGTCCAATTAAAACAAGCAGGCATCTACATTGGGCAGTACAGATATAGGAAACTACCAGAAACAGACAATCACTTTAGTAACAATGGCAATGGCAGAAAGTCATACTGCACGAGAGAAGGCAATGGAAAACCACTTCTGTATTTTTATCAAGAAAACCACATGGATAGAAAATATAAAATGATTGATGATACAGTTCTGGATGATAGGCCCTTTGGGTCAGATGGCACTCAACATGCTACTGATGAAAAGCTGAGAATCTTTCAGAGTATTATTGATGTTTATGATGTGGCTAGATTAAAGCCTTCAGGATATCTTGTTGCTGATGTTATAAAGAAAAAGAAAATCTGAAATTGCCAAAATTACAATGGGAATATGGAACATAAGAAGCATGAGCATGGGAATGCTTAACACAGTGAAAGATGAAATGAAATGACTACATATTGACATTTTAGGCATTAGTGAATCGAGATGGCCTGGAATCAGACATCCCCAGTCAGAAAACCACCCTGTTCACTACTCAGGATATGTAAAATAAAGAAGCAGTGTTGCTTTTATAGTGTGACAAGAACATACTTGGCTATAGTGCAATCAATGACCAAATAAACTTTGTGGACAAACCTTTACTATGACAACTATTTAGGTTTATGCTCCATCCACTGATGTGGAAGAAGATTGATGTGTTTTATGATCAAGATCCATCTAAAACTAACATACAAGTGTTGTTTGTGGTTGGAGACTGGAATGCTAAACTTGGAAACCTTAAAGATGAAAATGTCATGTGATTTTTCTCTTTTTGCATGTCTTCAAGTCAATGTTGACTCCAGACAATTGCCTGGACTAATTCCTGTAGTTTTCTTCGCAAGATTTCAGAAGTGGCTGCCATTGTCCTCTTCCTAAGGCTGTGAGAGTGAATGACTGGCCTAAGGTTATCCATTCAGCTTCATATATGAGGACTAGAACTCACAGTTCCTAGTCTGCTCCCTTTAACTGCTACACTAAACTGGTTTAGGAATCTAAACAAAAGCAGGAGAATGACTTGTAAATTTCTACTACTGCAATCATTTTTTTATTGCTAACTTTGACTTCCAGCAACCAAAATTATGCCTGTGTATATAGACATCAACAGTTCAAGTACATAGAAATCAAATTGAATATATTATTGCAAAAAGGAGGTGGAGGAACTCAATTATGGCATCAAAGACATAGCCAGATGCTGACTGTGGAACAGATCATAAATTGCTCATGTGTTAAGTTCCAGATGCTGATTAAAATTCCGGATGACTATTAAAAAGGCAGAGAACCATGAGATGTTGTTGATGTACACTGAATAGTTTAGAAAGCCAAAGCATACAACCAATATGTGATTCATTGATTACTGTAGGAAAAGGCCTTTGCTTTGATCATGTAAAGGCTATGGGATGTGCTTAGAAACATCTCATTTCACCATGTGAAGCATATATTCAGGTCAAGAAATTATAATACAAATATGGTAAAACAGACGGGTTCTAGGTTAACAAATAACCTTTGCTTATTTATTCATTTTATATGCTGAATATACATTGAGAAAAGCTAGATTGGAAGAAGATGAGTGTGGTTTTAAAATTAAACCTGTGCTATGCTGATGACACTGCTCTGAAAGCTGAAAATGCAAAGAATCTCCAAATTCTAGTAGCAGAAGTCAAGGAGCACAGTAGCAACATGGGATTAAAATGTTCATTAAAGCAAGTGAAATGTCTACTATGAGCAAGACTGGTTCTCATCTATTTGGGGGAACTAAATAGAGAAAGATAAATGTAACCTGAATTCAGTGGGACAAGATACTGATGAAATATATGAAACATGAAACAAAGAAATAGGATCAAGAATTAATGGGGGCTGAATATATATAGAACTGATCCAAAGTGAATGACCAAGACAAAATAAATGCATTGAGTGTGTTATATCTGGGAGGACGGTTCAAAAACGGAGGCAAGACTCAGATAGTAACTAAAGCTCTTTATTTGTGACTTCAGATCTGAGCAACTAACCTCAGCCGCAGCAGCCCCTTATATAGGGCTGGCTGCGGCTAGGCAGCCAATGAAGGCGATTCGAGTTTGCCGCTCTTGGCAGGGCCAATCGCGGCAGCCCGTTTACTGGCCAATCGCATCAGTCTATGGCGACCAATCACGATCGGCTTTCAGCGGGCCAATCAGATTTGCAGGCTACGAGCCTGCTAGTCTGGAACACCCCTCCCCTCTCAGTTCCGTTTAAGGGGTGGAGTGATATAGTCTCGCAGGTAGGCAGGTCTTCGCACCTGTCTGCCTGACTTATGCAGTTCCGCTTGACCCTGTTCAAACCCAGGTTCAGGTGGACTGCTTGCTGGATCAAACAGGAACGGTGAACCGGTGTCATGGTTAGGGCTCTCCTCTGGTGCTCCTGGGGTGATGGAGTCCTCAACCTCGCTGTTACTGCCATGGCTCCCGGGGCTGGCTGAACCTGCCTGGTTGCTGCTTCTTGGCGAAGTGTTTGATTGTCCAGTCTCAGCTGCAGCTGGTGAGTGTTGCCAACCATGGTGCGGTGATCTCGGTGATAGCTCGGAATAAACAGGTGTTGGTTCTAATTCTGAGTTCACTGCTTCCCCTCCCCCCCTAGTGTCAAAGTTAGGGTCAGGGTTGGAAGATGTGGTTAGTCTGGAGCGCAGTTGGTCAATATGGTGTTTCCATGGTCTGCCATCAGTGGTGAGTAGACAGTAGGAGCGGGGACCCGTAACTTGAGTTACCTGGGCAGGAATCCAAAGGGGATCCCCAGAAAATTTTTTTGCGAAAACTAGGTCTCCTACCTTGAAAACACGGTGCTTGCTGCTGGAACCCAGGGGCTTTTCCGGGGTGTAGGCAGGGTGCAAACGATCTAGAGGCGATCTGAGTTTCCTGGCCATCAAGAGTTCAGCTGGGCTTGGTCGTGCTGTTTGGTGTGATGTGTTGCAGGAGCAGCATTCTAGTGACTTTGTCGTGGATGTTGCCTTGATCCATTTTCTGCAGGGTTTTCTTTGTAAACTGAACCATTCGTTCAGCCCGGCCATTCGCCGCAGGATGAGCCGGCGATGTGAGTGCGTGTCGGATGCCCCGTTCCGCTAAATACTGTTCAAAGGCTAAGGCAGTAAATTGGGGCCCATTGTCAGAGACCAGGACATCTGGTAACCCGTGTGTGGCGAAGAGTCTGTTCAGTTTTTTAATGACTGCCTCAGTAGTGGTTGCTTTCATTTTATTGACCTCAAGCCAGTTTGAGTAGGCATCAACAGTTATTAAGAAGGTGTGGCCTCTCGTAGGTCCCGCAAAGTCAATATGAATGTGAGACCAAGGACCCCTGGGTGTTTCCCATTCTGTTGGTGGGGCTTTAGGTGGCGCTGAGTGGTTCTCCTGTCATTTGTTACAAGAGCTGACCCAGGTTTTGATTTGTTTATCTATACCAGGCCACCAGGCATAACTTCTTGCCAGCGCTTTCATACGCACGATGCCCGGGGCGGTATTTTAATTGATAGTCGTAGGCGGCGAGAAATTCTGACCATCGCGTCATTCTGGGGGAGAGAATGTGTGGAGTAGGTTTGTCACCCGCCAGGATCCCAAGTAGTGGCTTATGGTCCGTTATAATAGAAAACGGTCTCCCATAAACATATTCATGAAATCGTTTTATTGCAGAGACAATAGCAAGGGCTTCCTTATCTAATTGGCTATAGTTTCTTTCTGTTCTTGATAGAGTTCGTGAAAAAAATGCAATTGGTGCTTCTGAGCCGTTTGGTAGGACGTGGCTCAGGATGGCCCCTACCCCAAATGGTGAGGCATCACACGTGACAGTCAAAGGTAGTGTCTCGTTATACTGAATTAGTACTGCCTTTGAGGTAAGGAGGTCTTTTACTTGCTGGAAGGCATGTTCCTCCTGACGTCCCCAAATCCAGGAGGCCCTTTTATCGAGTAGTCTATGAAGGGGCTCAGCAACAGTCACCTTCTGGGGTAGGAAGATGTTATAAAAGTTAATAAGTCCCAGGAAGGCTTGGAGGTCAGTTTTGTTTTTGGGTCTTGGGACATTTTTGATAGCTGCCAATTTCTTTTCTGTAGGGTGGATTCCTTGTTTGTCAAGGAGGTAGCCAAGAAACTCCACCCTTTCTGTGCAAAGCTGGCACTTTTCCTTCTTAACCTTGAGGCCAGCGTTTTTGAACCTCTGTAGGACTGTTCTGAGACGTTTTTCTAATTGGTTTTTTGTGGGTGCTGCTATTAATATGTCATCAAAATAGGGCACGACCCCTTTTATCCCTTGTAATAGTCTCTCCATCAGGCTTTGAAAGATGCCTGGGGCTACGCTTACACCAAACTGGAGCCTGTTGCATTTGAATGCACCACGATGTGTGACTATAGTTTGGGCTTCTGCAGTCTCGGGATCAACTGGTAGCTGTTGATACGCTTGGGCCAGATCTAATTTTGCGAATATTTTGCCACTCCCAAGTGAATGCAGGAGATGTTGAACAACTGGTACTGGGTAGGCGCTCTGCTGTAGTGCGTGATTGAGGGTGGCCTTGTAGTCACCACAGATTCTTATGGACCCGTCAGGTTTTATGGGGGTGACAATTGGTGTCTCCCATTGGGCGTGGTCAATTGGTTCTAACACGCCCTGTGAAATTAGTTTGTCCAGTTGCTCGTCAATTTTGGATTTAAGAGCAAAGGGAACTCGGCGTGGCTTTAGGCGAATGGGTGCTATGTCAGGGCAGAGATTAAACGAAATAGGGGACCCCTTGTACTTGCCTAGGCTTTCGTTGAACACTTCTCAGAAATCGTGGACGAGAGCCGCCTCCCAGTCATTTTCTTCAGTATGATGGATGCCAGCCATTCCGATTCCTAATGGCGCGAACCACTGAAGACCCAATAGACTTGGCCGGTCTCGGTCTACGATGGTGAGTGGTAGAATTACCTTATGTCCCTTGAACGAGACCTGCACATGGCGGGTACCTGCGACTGGAATCCGGTTGCCTTGATAGTCTTTTAGTATGAGTCTTTGACTGCTGAGGTCTTGGCGTCGGATGTTGGGGATTAGCTGCTTGAGTGTTCTCCAGGATACCATGGATAGAGATGACCCAGAGTCGACTTCCATGTTGCATGGTTTGTTTTCAATCGTGTCCTCTACTCGGATCTTTTTAGCGTCAAGTGATGAAGCGTGGCCGATGGTGATGGTTTGATGAGCCTCCTCTCGTCTGGGGGCGTCATTAAACATTTGGGGTCTGCTGTACTGGTTCCACTGGTTGCTAGGGCAGTCCCTCTATGTGGTGGCATTGCCATTGTTTCTCTTTGGGCTGTTCCCTCTCTGTCTGGGGCTGGCATTTCTCTTGTTTCTGCATACCTTCCTGATGTGTCCCTGTTTCTCGCAAAAACGGCATATGGCATCTAAGAATCTGCATTCGGATCAGGGGTGGTTTCTGCCACATCCAGTGCATTGGTAGTTGGACTTGCGACCCCACTGGTCCCGTTGCTCATGTTCTGACCGGAGCCTGTGGACTTCTTCTTCCTCGCTGTCTGAGGATGACTCGATGTCTTTGTGATGGGTGGTTGATGTGTACTTGTCTGAAGGTTTCCCAGCATCGTTGGTGGGTTGGCGGTTGGTCCTGCTGGTTCGACGCATTCGTGCTACCGATATATGAGTGGCTTCGGCTGCTGTGGCATCTGCTATGGCATCTGCAAGTGAGATGTCCCCCTTGGCCATGATCTTTCTCTGGACGGTGGGGTCTCTGAGGCCAAGGATGATGCGATCTCTCATGGCTTCTTCAAGGTTGGCGAAGCCGCATAAACCACCCAGGTTCCTCAGGTCTGCCACAAAATCCCCAACGCTCTCACCTTCACGTTGGTCCCTCTGGTAGAACTCATGCCTGCGAATGAGAGTTGGCACGGCTGGGGCATAATGGTTGCGCAGGATGGGAGCAAGGGTGTCCCAATCCATGGTTTTAACTTCAGCTGGCTTGGCTAAGGCTTTAGCCATCTTAAAAATGGCTGGTCCACAATGGGTTAGAAAAACAGCTCGTTTCTTGCTGGGCGTGGCATCTTTGAGGTTGTTGGACTCCAGGAACATTTGAAATCTGTCCATGTATGAGTCCCAATCTTCGCTAGCTGGATCGAATGGTGCAGGTGGTATAGCGCTGCTGGCCATGTCGCCGTCGTTGCGGTCTGTCAGCCATGTGCTCCTTCAGCTAGCTCAATTTCAATAGCTTTCGTTGCCTCCATATCCCATCCTCGTCGCCAGTGTTATATCTGGGAGGACGGTTCAAGAACGGAGGCAAGACTCAGATAGTAACTAAAGCTCTTTATTTGTGACTTCAGATCTGAGCAACTAACCCCAACCTCAGCAGCGGTTATAGGGCTGGCTGCGGCTAGGCAGCCAATGAAGGCGATTCGAGTTTGCCGCTCTTGGCAGGGCCAATCGCGGCAGCCCGTTTACTGGCCAATCGCATCAGTCTATGGCGACCAATCATGATCGGCTTTCAGCGGGCCAATCAGATTTGCAGGCTACGAGCCTGCTAGTCCAGAACAGAGTGGATTTGGACATACAGAGAAAATAAGTAAGTAAATTGTAAAACAAATATATGAAGGAAAAGTGATGGGGTCAAGAGGAAGAGAAAGTTGTGGTTGGAAACCAGAAAATGAGAAAGGTGAGAGCTTTAAAACAGAAAAGGCAATGTATAAAGTGACATATGGATATGGTGAAAACCAGGATGATTTGCAATTACAGAAAAGTGTGGGGTGATATATTGAATGGCGCTGATATAAATTATACTTAGCAGTACTTCTTTTGCTTTTAAAATGTTTTAATTTCTTTAGTTTCTTCTTCCTCTCTGCATAATATGACCCTCACAGAAAGAACCCTGAGGGGTATTCTGCATTGATGTTCTAGTCTCATACTATTAAACCATTTGCCTAGCCCAATCTATGGTGTTTCCATGGAATATTGTTTGCAGACATTGTAAATAACGGGGGGGGGGGAGGTAGTAACAAGTGGTGTGAAAGCTTGAATCAGTTTAAATAAGTTTACAATGGTATCATTCCCACTTGATCAGGACAGTCAATGATCTTGCTGTAAACATTGCTTTTCTTGCAATTTGTCATTTTATTGAATGGTAGCTGGCTATAGTTTTAATTCTATCTCCCTACAAAAAATTTTTTTCCTGTTTTTCCCTACAAATTTTTTTTTCCTGCATTCCAAAATAAGAATACAGACGCAGCTTTCTCCAGTCTCAAAGATAAACAGAGTATAATGTTTCATGCCCAGCGAGACATATTTTAATCTTAACAAAGATCATTTTGTTAACATGCTCTGTGAAGGAAGCTACTTTTGTATAAACCTGTAATTATTTTCCTGATCTAACAATTAAATGAGAAAGATTTACTGCAAAACCTTAGAGTATTTATCTTCTGAAATACTGTAGCATGTAAACACCATTTATTCTTATGTCTGTGAAGAAGCAAAATGAACTTTAGGTAGTACCAGATTTGCTTACATTATCAACAAATTCACTTTTCATAGAAGTTAGGGATTAATATTTATCATTAGCAAATAACAATTTAAGTGTGGCACTTAGAAATTAAATTAATTAAAAGAATACTTACTGTCAGCTAAAGCAAACTCAGATTGTGAGTGGTCACGATAATATAAGATGATTTTATTCTATAAATTATGTTAACAGTTCAGCTATAATAAGGGTGTCAAACTCATGGCTTTACGGTGGCGTCATGTGATGTATTGGGACTTTTCCCCCTTTGTTAAACTGGGTGTAGGTGTTGCACGTGACACATCCGGCCCACAGGCTGGGAGTTTGACAGCATATTTGCAATACGAACAATTATGAACTGAGTAAGAATTATGGACACATTATTTTCTGGACAGGAAAATGATCAGTTCCTGATATAAAGATCAAATTTGTGCAGAAATATTAATATATTGGTTTCTTATTGTAATTGGTTAATTAAGCGTGCTTGTGATATTATATCATTCTTGCAGATTCATTATTCTTCTAGAATTTTCAATAAAGCCAGCAACTGAAAGATGCTTACTCCTGATTCAGGTATCTTCTCTTTGTTCTTTAGGAAAAGTACAAGTGGGGTAACAAGCACCGGATTATTTACCAGGAAATCTGTAATATAAGAACTGAAATGAGATCAGCAGCTGACTACTATCAAAAGAAAATGGCAAAACCATACCAATATAATTGGAGACTGGCTCTGCTGTATCTAATTTTTTCCCCTATTCAATCGTTTCCAATTCTTGGAAATTACCTGGATAACTCCCTATTTTCTTGGCAAAGTTTTTCAGAAGTGGTTTGCCATTGCCTCTTCTATGGGGCTGAGAGAAAGTAAGTGGACAAAAGTCATGCAGCTGATTTCATTCCTAAAGCAGGATCAGAACTCCCAGTTTCCCAGTTTCCAGCCTGGTGCCTTAACTAATTGGCTCTGCATTTCCATAGTATCATTGCATAAATTTCAGCAGCAATTGGGAGATGCCAAACTAAAGCTGAGAGAGTTACAATAAACAACTTGTGCTTGATAAAAGTTATTGCCACTGGAGCAGTCATATTATATAAAGACTTAGAGTCATCATGCCATTCAATCAGAGAGCTAGAGTGTTGAAGGATTTACCTATTAACAGAATTAGAGTTGGAATAGACCAGAGGCCTCCAAACTTGGCAACTTTAAAACTTGTGGACTTGAACTCCCAGAGGGAGTTGAAGTCCACAAGTCTTAAAGTTGCCAAATTTGGGGACTCCTGGAATAGACCTTGGAGGTCTTCTAGTCCAACCCTTGCTCAAGCAGGGGATTCTATAGCATTTCAGTCAAGTTGTCCAATCTCTTCTTAAAACCCTCCAGTGATGAAGCATCCACAACTACTGAAACCAAGCAATTCTACTCATTAATCGTTCTGTCAGGATATGTTTCCAGATTGGTCCTCTCCTTGATTAGTTTTCATCCATTATTTCTTGTTCTGCCTTTAGGTGCTTTGGAGTCTGGACAATAGGTTGATCCCCCTCTTCTTTGTGGCAGCCCCTTAGATATTGGAACATTGCTATCATGTGACCCCCAGTCCTTGTTTTCATTAAACTTGATGTATGCAATTAGGAACTACAAAGTTTTGTTTGATGGCCAGGAATACACCAACAATTTGAACAGCTTGAAATGAGTTTTAACCTTTCCAAACTTAATTTCAGAGCAGATAACTGAAACACATTGGTCAGCCTTCTCAGGTTGTAATAGTTCTTTATTGGACAAATTACTAGCAAAAGGCTGCATTAGGGAGCACAGGTGAATAAGTAGAAACATCAGAGAAAGAACCGGACTTTTTTCTTATATTGTAGAGATTGCTCCTGATGTGATAACAATGGAAAATAACATAGGTAAAAGAAAAGTTGCACCAAATATGATTAGAGGTTCAACTGTAGCAGAAGTAGCATTTACCCCTGAATGTCTATAGAAATTCTTGGTCATCCAGGTTATGGTTGTCCCAAAGGTGTTTTTTTCAACAGGCAATTAGACTTTCTGGTTTTCCTTTGAAGATATTTTGCTTCTCATCCAATAAGCTTTTTCAGCTCTGAGTGAGTGGTGGGTAAATACCAAAGTAACCTTGGGATTTACTCCTGAAGTACATACAGTACAAGCAATGGTTATTCCACAGTCAGCAATACGATCAAACACACCATGTATTCCTGTTTATAATAACAAATGATATCCTATTCACATAGAAAAAACATGGCTGTTATAAATATAATAGAAGCTGCGTCTTGGTGGGCAGAGCTATGTTATATTGATTTTAAAGGTTAATTGGTATCAATAAGAAAGTAAGAACAGAAGAACATCAAGGAAATGCATAAATTCCAAGACCTATAATTATATAGATATTGGAGATAGGTTCTATAATGTTTTCAATTCTACTTCCCAATGCTTTCAATCTTAGAGATCCCTAATGTTTACTTGCTAATCATTGCACAAGACATAATTAAGAAGAAACAGACACCCACCCATAAATCTTCAATTTTACATTGCGTAATTATTTTTGTTGAATAAGAATTGTGAATAGACGTAACATTCCACTGCTCTTACGTTCAAGGTGTAAGGTAACCAAATATGGAAAGATGTTAAAGGAATTATCACAGCCTTTACAGACACTATTTTTGACCAAGATACATTTTCACTCAGTGACTCAGTAGCATCCAGTGACCCTGAGGGGAAAAAAAGTTAGAATGCATCTTCCACACTACCAGTTGCAGTAATACTGCCTTTCTATCAAGGAAATATAATTATGAACAAATAATTGCAACTAAAATTGACATATGAAGAAATCTCTTTACTCACTTTACTGACAGCCATTACTAGAACTGACATCTGAATTTAATTAAATGCTGTACACATAGATACACCATTTCATTATTTTGTTGTAGCCATTGCTCTGATTCATGTTTTCTAGAGACTACAGAATTAGTTCATCAGTACTGATACTCTCACAACACTTCTTAATATTATTATCCTGACTTGGGTGCCGTCTCTGGAGCACATCTAGATGTTGCCTCCAAAACATAATTTTAAAGAAAGGAAAGTGTTTCATGTGATATGGAAATACTTTATTGCTACTTTTAATTGAGTGCAGTAAAATGATAATTTAATAATTATCAGGATAGATTAAATTCACTTGTGTTCCTAGTCCAGTCCATGATTTGGGGTGTGATCCTCAGCACCCTATTGCTGAGGATCACATATTATTCAAGCCAAAGATATGTGTTTTCCATTTCAGAACTTGATCAAAGTAAATGTGGATTATTAAAAAAAAAATATAGGAACCTGCCTTTTTTCATTTATTCAATAATTTGTCAACCCTAAAGCTGACCTGACCGGGCCCATTTTGGGGCTTCAGGGCTGCCACAACTGGAGCTAGGGATAGGGAGGGAGGAGTAAAGATAGTTGTGGGGTTTGTAGCCTAAACAAAATATTTTCTCATGGGAACCAAGGATGTTCCAGCAGGTGCTTGAAAGGAGGGGACTGAAGTCACCTAGCAACTGGACTGTATCCTGATTGGACCATGTGATTGATTGTTTTGAGAAAGTGAAAAACTTTTACTTTTAATTAGGTGAAAACCACGGGAATGTTTAGAGTCAGTTTTCATCAGCTTGTGTCAATATGGCATATCCAATAAAACTATTCTTTGAGAAATATACCTGCCTCGGAGTTTTGTTTGCTGTGGGTATGTTACTTGGAACCCCGACATTATCATTCTTCTTATCCAAGTTTGAGCTTTGTCATTCATGTGCTGGGATGAATTTCTATAAACTCTACCCAACAATTATCAAATTTGTAAAAGGGGGAGAGGTCTCAAATGGTAACGAAGTTTCCTCTAGCCACGTACAACTCCAGTGACTCAAGAGCCATGGAGTTACTAGTGATGATGTGACCAAGTGATGAGTGCCTTTCTACACGCTCATTTTCTATGAAACAGACTCAGATAATTGACTGGCATTGAGCAACATCCTGCATCTTTTACTTCAGCAATTCATTGCAAAGAACTATAAAAGGACATGAAAGAGACATGAAGTCTAGGATTTTCTTTCCCAAGTATTTTGTCATTGTAAGAAAGGAATTCTGTTTAGTTATGATGACTCTGCTAATTCCAAGTTTCTACTACTGATTTTTCAATCTTTCATTGTCATAGCAGACTTAAATATGCTTTACTGATTCATGAATGCTCACAAAGAAGAGTGGATTGGAGAAATATACAGGAAATGATCTCCCTGATTTTCCAAAAATTAAGATCCTTTCGTCCTTCATCAGACTTCCCCAGGAAGGTTGCAAAATATGTCTGGTGCAGAAATAGATCTGATAGAATAAAATAATGATGTGGATCCTGAAAAATATGTAAGCAGAATCACATAGTATAAATGCATTTGTCAGAGGTCAGCAGGAAAAAAACAACAACAACATTTTGGAATTCTGCCCTGTCTCAGATTGAATATTTGAATTTCTTCTAGGCTAATGACTTCAGAATTTCCAGTTTGTGTTATGTATTTTTATGTTAATTTTTGACTCAGTGCTGTCATTGCTTTGTTTTTTGGTGTTCAACTACTGTACAGTTTGATGATATTATAGCTAACAGATCTGGATTGCAAAAATACAGGTCATTCCCAGATGGTAGCAGACAGACACAGAAAGCTGTATTGCTTGGTTCACATAGGCAGATTTTTGCAGCCAAAATATGATAGCCCTAAAAGTATAACTTTGGTCTTCATTTCACTGTTCTTTCCTAGGTCTGATTTTAATCTTATTTCTGAGGGAGGAGTTAAATTTAACAAAAGGCAAAAAAAGAGGACATTATGCTTTTGCAAAGTTGATCATAGGGGTGTGGAAAATAAAAACCATAAGTCATCCTACAGTTTTCCTATGTTTGAAATTATGAAGTTACTCATTTTAATAGACTAAACTTTACTCCCCAAAAATCACAAATACCTAAATGTCACTACAGCCTTTCATAAAGGCTTTCTTTTTATAAAGATCCCAGCTCAGTATTTTATTCATTTTTGGAAACTGTAGAACACAACAATCATGTACAAACACATGTCATAAAAATAAATCATGGAGTTCAAGTTAGTTATGACGACATGCTGAATGAGTACAACTCAAAGGGATTAGCAATATAATCCAAGCAAACTCAAATATTTGAAATATATTGCTCTGAATCATACAAATGACCATATCTGGAAACACAGAGGAGACTACACTGAGTGTAGAAAGCACATGATAACTTGGTTATTTGAAGTGGTCATCACATGATGATTCATGACAGTCTCTTAAATGAAAGAATAAGATTTATTTCACAACACTATAATCCAAGTACAATTTTATTTTCAAAGTATTACTTCCCCATTTTACAAATTTGATAGCCAGTTTGCTTGTAGCTGGGTTACAAATATTTAACTAATTTATTACATGTATTATCATCAAATCAAAGTACTCAAGTCTTCCCAGCAAACATCAATGAATTGTGCTTGAAATGTACAGTGTGTTTGAAATTGAGCAAGCTTTTTGCCCTTTGTGATCATTTTTGTCCTCCCTTTTAAAATTGCATTATGTTTCCTCTAAACTGGTCAGACCCAATCTAGAATGAAATGACCTAGAAATCATTTAAATGAATGAATAAATGGATGGATGGATGAATGTTTCTTAGCACTGGACTCTTTCAGTGATTACAGAGTATGACTGCATAAGTTATTTAAAAAGTTGCTTCACACTCATAAGTGAAAGATCTTCTCTGGATCTGTTCTTCAAACCAATAAAGAAACCACAACCAGTTGAAGACTGTGCACAGTAGGAAATTGCAGTTTAATTGTTTACTCAAAATAAAAGTCTTCTAATTTTATTGAGACACTTAGCACAATCCATTGTGTGTTTCTTGGAAACAGATCACAATGGGTTGTACAAAATGTACTTCACTGTGTGTTTATGATCATAGCTTATTTACTAAAACATTGATTTAGTGCTTTCCCCATTGTTAAATTGCTTACAATAAAACTGTCAACAAATATAAAATTAAAAATATAAATATAAATTTAAAAATAGTTTTTTTTAAATTAACAATATCAAACTTTTTTTAAAGGCAAGAGCATTTTGGAGGTAGCTGGCTATATAATGGCCAGAGAATCAACAAACGATCAACTTTTTAATTCTTGGTGGCAATGCTCCCACAGTAGGAATTCCTACAGTAATCTCAGACAAAATCATCCCATTGAAAGTGTCCACTTTTGTGTAGACATCAGAAGCTCCTGGCATGAGAAGCAAACTGGTCCTCCTCACAGATCACAAAGAGTCAATAGATCTGTACAGAAAAAAAATTACATTTTCTCAGACAATTTGTCCCATGCTGCTTATAGCTTCATAAACCAACCACAATATCTTGAATGCGGTTCAGTAGCTAATTAGACATTGCAACATAGATATTATATGTGAATCAGTCATCAATCCAAATGTTTCATCTTTTGATAGCTATAATATCTGGGTTAGTCTGTAGAGTAAGTTACCAGCCTTTAGGTTTCTAATACATAGATCACTCTGGAAAGGCAATCCCCATTTAAAATAATTACTGTACCTACCCTAACTTGTTTTGGAAAATAGTTTGACCCTCTTGACTTCAAATATTAGCCCTTCAAATATTGGAACATGATAGCACAAGGGGGTCAAACTATCTTCCAAAGCACCAACAGGCAAGTTAAGAAACAATGGTTGGAAACCAACCAGGAATAAATGCAACCTAGAACTAAGAAAACATTTCCTATTGGTGAGGATAATTAACTAATGGGATAACTGGCTTTCAGAAGTTGTGGGTGCTTCATCATAGAAGGCTTTCAAAAAGAGACTGGACAACCATTTGTCTGAAAAGATATAGGGTATCCTGCTTGAGCAGGGTGTTGGACTAGAAGATTCCGGGGTCCCTTCCAATTTTTATTCTATTCTAACCTCCAAAGGTCACTTAGGCATCTAATAATGAGTCTTATCAATATCTCCAGGTTTCACACTTATTTACAACACATGTAGAATGCTGTAAAGGTTCCCCTCGCACATACATGCTAGTCGTTTCTGGCTCTAGGGGTTGGTGCTCATCTCCGTTACAAAGCCGAGAGCCAGCACTGTCTGAAAATGTCTCCATGGTCATGTGGCCAGTATTACTAAATGCTGAAGGCACATGGAATGCTATTATTTTCCTACCAAAGTGGTTTCTATTTTTCTATTTGCATTTTTACATGCTTTCAAACTGCTAGGTTGGCAGAAGCTAGGACAAGTAACTGGAGCTCACTCCGTTATACAGCGCTAGGGATTCAAACTGCCAAACTGTTGACCTCTTTGATCAACAAGCTCAGTATCTTAGCCACTGAGCCACCGCATCCCTATAAAGGCTTTACAAACTATTAAAACTCTGCATTGGTTTGCCTCACCCAATGAGAATTTAAGGTGTTTTTTGCTTTTTCCCCCTCAATCAGGTTATAGTAGGGGTGTCAAAATCACGGCCCATGGGCTGGATGAATCAAATGCTGGTCCCGCCCCCACATGGTTTAGCGAAGATGTAAAAAGTTCCGATAAAACACGTGACACCACCGTGACACCATGAGTTTGACACCCCTGGGTTATAGGAACAAGGCTAAGCAAGCAAAAATGCTTCCTATCCTGAGGAATATAAAGACACTTTAGACTCAGTATCTAGTAGTCAGGAGAAGATTAAACCTTCTGAAGCATGGTAATAAACTATAACCTGTATTACTGGATACTCATTCCAGTATCGAATAGCACTGGAGATATTAGAAATAGCATTGTTCCTATTATACTGACCAAGTACAGATCTTTTAGTCCATTCCCAGAATGAGGCAGTCCCAAGCAACTGTTTTATAAATAGCCATATGCACATATCTTTGTTATCAATGAAAAGACCTGTCATTTTGCTGGTTCACAGAACAGAAAAAAAAATAGAAAATGAGAAAATCTCTAATGAATGTTTGGATATATTGGTCATATGTTTGGAAATATTTAAGTTGCTGTAATCCTTATAGCTTCACCCATTTCTTCTTAAACTCAGAAAGACTTGTTTGTTCAAAAAGTTTAGATAGAGATTACTTAAGGAGAGTTTCACTCAACTCACAGAGTTTGGGTAGAGATTAACACAACTAAGAGGAAATGTGATAGAAACCTTCAATTATAATTATCTAAAGGGAGGGGATTATTTTCTATTTTCCCAGAGAAGGATTAGAATCATTAGATTGAAACTATAAGCAAAGAAGTTGACTTCAAGAGGAACTTCCTGGTTATATTAGCTGTCAGTCAATGGAAAGCACTTCCACATGAAATAATACATTTCCCTTCACTGAGAACTTCAAACAGAGACCATCTGTCAAAAACGATTTAGTGAATCCTCCATTAACCAGTAAGTTGGGTTAGATGACTTCTAAAATTCCTTCCAAATGTATCATGTTTTTTTGTTATTTTTTTTAGATACTAAATGCAGTCATCCCTTGCTCCGAATTAAGATTTGCTATCATAGTGATTAAAGCTGATTTTCTGTCAAAACTAAGGCTTAAATGCCAAACTGAAATGGCCTTAATCGCCTCTGAGATCATTCACAGCTGTGCTGCTGCTACCCTTCCAAACTCCTTGTCAATAGAGAAGAATACTAATACTGATGATGTTAGTTAGCTTGGGTAATGAAATGTCCACAAGAAAACAACCAAACTCAGAGAGCACCAAGACAAATTCCTTGTGTGTCCAATCCCACTTGGCCAATAAAGAATTCTATTCTATTCTATTCTATTCTATTCTATTCTATTCTATTCTAT
>NW_020769311.1:17803373-17931170 GCF_900518735.1 Pseudonaja textilis
ATTCTATTCTATTCTATTCTATTCTATTCTATTCTATTCTATTCTATTCTAGGATCCCTCATATGTACAACCAATCTATAATTACTGTAAATTTATGAATGGGGGGGAAAGTCTGCTACTGTTACCACAATTCTCTCTTGGGGAGCAGCCAACATTACTGCATCCCATTTTCACAACTCTCTGGATTGATCTGGCTAGTCCTTCCCCAGGTCTAACTGAACCCCACCAAAATATCCTGTGCTTTGCTAGATTGCTACAAGATCAGATTAAATAAAAATCATTTCTACAAAACTGGGCAAGACAATTTTGTATATACTTCATTAGAATCTATATCTCTTGGACTGTTTCCTAGAAACTTATTTAAAACAGGCTGAGGAACAAAATACCACCTTTTACGAAGCTGTTCAAACAAATGGAGGTGAGGGGGGGAGCCAGGCCCAAAATTGGTCTCTTATGTTTTTCTCATCAACATGTGAAAGAAATTTGAGAATGACCAAACCATGTATTAAAAAGAGAAAATAGAGGGTTTGAGTTAGGGCCTTTCCTTAAAAACATGAATACATAGGCTAGAGATTAGGAAAATAAATTTGTTATCCTGGATTGTGTCCCACCTTTAAAATTCTTAGAAAATGTGTTTAGACTTTTCCACCAGAGATAATTGGGATGGGGAATTATTTATTTATTTATTTAAATAAACAGAAGAAGTCAATTTATGGTCTTGGTTACAACGTTGTAACATCACTCAACGGAAGTTAAGAAAAAGACTCCTCTGACTTTTCATTTTAAAAACAAGTATAAAAACTAAAGATTTCAAAATCAGATCTTTTTCTAATTCTTCCTCTGCTTTGTAATGTTCAAATCAATAATCTGAACAGCTTTACAATTCTGCCAATATAGGCTCTAATGCAATAAGGTTGGCAACAATTCTATTAGCCTTCCAGAAGATCCTTAAAACATGGTTCTGTAACTGGCTCGAGGAATCCTTGATGGAGTAGAGCTGGGGTGTCAAACTCAAGGGCTGGGAGCCAGATACGACCAATAGTATGCTTAGATCTGGCCTGAGATGCTGCCTTGGAAACAGCAAAGGACCAGCCTGTGGTGCCTCTGCCAGCAAAAACAGAGCTCAGGAGGGGCAGGCATGGCCCTCCTGAGCTCCATTTTTGCTATTAGAGTGCTAGCAAAACAAAGTACTAGCAAAAGTGGCATTTGATAACACAAATGACATTGAGTTGGGCACGCCCACCCTGGCCCCGAGGTCAAACACAACCCTGCTGCGACTCTCAATGAAATAGAGTTTGACACTCCTGGAGTAGAACCTACTAGATGGCATTAGGATAGTTAAATGAATGCTCTCTTGTATGTGTTCCTGCCATACAGATTTTTAAATGGTTTATCTTATTTAATAGCAACAGCACTTAGACTTATATACTGATTCATAGTGCTTTAAGCAGTTTACAGTCAGCATATTGCCCTCAACAATCTGGGTCCTCATTTTAACCGACCTCGGATGGATGGAAAGCTGAGTCAACTGTGAGCCAGTGAGAATCCAACTGCTGGCAGCCGGCAGTCAGAAGAAGTAGCGTACAGTACAGTGTTCTAACCACTGCACCATCATGGCTCTTCTTTAACTGTTTTTGTTTCTGTGAGATATAGATAGACACAAATTCCTTGGACAGCAAAGGCAACCAATAAGTAAGCACTGGAGTATCCACCTCATTTCCCATTCTTGGCTCATGGAAAGTTCTAGAAACTTTGAAAGAAAGCTCTTCTTCATCCCCATTACTGAACTGCACAAAATCTCTGTGGCAAATGATCCTGTAGATTTATTTATTAAGCAGTTCTATAAATCCAGTATAATATTATACTCATTGTACACCTCTGGTTTGCAAGCTGCATTTATCAATTTGCTTCTGGGTCGAATTCAAGGTGTTGGTATTGATTTTTAAATCCCTTCATGACATGGGATTGTGATGTTTGAAGGACTGCATTTCCCCAAATTCATCTGCTTGTCCCACCAGATTCAGCTATGCAGGCGTGATGCAAGTTCCATCTTAAGCATGCACTGTTTTCCCCCACTCCCTTTTTCTGGCAGCTAAAATGACCAAAGGAGTATCTTTTTAGTTGATACAGGTCCTACTGCAGGTGGCAGGCCTTCTCTGCAGTGGTAGAGTGGTGGAATCTCTTCTCTATTGAGTGGAGGTCGGCTTTATCACTTCCAGCCTTGTGAAAGTCCCTCAAAACCCGGTTCTGTCCATAGACCTGGGTACCCCAGATGATGGGGGAGGTAGCTTTGCTATATTAACATTATCTTTCACCTTCTGTTTAGTTTAGCTCAGTTTTTAATACAGGTAGTCCTCAATTTAACAACAGTTCATTTAGTAACCATCCAAAGTTACAATGGCACTGAAGAAAAGTGACTTCTGACCATTTTTCACACTTATTGGCCTTGCAGCATCTCGACTGTTACGTGGTCAATATTTAGATGCTTGGCAACTGGCTCATATTTCTGATGGTTGCAGTGTCCTGGAGTCATGTGAACACCCTTTGTGACTTTCTGACAAGCAAAACCTATGGGAAAGCCAGATTCACTTAACAACTATGTTGCTAATTTAACAATTGCAGAGATTCAACTCTGGCAAGAAAAGTTGTAAAATGAGGCAAAACTCACTTAACAAATGTCTTGCTTAGCAACAGAAATTTTGGGCTCAATTGTGGTCATAAGTCGAGGACTTTCAATGTTTTAATTGTTAAATGATTTTTAAGTATTAATTTGTTCTGAGATGGGCAGCTGTTAAATAAATAAATTGGACCTTTATTCTCAATAGAAATAGTGGTTTATTACTACCAATCTCCCTTGCTGCAGCTGTCCTAAATACAGGAATCATTACATAAAACCTAACTGCAGCACAAGGACATTTTATCTGAATGATAACTTCTGTGCCAAATTCACTTGGCTAAAATATTTGAAAATATTTATATTTTAGTCTAAATATTTTATCTGTAACCATGTAGAGATTTACCAAGTGAAAATCACATCATGCACGGGATGAAATAGGATGCATAATCTGCACCTCGTACCACAGTATCTCTTAATCCTTCAGGGGCCAAAGGGCCTTTTCTATTTTTTGCTGCCACAGTCAAAGCATAGCTCCGCTTAGGGCATAATTCCCAACCAAGTATTTTAATGATTTCCCCAAATCATAGATCATCCTAACCTAAACAAGCTTTCCCCGGGCTGGTTCCTCCAGTTCCCACTTCTAATGTTTTTTCTTTTCCTTTTGCATTTTGTTTACCCCCAAAAAAATGTTACCATGGCTTAAAAATATTTTTGGATTAGATAAAACGTTTGCTTAATTCAATGACTTCATCATTTCCGCCGAGATAGGAATTTATTTTTGGATTTAAAGAGCTAATAATATCGCCCGCTCCGTCCCCAGCCCCTTTGCTCTGAATGAATGAACTTGGCTGCTTTCGCACAACGTCTCCCGGCCTCCCTGTGAAAGGCGAAATAGGGATGCGGGGACTTTCGGCCTCGGTGTTCAGACACCACGTGAAACAGATGTGGCAGACGCCGTCCCCAGCTGGAACGCATCACCCTCCCCGCCCTTTGCTCAGACAGGGTTTTAAAGCAAGCCTTAAGGACCTGAGGCGAGTGATTCGCTTCTCATTGGCTGGAAAAGTTAGAGCCGCTCGCCCGATTGGCTGCGGCGCTGTAAGAGGGAGTTGTGGGCTCCAATTATAAAAGGAACTTCGCTCAGGCGGCGAGGAGATTAGCGGTCCGGATCAGAAAGTGGAGTTTGTGGTACTTGCTGAATCCGGATTCTCTCCTGACACCGCGCTATAGAGAAGCCGTTTGTTAGTCGCTGCAGCGAGGCGCTTTTGCAAGCGGAACCATGGATCTGAGTTCAGGGATTCAAAAAGTAGGTACCTTGCCCCGTTTCTTCTCCGGGGAGTCTTAGTTTCTTTTTCGTTCTCCCTCAAAGTTTTTAAAGCGGGTCTCGACCAGGTAAAACTGCTTTTTTAAAAATATATGCGTACCTGTTCATTTACCGGAAAAGCTCATTGCGCTCAATGGGCATTCGTTTTTTTAGCCGGCATCTATAACACTGCGCAGCTGGACCTTTCTTGGGGGAAACTGACGCTGCTATCTGACAAGCTCGATGTCTTAAGAATCCTTAATGTTGTGGCGGTTTGGATAAACTTGTAGGTAGCCCATAATACACTGCCTTAGATTTTATCGGGGAGATTCAGCAAAGGTAACCGTAGCAGCTGGTATGTACGCTGCTGGTCTTCGAGTTAAGTTTTTAAAGCAACGACCTGAGTTTGTTAATGTTACAAAACAGTAACCTGTGAGAAGATGGAAGCTTGCTAGTCTCCGTTTAGTTGTAGAGTTTTGACCTGGTTCCTGGACTCCAGGAGTGCATGTAGAATGTGGTCAAGGTTACAAACTATCATGCAAACAAGGAGTTTGGATTATTTCAACACCTTAATCCGTTTTCCTTTACTAATATTGGAAGCCTTGAATTAAATATGTGGCACAATTATATGCAGCTATATATTCACTTTACTTTCCCCTTGATGCAATAATCTTATGTAGGGAAATTCTGCAGGAATGGGCTGCAATCCAGTACACCTTTTAAACAAATCTCAAACTTTTGGTCTTGCTATGCTTATTAGGGCTTCATTTCCAGGATATGCGAAGAGAGGGTTTAAGTTTTACACAGGATTGTTTTGAAATATATGAAAGGATGTACAGCTCAGTTGCTCTACTTCCTTTTCCTGAGAAACTCTTCATTTAACACAGTTGATAAGTGGAGGGCCTTGACCCCACAGTTCACTTTTTGTAACCACACCCAATATGAAGCTGTATAAGAGGGATAGAAAGTGTGGGGATGGATGGGGGAAGAAATGAAGTGATGGGTGATGAAAGAAAGTTGAGGTAGAATTGGAATAGTTGTGTGACAGGTGTGAGGTCAAATTCAGTAGTTGGATAAGCTTATGTGGTGAGGGAAATATCAACTGGGTGGTGAGAAATGGTAATGTAATGATCAAACAATGGGAGTTTTAGCCAACAGCCCAAGTCTGTTCCCCAAATAGACAATAGGCTAAGGTGCTTGTGCATACAAAACAGGGGTCCTCGAACTTGGCAACTTTGACAAGGCTTAAATATACAGAAGCTGGCATTATTAGAACGACGTGAGAATGAACGGTGACTTGTTTTTCTCAAGCAGATTATAAAAGCCAATTCAGCTGAACACTTTTTCCTAAGAGTTAAAAAGTAAAAAGAGCATTTACTTCCAAGTAAATGTGTTTTGTAAAAACTTAGTCCCGAAGTAGAGAGGTTGGAGAGAAGCCTAACTTTTATTATGGCTCCAATGGAAAAAATAAAATTAAGTAGAGTGAATTTAGTACTCAGAGGAGCTCCAATTTTGAAAGCCATTGCAAATAAGTTTACTTGGATCTCAGTCCAAAAGTCTAGGGCTTGCACTCAGAGGATAGTAATAGAAATCCAGGGAAATAAAATTGTGAAAGTAAAGTAAATAAAAATGTAGAGTTAGGTTTAGGATTATAGTAATATATGTGAATAAAGATAGAACTAGACAACAGAAACAAGTTTCCTTGCTAAACGCAAGATTCCTTTTTACATAATAAAACACGCTGCAGTGGAGCAAAATGCAATAAAGCCTCTGTGGTTTGTGCCAACTCAACAGAGTTCTTGCAAATGGTGTTAGTATCAGGAATAGGAATGTGTGCATGAAAAAAGCTCAGTCTCCCAGAGAAGAAGCATTTCTTTACTTTAGTTGGAGAAAAAATACAGAATAAGGTTACCTAAAATAGTGAAATATATGATGTACAGGGATTATTTACAATATTATTAATGAAGATTATAATTACCACAAAAACTGAAATTATCACAAACTGAAAAATGAATAAAAGGAAGAATAAAAGGTGTAGAACAAAAAAATGGAGAAATAAAAAAAAGATGCACTTGTCAAACTCTTTATACAAATATAAAGTATAAGTTTTAGTAACTTATCGCATTTTTAAAAATTATGTCTTCTTCCCATTTCTCTTATCAACAAATCCATAAACATTTTAACATCAATGATATCAGTAAAGATTCTTGTAAGAATTACATGAAAAACCTATCTATTTTGATCCTTGATCAGAAAAACCAATGTTATATTCCTTTTACTGTCAATCTTAATTTTTAGTCACTTCAAATAACACATAACTTGAGCTCTTTCCATTTTTTCTTTGACTTAATATAATTCTTTAAAACTTTAATAAGCTGCATTTGTAAATGCCATATAGGAAAATTATCCAGGCCACTCTTTTGGTTTATTTTAAATTCTCCCCTTTAATTGTTAAAACATCAGCCAGGGTTTTTTTTCTGTCCAATGTAACACCTTTTTTTCTTATCATTCATGAGACAAAACACTTGGTCCCAGTCTTGTGAGAAAGAATTTGCTTTTTTTCAGGGGAGTCAAATTCACGTGGTCATGTGACATATCACAACTCCCCCCCCCCCCTTTGTTAAGCTGGGTGTGGGCTGAGAGTTTCACAGCTCTGTTTTAAACACAGGGTATCTATTAAGGCAGACATTTTTAAAATTAATTTCAGGATCCGTTGATCAAAAATATCCTTTAATATGTCCAATGTTAAAAATTTTTACTTCATTCTGTAATTGTAAGTTGAATGAAACTGTTCTTTTGAATTGTAATCTTTAGTTCCTTCTAGTGACCTAATTGTTAAAATCTTGTTTTTTTTTAAAGCGTTTTCCCACAGGAATGATTATAAGTATTTTCAAAATCTTATTTCAAATTTATTTGGACTCTTAGTCAATTTGTAACTTTCTAAAATCAAAAGTTTTAATCACCATTTTATAAGTTCTAAGATAACCCATTAAAGATCATTATTTTGCAGTCTCCTCACAAGCAGCTGTATGGAGCATTTGTGGGCAATCTCAAGCTCTCTCCTTCTCCTGAGAAGGGTTGACAGAGAGCTGGTCTACTTGTCTGTTCTTTATTCTGCAATCATTGGCTCTTCTCTTCACAGAACTGTCTTCATTCTGCTATTTCTTTCCAGAAGTCCACAAATTTAGAGACATTATTTATAATAATCAAAAAGATGGTTTCATCCTGTGACTGGATAAAATATACATGCATGGCCAGGGTAACTCCCTGTTTGATCACCAGAAGGATAAGAGTATGCATCAGTCTCTTTCCATTTGTTATCCATAGTTGTAAGGGGTGGAGGAAATAAAACAATACCATTATGGAAGAATAAAATATTAAATCCATAGCCATTTCAAGATTGTACCTACAACTCTTGAGAAGGAAATTGAATGGGTTTAACTCTCAGACCTAAGGAAAAATGGCTGAAGCCAGGTGAAGGCACCCAGGAGAAGGTTGTACAAGAATAATTTATGCAAATATTGCGAGGTGCACTATATTTTTGTATGCAAAAATGTCACCCCGAAACAGAATCAAAAATAGTTTCCAGTAATTCCCTTACAGTAGCTGAGGATGATTTACTGCTGGGGAAGCTAAACAGGGACAAATGGAGGGCCCCCAAAAATCTAGTGAAACCAAAAGCGGTATTGTAGAAATCTTAGACAAAGAAGAGCTACGGGTGAAAGATGCAGAAGATCCCTATCAGGGACTGCATCATCTAGATTTGTCACCACCTGGTGAAATCTACAACTCCCAAGGTCACTTTTCACTGGTTCTCCTGAAGCCATCAGTGTGGAAGAGAGTATAGTGTAATATGTGACAATTAATGGGGAAGAGATGAAATGACTTTTGGACCAAGGGACTATAGAGTTGTTCTTTTGTCTTCAGGCAGAGAAAGAAGCACTCTTCTAGTGAAGGAGCTCTTAACCAATAAAGGCCACAGCAGAGGTAATGGCTCAAGGCAGAGAATCATATGAACAGAGCTATCCAAACTCCCTGGAAATTTACTGTAGCCATGATGGCGAACCACACGTGCAGGAAGTGGCACACAGAGCCATTTCTGCCGGCACCCAAGAGGTCACCTGGAAGAGCCCCACTGCACATGTGTGCGCCGCCTGACAGCTGATTGTTATCTAGCATGCATGTGTGGGGGACGTGGGAGACACATGCGCATAGGTGCATGATGCGTGGGGGTCTTGTGTGCATGCACATGCACAGAGGCATGCGGGGGGTCTCATGCGCATTAAACGATGGAAGAAAAAATTTAAAAAATATAATTGTCTTGAACCAGGACATTAGCAAATCATAAACCTTATAGCTGCGTACATATTTTCTTAAGTTTAGGCTTGTTGTAAAAAGCAAAAATGAACTATTTGGACTGTTTTCCCTACAACATATGATCACTTTTCCTCCCATAGAATGTTGATAGGAAATTTATTTACAAAAAAAAGGGGGGAGGAATGGCTATTTAATATATACATGTATATTTACCATTTTTTTCAAGATGCATAAATTGTATATTCTTTAGTATAATAATGGCTAGGATTGTACCTGATAATATGGAATGGAATAGAATTCTTTATTGGCCAAGTGTGATTGGACACACAAGGAATTTGTCTTAGTGCAAATACTCTGTCATGCCTCTGTTGGAGACTGGCTCCAAGGGAGAGGAGGAACAGCCAACAGGGAGTGAAAGTGTGGCTCCAGAGGTTGTGGAGGAGGTTGGGGAAGGGCACAGGCTGGCTGGGCAGTCAGAGGAGGACCCAGGCCCATCCCCACTCCATCCTAGGGCATGCAGGGAGGAGAGGATAAGGGAGAAATGTGAATGGCGTGGTCTATGGGGAGGAAAGGGCCTTGATCCCCTTCATGGGCTGCAGCTGTGAGAACTATTTAAAACAACAGACTGCACATGAGCCGTGCAGGAAACAAAGCATGAAAATATTTCTAATCTGTTCATTCTTACCTGAGTTTGGTGTCCTTCCCAGTGTGTATTCCAATACCTGTGGACTTCTTCAAGCCCTTATCTTGCCTGGCTTCCTTAATTGCTTCAGTGTGGTTTGTGTTGTTTTTTTCTAGTTATAATTTATAGGTATTTTTAGTTTAATCAGCATTTCCTCCTTTTTGCAACTCTTTGTGGGGGAGCTTTTCGTCTCCAGTCAAGGATATTTGGAGCTTTGAAACCGAGTTGAAGGAATTAAAGGGACTTCACCCGTTTTTGTGCCTGTGTTGTTTTTGTATCCCACCCTGGGTCATCACTTACTCTCAGTATACATAACAGATACATTCGTCAAGAATCAGAAGGTACAACACTTAATGATAGTCATAAGGTACAATAAGCAATCAAATCATACTAGGAAACAGTCAATATAAATCATAAGGATATTTACATATTTACTGAACTGTGTATTGCAAGGTCTTTGACTCTATCTGTACCAAAGAATCTTTTTTATTTTGGCGCAACTTTTTAAGCATAGGTACACTTATGGCATAATTCTGGCCAAGTATTTTAATGATTTCTCCAAATCATAGATCATTATTAGCCAAATTAGGTTTACTCATTCTAGTTCCTCCAGTTCCTACCTCTTGTTCTTTTCTTCTCTTCTGGAGGAAACCACACAAATGTTACCATGGCTTCATTTTTCTAAGTACATAAAACATTTAATTAAAGCAATGACTTCATCTGTTCCACCCAGATAATAATTTATTTTTGGAATTAAAGATCTAATGTTTTGGCTCCCTATCCACCCCCTTCCCCTTGGTCTTAATGAATGAACTTGGCTGTTTCAGCATGTTTATCAGCCATGCTATGAAAGGTAAAATAAGGATGTGGGAGTTTCGGCCTCCATGTTCAAACACCATGTGAAACAGATTTTATTTATTTATTAAATAAATGTATATGCTACCCATCTCACTGATAAAATAACTCTAGACTGCAGTTGTGGTAAATGCATTTCCCATCTGGAACATGGCATGACCCCACCACCTACTGAGAAGGTTAAAGCAAGCCTAAGGACCTGAGGGAATGTTTTGCTTATCATTGGCTGAAAAAGTTGCACCCACTCATCTCATTGGCTGTGGAATTGTGGGAGGGAGTTCTGACCTCGAATTAAAAGGGGTTCACTCAGGCAGTGAAAAGGTCATTGGTCTGGATAAGAAAATGAACTTTGTAATACTTTCCTCCCAGCACCCTCAACAATGAAGTTGCTTCACATGTTGAAGTGGCTGAACAAGAAAGGGAAACATGGATCTAAATTCAGGGATTCAAAATGTAGATACCCTGTTCCATTTCTTCTTCTTCTCCCCTCCCAAGTTTCTCTTTCATTCTCCCTCAAAGCCTTCAAAACTGCTTTTGTCCTTGGAACCTGCCCTTTTATACTGGAAGACCTCTACTTATGATTGCAACCGAACCTGGAATTTTGGTCATAAGTCCCTGTGGTTGTACACCAAATCACCATATGCCTGGACTCTATTCTACAGCCATTGTTACAATGGTTTTTTAGTGAATCAGATCATCATAAGTCCAAATCCAGCTTATCCAATGGGTATTCTTGCCTGCAAACAGCAAAATAGTCACAACACATGATCCTGAGACACTGCATAGTCATATATATACTTCCGTTGTCAAGTGTCCAAAAAGCAATCACATGATCTTGAGGGTGGTGTGGTAGTTGTAACTTTTGAGGACAGGCTGTAACATTTTTTTCAGTCCATCATAACTTTAAATGATCATTATGCAACTGGTTTTAAGTCAAGCATTGATGATTGGACATTATATAACTTAAATAGCATTTACATGAAGACCATAAAAAGTATTGATATTTGTAGATGTGTAACTTAGAATACATATTTATATAAAGACTATACAAGAAGAGTTTAAGTCCTTGGTTTTAATAACATAATTTCATATTACTTCCATTAATAGAGCTTTTTTACATTTATGTAGTAGTGTTGTGGAAAGTGGGCATCTTATACAACTGATATTTAGAGGGGGACAATACAAGGTCATCCATGTGGAAAATAGAACTAATATAACCAAAGTGAAAGCTAAGTTGGAATTTTGCTTCCAAAGAGAGAGTGATGATGCCATATAATACTGCCTAGAATGTAAATGTAATAGGAGTGTACAACCTACCTTATCCAAATAAAATGAGAGGCATCCTAAACATCAAATGGCTAGAAAACAGTAATGGGAATACTATTAGTGTTGGGTTAAAATAAACTGGACTCCACCATAATGGAATGAGAAGCATGGTGAGAGTTGGCTCGATAAACTTTCATAGTGAGTTCTTAAAGCCGCTATCCTAATAGTCAGACTTGGAATGATTATGCCGTAAGATCAGTTCCACAGCTGACCTTGTGCATCTTTGGTTTATAAATTCAGGCTGTGGCTGGGTTTGTATAACATAGTATGCTAAAACAGCCAGTTTGTGACATGTTGCATAGATCCCTGCAATTAGGGTAATTCAGTGAACCAAGAGTAGATAACCCCAATTAGTCTATTGTGCAAACAGAATTTTGAACTCAGTTTATGAGCTTTAACTTGCAAACTGTAATACTTTCAAGAATAATGTGATGTGGTCTCTATGCAGCAAGCTTTTGGAATAGGCTAATTATGTGGCTGTTCCTCAGGTCAGCATAACTTCATGGGTACATTCAGTGCTGGAAAGAATGGGTACATTCATGGGTACATTCAGTGCTGGCTTATTCCAGCAAAGGAACATATATATGTATGTCCTAGGGAAGAGAAATTGGTTGCTCATCTTCCCTCCTAATCCTTTCATTTTATTCTAATGCAATTATTACACCTCTATCAATTTGCTCCCCTAGGAATAGCTTGCATCTTCAAATGTATCCTGTTCACATCTTAAAACAGATAACATATAATGTGAATTGGAATGGGCCTTGTAGGTCATCTAGTCCAAACCCCTGCCCAAGCAGGGGACCCTACACCATTTCTGATAAATGGACGTCCAATCTCTTCTTGAAAGTCTCAAGTGATGACGGTCCCACAACTTCCGAACAATTGGTGTGAATCAATAGAGATTGATTCTACCTGTCTGAAATGCTGTAGGCTGGTCTCCTGCTTGAGCAGGGGGTTGTACCTCCAAGATCCCTTCCAACTCTGTTATTCTGTTGTTCTGTTATTCAGAAACAAAAGATTGGGGCTTTTTAAATTATTATTGCAGGAATAGCTGCAGAAGAATGCTATCAATGGCAGCTTCCAGTGATATAGTCTGTTAAAAACGGTACTGAGAGACATGCCAAATGTAATGGTGACATTTTCTTTATGAATCAAATGTAATAATAGTGGGTTTTCTGCAAATACCATGGAATGAAAGTCTATGGATGGTTAGTTTCATTGTCAAAATTGGCTGTTTCATCTTATAATATGTATGTGATTATTAGCTGAGGAAATTTCAATGCTGCTGGTTACACCGGAAAGTCAAATACACATTCTGGATGAAGACAGTGCAAACCACTTCATTAATACTTCTAAGAATATTTCATGATTTTTTTACCCCTAACTTGCAGGAATCAAGCTTAACTTGAGAGTGTTTTTATCTTTTTTTAGAGATCTGAAAAACATTAAGCACTGTAATTAATTTTTATATGACAGGAGGTAGAGTGAAATAATATGGACTCCACCACAGTGAATGAGGCACATAGATAGCATATAAAGTTGTTATGGAGTGTTCAATATGTCATTTCAGTAGAGAGGGTTAAAGAAAAATGTCAAAACTAAGAGCTGGATTATGAGAAGGAAGAAAAATAACAGATCTCTTCAGTCTTCAAGAGAAATTTAAATTCTGTCTGCTTCCTCCACTTCCACCAGTACCATCCAATTCTAGTTTTAGTGCTGGAACTTTTTTTTTTTTTTGCTTACTAATTTTGGGAGGGAAGGTTCTTAAACTGAGAAAGGTGATATTCCTTTCAGGTAAATGTTCATCAAACATAATAGTTGTCTCATAGTTATATTGAGTACTGGCAGTTACGGTCATAGCTACCTCCAGGAATAAAGTTGGGGTTAGGTGTCATCTGAATAAACTTGATGCTCAATTCCAGGTTGGTTGATGAAACTGTATTATTACAAAGACATTTGGGGTTTCCTTTGTCCCCCATGAGGTACTCATTACCATTTCCCCCCCTTGTGGGCTGTTTTCTCCATGCAGGAGAAATAAGCACAATTTGAAGTTCACCCCCTTTATCAAGTTACGTAGCAATGTTTAAACTTAGCTAATCCGGCAAGAGAAGACTGAAATACCAATGGAGGCAAAAATATTTGACCTTACGTGCCTTAAACCTACAGTGGGTCAAGTGGGGTTTGGGTAGATGTTAGAGATGTGCAGAGCCCAAGAAGATGTGTTTTATTTCAATGCTTGTATAGACTGAGCAGTTTTCAAGTTTAGTACATTTCTAAGGATTTTGTTTTAAGTTTGGAAAAATATTTCTTAGTGTGGGTGAAATTTATTCTTGTGTAATGCTCAAGTCAGCTGTGCTAAATAACTCCAAGATATTTTGCAGCATTTTGATCTCCTGTCCCTCAGTTTTTAGAAGGCTTGAATTGCAGTTATAGGAAGCATTTGTTGCTTTGATTTCCTTAGTGCTTGTGGGATTGCTGTCTGGCTACTTCAAAAACACCCACCTCAATGAGAAAATGTTAAATTACCTGGTATCTCTAATTTGAGCAATCAGTGAAGTAGAGCAATTCCCAACCTTGGTATTACATTTGGGGAAGGGAAAATCCCTTTATTAGTTGACTTCTGCTTAAGGCAAGTGTTTGTTTTGTTTTGTTTTAATTATGAAAATCCAATCCCTGATAAAAATCTGAGTGATTCTTTCAGTACCTACTACTAAAAAGAAGTCAGTTTGAATTTTGACACCACTTCTCCTCTCCAAAAGAACAAGATCAAACAAGATCATAAACACAAAATTCCCTTATGCTGCCAATTTCCCTGCTTTCTCATCTAGCGGTTGTCTACTGCCACTAAAATGTATGCAAGATAGAATCGTGTGCATTTATGCATATTTATGTTATAGATAAATGTACAGAGCAGGGGCCATATTAAAAAAAACCCACAGGAGCAAAGAAATAAGGAACTCTACATCTGTCTCTCCCATAGGAATGCATTGAAAAAAAATTTTTGCATCTGCAGACTGGAGGCACATCTGGCCCATTTTTCAAGTCAATGTTTCTTCCCTCCTGTAATAAATTTTGTTCTGTTCAGTTTTCAAAGAATTATATCCAGACTAATGGACAAGATCTACATTATTTCTTTCCAATCTTCTGTTGGCTTGGAAGGAATAAAATAATAGTTGTAACCACTGATTAAAATAAACTGCCTTGAAATTAAGACATTCTTTTATAAAAGCATTTGATCTCTCCATATGGGTATATAGATACAACTGTTCTGTTTTACATAAAAATATTCTCTTACATAGGCAAAGATATATGTATAGTTAGAGGTTGTAGGAATCTGTATTCAGCAAGTGTATATTTATACTTATTCTAGAATATACTTATTCTATAGCAGCCTAAAGTAATCCATGCTTCCTACTGGTAAGGCCTAATGTAGTCCATGCTTCATATCCCAGGTAGGTATGATTAATTTGGCTAGGAGATGGCTGCTTCCTCAAATGTAAATTGGCTGGAAACCAGGAAAGAAATCTTTGGGGAACCAAGCAGTTTTTTCTTTCCCTCTTCATAATCCCTGAGACTCTCCATGATCAGAGATTCTGATTTTCCATTCCAATGTAGAATTTCCATTGACCAGAGACTAGCCATGCAAATAATAATCTACTTCAAATGAAAGGCAACATAAAAGGAAGGCTAGAAGGTTTAAACCACTGTTTTATCCATCTTGGCCGTCTGCTTTCTGTTTGCTTTCATTATTTGCAATCTCTGCCTGTTTGCTTCCTTTCAACTCCCTCTTCCTGTTAACTCTAGTCTCAACAAATGAAAGACAACCTGTTTCTTGTTCAGATGTGCAGATAATGATTTGAGAGAAAACTTAATCATCCTTCCTACTTAAAGTCAAAGATTATGTAGAGAGTATACAGGGTGATTTGCTGACCATCCTCTTCTCACATTGGTTTGTTTTGAAACCAAAATTGTGGGGAAGGAAAGAATACTGATGTATGAAGCAAAGAGGGAGATAGTGGTATCATAATGTTAGCTATTATTTCTGGGCAAAAATAAAGATGATTTTTATGTGCATGCCTAATGCATTCCAGAATAATAGAACAATTAATATCTGTTTTTTTCTCTAACTATATTATGCAAGAAAATATTAAGATACAAGATCTGATCTTCCTTAATGGTGGAAAGGGAACAGCATTGTCTTCTCTATTTGTACCTTCTTGCATCAATAGACTTGAGAATATTGTGAGGCTGCAAAGCTTTCCTAGTCTACCAGCTTTAAGTGGATTTCTTATTTCTTCTTTTGTCTGTTTGTTTTCTTGTTTTTGTTTTGTTCACTTTTGTTTCTGAAATACATTGGGTTTCCCAGAGACTGTAAGAACCTAAAGTACATACATACATACATACATCTTTGGTTACTCAGGTTTTCTCCCGCGTAAAATTGGAAGTATCATGGTGATGTTTCGACGAAGTCTCATTCGTCATCTTCAGGCTTGTGTCTTTGGCTTTGTGCTTCTCGGAGTAATGTGAGCTTGCAGCTGCTTCTTTCTTTTAACTGCTAGTGGGGGTGTGACTTGGGTGGGGGCTTGGCTGTGTTCTGATTGCGTGAGGGGTGTTCTCATTGGGGGGTTTGCTGTGTTCTGATTGGCTAGGGGTGTGTTCTGTTCAGATGGGGGCTTGGTTGTGCTCAGGTTAGTCTTAGTTGCTGGGGGATTTGAGCTTGTGAGCTGTGATCCTGTTTGGCTTCACGTTCGTGGTCATGCCACATCTTCATGGTGGATGTCGGTTCACTTCATGTATGGGTCGGAGGGGTTTGAAGCGGGTAGTGATGCAGCTGTGGTACGGCTTCTGGCCTGTGGTCATGTCTCATCATCTGTGTGGGTGTGAGTCTGTTTTCTACATAGAAGTGTGGTGGTAGCATCTTGTGTGTCCCTCGTGGGTGTGAGTCTGCTGTCATTCTTCATGTTAGGTACTCATTTGTTAATGAGGGCGGGTTGTGTTTTTGGAGGATCTTGCTGATTTTGTCTGTAGTGCCTTTTATATATGGGAGGAGGCTTTGCCGTTCTCTTGTTCTCTGTCTTGGATTTTTTTATAAAAGGCACTACAGACAAAATCAGCAAGATCCTCCAAAAACACAACATTAAGACAGCATTCTGCACAAACAGAAAAATATCCACCATCCTAAGAAACCCTAAAGACAAAATTGTGTTAGAAAACCAAGGAGTATATGAAATCCCTTGCACCGCCTGCCCCACCACATACATAGGACAAACTAACAGAAGAATAAGTGCTCGCATTGAAGAACATAAGAACTCAATCAAAAAAGAACCGACCTCTTCCCTGGTCGAGCACCTCAAAGCCATAGGACATGAGATTGACTTTAAAAATACCAGAACTATTGCCAAAACTGAACACTTCAACAGAATAATCAGAGAAACCATAGAGATAGAAAAACGCCCACATAGCATGAATAAATGAGATGACACCTCCCACTTACCAGCCCTTTGGAAACCCGCCCTCACGAACAGATGAATACCTAACATGAAGAATGACACCAGACCCACACCCACGAGGGCCACACAAGATACTACCACCAACTTCCATGTAGAAAGCAGACCCACACCCACACAGAAGATGAGACATGACCACGGATCAGAAGCCGCACTGCAGCTGCATCACTACCCACTTCAAACCCCTCCGAGCCATACATGAAGCAAACCGACACCCACCATGAAGATGCAGCATGACCACGAACTCGAAGCCAAACAGCAAGATCACAGCTCACCAACTCAAATCCCCCAGCAACTAAGACTAACCTGAGTACAACCAAGCCCCCACCTGAACAGAACATGCCTCCAGCCAATCAGAACACGGCCAACCCCCCAACCAATCAGAACACAGCCAAACCCCCTGCCAATGAGAACACCCCCCCACCCAATCAGAACACAGCCAAGCCCCCACCCAATCAATAAGACTATTTTTAGGGTCCTCACGTTTCCACTGTTTGCTCATTTTTAGGCTTAAAAATTATTGATGTTTAAGCGGAAAGAATATTCTGTAAGTAAAACAAAACGAGTGGATAGAATAGGATTCTTAATACTAGACTGATCTGATTTAAAAATGAAATATAAAGAGCCTTAAAGCAGAATTCAACCTTTGTTGACTTCTTCAGGGGGAGTATTTTTTTTCTTAAGCAAAACTCAAGACAATTGGTTTCAAAACTGGATTTTAAAAAAAGTAAAAAGTTGTCTTTTTTCCCTCTAAGTATAGATAATTGAACAAGCTGTAATTCTAAAGTGTTCAATTGCTAAAGTACAACCTAGCTGCTAAGTGGCAGTGTAATGCATAATATTAATAAAAAAATATGTTGTTGTTAGTCATAAAGTTGTGTCCGACCCATCGTGACCCCATGGACAATGTTTCTCCAGGCCTTCCTGTCCTCTACCATCCCCAGGAGTCCATTTAAGCTCATGCCTATTGCTTCAGTGACTCCATCCAGCCACCTCATATTCTATTATCCCCTTCTTCTTTTGCCCTCAATCGTTCAGTAAAAATATAGTCATATAGTAATAGAATAGAACAGAACACAACAGAACAGAATAGAATGACAGAGTTGGAAGGGATCTTGGGAGTCTTCTAGGTCAACCCCTACTCAGGCAGGAAGCCGTATACAATTTCAGAAAATGGTTGTCCAATCTCCTCTTAAAAACTTCCAGTGTTGGAGCATCCACAACTTCTGGAGGCAAGTTGTTCCACTGATTAATTGTTCTAACTGTCAGGAATTTTCTCCTTAGTTCTAGGTTGCTTCTGTCCTTGATTAGTTTCCATCCATTGCTGCTTCTCCTGCCTCCTCTTTGTGCCAATCTCTGAGATATTGGAATACTCCTAGTCCTTCTTTTCATTAAACTAGACATATCCAATGCCAACAACCATTCTTTATATGTTTTAGCCTCCAGTCCCCTTGTCATCTTTGTTGCTCTGCTGCTTTTTAGAGTTTCAAAAGAGTATAGTATAATAGTACTAAAATAGCATAGTATAGTCAGCAATGACTACCAGAGTAAAATCTGCAGGGACTCTGTTATCGTCTTTTTAACTTTCATTTTTTAAAAAATATATACATTTAAATTACATGTTTGTAACCAGTAAATAGTTATAGAATACATCCTTGCTCTATACTATAGGATCACAAACCTGGGATGTCCCAAATGTCCTTTTTTAGGAGGTAACTAGAATTTCTTCTTTTTTCTTTTGAAGAAAAATTTTGCTTCTTATCCAAGAAATGTCTTCAGAAGAAAAAACAAGAAAGTCCTGTTGCCTCCTGAAAAAGTACCTTTGGGACAATCATGACCTGAATGACTAAAAATCTCTATGGACTTTCACAAACCTTGGACAAATTGGTTTCTTGCCAGTAAAATATACTTCCTTCCTTCCAGTTGCCAGATGAAAGCTAAGCAGAGAAATTGGCATTTGTAACAACAAATGTGGCAGAAAAATGCATAATTAGAGCTCTTCTTTCCACCTTTTCAAAAAAGTAGGTTGGGCTAAGTTTTTAACCCTAAGTTAAAGGCCAGCCATTAAATGTTTGGACTTGCTTATCATTTGAGATGATAATACTAGCTATGCTTTTATTGAGGGATGAATAATCACCCCAAATACTAGTTTCTGTGGAATAGAAAACTGAGGTTTCAGATAGGGTGTATAGGCTCCTTAATGGACCATTATACTAAAAATGGTTTGATGCTTTCCAGCTGTTCTGAAATCCAACTCTTAGATTCCCAGGCAACACGCTCACTTGACGTTCTGGAAGTTACAGATTTAATACATCTGGAAACCATGTCGGCAAATGCTATATTGAACTAATAGTTAACAGTAAAACAAAACTTATTAAAAGATGTATTCAATAGCTGAATTTGTCATTATATGCAGGTGGGTTATTCAAAATTCAAGGCAAAAAAAATTGTTGAAGACTGAACTGCAAATAATATCCTGGTAAATGTCTGATACATAAGTTACACTTGGGAGAAAAAGCCTTCCCAGCCAGACTTTTAAAAACAATCATTTTATCGCATTTATTAGTTATACATTACCGTTAGTAAGTTAGGCATTGTTAAATAATCATTACAGACAGAACTTAGTCCAATATACCTTCAAGATGAAAAAAGTCAGAGATAAAATCACTTTGGGAAAATAGAAGAGGTGTTGTGAGCAATCTGATTCTTTTACTATCTTGTATCACAAGTCAGAACATGTTTTCAAAATTCCAAATGTGTCCCCTGGCCTAAAATACTACATACAGCAACAAAAGAAGTTATTAGTGTAGAATTTCCTAATACTAGCTAATGCAATTACAGCTATCAACCAAGAAAAAGAACGAATTCACTCTGTCCAATTAGAATTCCTAAAAGCAACAATACCCGCATCACTAAAGTCTATTAAGAAAAGCAAAACCGAATGCAGCATGCATAGAAGTGTTCACAGAAAAACTGGTGAGTTTTTCAAAAAACACATATAACTTGAGAAATGAATTGCTACCAGCAAGTTGAAACCTATCCTATATTACTGTTTTCTGTTTAGTGCCCAGGATCCTTTTTCAAAGTATCCATATAAATCCAGTTACTGGAAAATTCTTCCAGCTCTATTTTTAAAAGCTGCTTTTCTCCCTTATCATGAATTCACACATTGTAGTTGGAAAAGGCATTCTGCCAAGTATTTGCATTTAGAAGAGTACAGTATTTGCAGAGACTCGTGAGGTGTTTTGACTTTGTCACACTGGAGATCTTATGGCAGCTATCTGAGCTTTGGTTTTCTTGTGGTAGCAGTGAGTATGAGTGGCCAGAATTACTACGGTGACCAAACTGTAGCTTGCTTTGCTTCCTAGTGCTGTTAGCCAATCAAATGCTCCTAAACAATATTTATGGCAGTACAAGTTGTCCTTGACTTACAACAATTCATTTAGTGAATTACAACGGCACTGAAAAAAGTGACTTATGACAATTTTTCACATTTATGACCCATGGCCATGTGATTTACATTCGAATGCTTGACATGTGGTTTACATGTATGACGATTGCAGTGTCCTGGGGTCATGTGATCCCCTTTTGCTACCTTCTGAAAAGAAAAGTCATTGGGGAAGCCAGATTCACTTAACAACATAAATTTTGGGCTCAATTGTGGTCATAAGTTGAGGACTACCCCTAAACCATATTTTGTGTTTCTATACAAAATTGTTCCAGTTGGATATTGTTGGAATAATATCTGTTTTTGTATCCTGTAATGTTAACTGCACTATAGCTATCATATCGGCACATTACATTTATTTGTCATTATGAAATCAGTTGTGAATTTCATTTACAGTTGTTCTCAATGAGGAAGATTGTTATAGTCAATGCATAAATTTATCTGGAGATTCTTTAACAGGCTGAAAATTAATCTGGACTAAAAGTGATTCTAATCATTCATATATTCTCCACAAAATTTTAGGAACTAATACTGAAAATATATGGTCCTCATGTAAATGTTTAAAATTTACTAGAGTTTATCCATTGGGCTCTCAGTTTTAAACTGCTTTTGTCTGTAGTATGCAGTTCTAAAAACAGCAAAAATAGGCTGTGGAACAATTTGCTATGATTGTAAACTTGTGCAGGTACACAGAGAAAAAGAAAGTGCTGTATATTTTAACTCTTAGGAATGAACTGCCTTATCGGCAATACATAAAAAACTATTGAGGATTGTACAGAGTAAATATCACTATACCATACCAAATATAACATGCCAGAAGTTGGTTCATTTCACTTGTGTTGGCCTGTTTTATATCACATATTGTAGAGCTAAAATGTGATTTCATAATTTTTATTAAATTTTCTTTTAACATCCAGAGGTCAGAAGATTTGAATTTGCTTAAATATATTTAACAGATTTCAATTTACCAAATATGTTGTATTTTATGAGATATTTGATTAGTGCTAGTAGCAGTGGTGGGATTCAATTTTTTTTACTACCAGTTCAGTGGGCATGGCTTGGTGGGTATGGGAGGGGAAGGATACTGTAAAATCTCGAGTCAGAGGTGGTATTTGCCGATTCTCCGAACTACTCAAAATTTCCACTACCGGTTCTCCAGAACTGGTCAGAACCTGCTGAATACCACCACTGGCTGGTAGCAAGAATTTGACTATATCAAAAATAAAATGCTTCTGGTATCAACATTAAAATGTTTCTGGTAATGGGACTTTTAACTGTTACTAACAGAATGGAGAGTATTAAACAAAACAAAAATATTTAGTTTAAAATAAGTAATTGAATCAAATCAGTTTTTTCCTTGGGTAGGGTTAGCAAAGATTGAGGGAGCTTAAAATAACAAATGGTAGATTTTTAATAGCTTGAGATAATAAATGGTAGATTTTCAAAGGACTGCAAGAAAAACCGTGATTATCAAAATTTATTCACCTGGTTGTTGGGGCTCTAGGAATTAAATGTAATTTAATTTTTAAAAATTAATTAAGCTAAATTAATTTTAATAATTTTAAAATTGCTCACTCCTACATTGACAATATTTATAGAATACAGATTATTGTGGACAAAAGTTAGGGTTAGGTTTTCATACTTGAACTGTTCATACTTGAACTGTTCTCTTAATTCTCTCCTACCATGAAGAGTAAAAGATCTTAATATATCATACGTGTAAACTTTATGCCAAGCAAACTAGGTATTTGATATTCAGAATAAGACTACTATTTAGTAAATATGTGCAGAATTAGTATGCATAAATCATTTTATGAAATAACTTGGAAGAAGTATCAAATAATCATTCAGTACAATGAGATTGATAAATGTAGTATTTCAAAACATAGTGAGATATCAGGGGAGAACTTTCAGTGATTAAAATTCCTCAGTGTGTCTCAAATATTGGAGAAGAAGTATCAATAATCAGTATGTCTATAAAATGATACTTTTATAGATTACCAGCTCATTTTTGCTCTGCCATGTCTATGGAGATTCTCAATCATCCGGGTCATGGTTGTCCCAAAGGTGCTTTTTCAGGAGGCAACTGGACTTTCTTGTTTTTCTTTGAAGTTCACTTCTCATCCAAGAAGCTTCTTCAGCTCTAACTGGATGGTGGATTGAATCCTTCCATTTCCCACCATCCAATCAGAGCTGAAGACACTTCTTGGATGAGAAACAAATATTTTTTTTAAAAAAAAAAATCCAGTTGCCTCCTGAAAAAGCACCTTTGGAACTATCTTTTAGCATAAACTTTAGCATTCCCCATTAGGAGAATGAACGCATACAGGGAGACGTATTGAGAGAAGTGTTTGAATAATACACACACAGCACACAGATACACTGTACAGTAAATGTAGGTTTTTACTTCCAGAAAGGTTTTAGCAAAGTTCAAAACAATTAGTCCAAAGTCATTCACAGGTAAGGTCAGTCAGTTTTTAGTCCAGGGATAATCCAACAACAAAGTTCAGTGTCAAAAACAGTTCAGTATCAGACTTATATCAAATCCAGAAATAGCAATTAGGAAAAATGGAGGAACGGCAATACTCTCCAACAGAAGGAAAAACAGAGACTCACTTCACTGAGACTCTTCTGAGACTAAGACTAAAACAACCCAGCTTTCTGGCTCCATCTTATGGCTGTTTGAGTAACCACACCCAATTACAATTTTTTGCATTTTCTTAAAGATACAGTTTTAAAATGTCTATCTTGGTTTATATATTTCCAACCCAAATAGCTGTTAGGTGACTTACATTCCTAACATTCCAAACATTTGTCTGAGGATTGTCTTCCTCCCTTACTCTCTGTCATCAGTACCGTCTCCTGTGTATCCCTATCAATGGGATGGGAAATTTTAGAATGGAATTTTAAAAGTCTGCTTGAAAATCTTTCTTCTGTGAAAAAAACTCTACACGTTTTTCTCCTGGGTTGAAAAGAGAGAGGAGAGGATAGTAAGTTTTTTTCCCTCCAGTATTCCCATGGCATTTTCAGTCCTATTCACAATATTCTCTACAGTCTTTGCCAGAATGAAGCTCTAGGAGTGAATGAAATTATTGTATGTTGAAACTGTTTGCACCTCCAATATTTGCTCTGGTTTTGTTCCTCCCAGTGAAGCTTTGAGCAAGCTGTTGGCTTTTTATCCAGACTTGGTCTGCCATATTTTTCACCTTGGAATCAAAGTAAACTTTAGAACACTGTGTCCTGTATTCATTAATATAGGGACAAGTTCAAGCAAGGATAGACTGTAGACAAAGATCTCCTGTTTCTAGTATAGGACAACAGGCATAGCTGTTTCAGGAATGTTCTAACTTGCGTTGGAGTCTTTGAAAGTCTAGTAACTTTTTTTTTGCTTGAGGGATTTGATTTCATGAGCTTCCTAATCCTGCCACTTCATCACTGATATTTTTTATTGGTATAACTGACCTACTGAAATAGGCTGGATAACAGAGTTTAGTCTATAAAAAAGCCAGCTGTAGTCTATTGGAGCTAATCAAGAAGCCTCTTTATTTACATGTAGCAAGTTGCTATAAAGAGCACAACAAACAATAAGGTGATAAACTATTTGTTTTTATTTAATTATATTTATTTACTAGTTTTCCTCCATCTTTATTGCTTTATAAGTAACTTAAAGCAGTAAATATACCAGAGGCTTCCTCGTTTCCCCCACAAGAACTTTGTGAGGTGAGTTGGGCCAATAGTCACTCAGCCAACTTTCAAGCCTAAGGCAGGACTAGAACACACAGTCTCCTGGTTTCCAGGACAGCACCTTCACCACTTCACCAAACTATGTTTTAATCTTTGCATTAACACCAACATGTCCATAGCTACATTATGACCAGAAGCACTTATGTTGGATGGAAGATCTGCCTTTAAAGGTAGAGTCTATCGATATTCTCAGTCATCTAGGTCATGGTTGTCCCAAAGGTACTTTTTGTGTTTTTCCTTGAAGATGTTTTGCTTCTGATCTAAGAAGCTTCTTCAGTTCTGAATGAATGGTGGAGGATGGAAGGATGGACGCAAAATCTCTTCAAGGAAAAACAAGTCCAGTTGCCTTTTGAAAAAGCACCTTTAAAGGTAAAGGTTTCCCTGTCCAGTCATGTCTCACTCTAGGGCATTTTGCTCATCTCCATTTCTTGGCCGAGGGAATCACATTGCCTGAAGACAGTTCCATGGTCATAGGGCTAGCATAGCTGTACACCAAAGGCACACAGAATGCTGCTACCTTCCGACTCAATGCAAGAAGCCTTGCAAATAAAATACCTGAATTTCTCCTCTTACTAAATATGGCTAAATTCGACATCATATTTGTCTGTGAAACATGGCTCAATGCATCTCTCCCTGACTCCATTACCACAGTAAGAGACTATCATGTTTACCGATCAGATCGTGAAATTCGTAGAGGAGGTGGTGTTGCTATCTTCTATAAAAAGTCCTTACATCTAAAAAACATCCAAGTTACCCAGGAGCTTGCTCTTCCTGAGACCATCATCTGTGAACTACCCTTAAATATCACATTTCAATTCTTACTATGTTACAGAGCACCCAATTATGACATCGAACATGTAAACAAGCTAAATAAACTACTCACATGGGCAGCATCCTGCCCACACGCTTTTATCTTTCTTGGTGACTTCAATCTACCTCATATTGACTGGACCCTAAATGAATGTACAACTGAACCCATACACACAACCTTCTACAATGCTGTTACAAATCTGGGACTGGAACAACTGGTAACCAACAACACTAGACTAAACAACTGCCTCGATCACATCTTCTGCAATAGTTTGAATTTAATTTACGGAATACAAACTAAAGAACCCTTTTCCAGCAGTGACCACAATATGATTGACTTTTGTCTCAACATACGCCCACACAAAAATCACAATGACATAATCCCCAATTATAACTTCAAAAAAGGGAACTATGATCTTATAGACAACAATTTCTCATTCATTGATTGGCAATCTCTATTCACTGGATACAATACTGTAGAAGACCATTACAATATATTTTTACTTGAAGTCAAAAGAGTCAACAAACTATATGTACCAACAACAACTCCCAAAACAAAACAAAAAAACAGATTACCCATAACAATAAGGAAACTCCAATCCAAAAAGAAATCCCTTGGGCACAAAAACAAATCTGGTCACGTTGCCAACTTTAAAAGCCAATACAAAAATTTATGCCACCAGATAAAGACTGAATGCACCAATTATCACATTAAACAAGAGGAAAACCTTCTACACATCAATTCCATCTGCACTTTCTACAATTTTGTAAACAACAAACTAAAAGACTCAAAGTCCATCCCACCACTAAAAGAACTGAATGGTAAAGACTGCAACGATGACACCATTAAAGCCAACCTCTTTAACACATTCTTTGGCTCAGTATTTGTAAACAGCAATGGATCATGCCCAGTATTTCCTAGCCAAACCACAGAAAACTACAATGATCTAATACATATCGATTTTACAGAAGACAATGTTGAAAAAGCACTACGCAATCTAAAACCATCTCTATCTATTCCAGACGGAATATGTGCCTACTTCTTAAAAAAGCTATCTACTGCCATAGCAGAACCTCTAAGCATAATCTTTGAAAAATCTTTCAGGATCAGCTCCTTGCCTAACCTATGGTCACAAGCCATGGTCATCCCCACCTTCAAAAAGGGAGACCCCAGCCTAGTTGAAAATTACAGACCAATCTCCTGTAAAGTCATGGAATCAATTATTAACCAATCCATTATCCTCCACTTAGAGACAAACAACCTACTCTTCAAGAAACAATTTGGTTTCAGGAAAAAAACTATCCTGTAATCTGCAACTCTTACACTGCAAAAACATATGGATACACAACTCGATCAGGGCAAAGCAATAGACACAATCTACATAGACTTCTGTAAAGCCTTTGATTCAGTGGTACACGACAAACTACTCCTAAAACTAAAATCTTATGGTATCTCTGGACAACTGCAAAACTGGATAGAAGCATTCCTGTCAAACAGACAACAAATGGTCAAAATTGGGAGTGTCCTATCAAATTCTGTACCTGTCAATAGTGGTGTTCTAGGACCAACTCTCTTCATACTCTACATAAATGATCTCTGTGATCATATTAAGAGCAACTGCGTTCTTTTCGCTGATGATGTAAAGCTGTTCAATACCACAGACAATACTGCTACCCTTCAAAAAGATCTTGACTATGTATCAGAATGGTCAAACAAATGGCAACTTCAAATTTCAACAAATAAATGCTCTGTCTTAAATATTGGCAAAAAAAAATCAGCAAATAAAATACAAGCTGAATAGTCAAGATCTTGTTGATGATCCAAGCTCTGTAAAGGACCTTGGAATACTCATCTCTAATGATCAAAGTGCTAGAGCCCACTGTAACTACATAGCTAAAAAGGCATTAAGAGTTGTTAACCTAATCCTACGTAGCTTTTTCTCTGGTAATATCACACTACTAACTAGAGCATACAAAACATTTGCTAGACCAATACTCAAATACAGCTCATCAGTCTGGAACCCACATTACGTATCTGATATTAGCACAGTTGAGAAAGTCCAGAAATATTTCACAAGAAGAGTTCTCCATTCCTCTACTCATTGTAGAATACCTTATGCCACTAGACTTGAAATTCTAGACCTAGAAAACCTAGAACTACGCTGTCTTCGGTCTGATCTAGGTATGGTATATAAAATCATACATTGCAATGTCCTACCTGTCAATGAATACTTCAGCTTCAACCATAACAACACAAGAGCACACAATAGATACAAACTCAAGGTAGGGTTAGGGTTAGGGTTAGGGTTAACCGCACCAAACCGCACCAAACTTGATTGCAGGAAATACGACTTCGGCAACAGAGTGGTCAATGTCTGGAATACTCTACCTGTAGTTTCTTCCCTCACCCCAAAAACTTTAACCTTAAGACTGTCTACTATTGACCTCACCCCTTTCCTAAGAGGTCTGTAGGGGGTGTGCATAAGCGCAACAACGTGCCTACTGTCCCTGTCCTATTGTTTCTTTTATTTTTCTTATATGTACCCATTTCATGTATTCATAGCTATGTATATACTTATACCTATTATCTTGTAAGCAATTGACAAATCAAAATAAACAAATAAATAAATAAATAAGTGGTACCTAATAATCTACTTTTATTTGCATACCTTCAAACTGCTATGTGGTCAGGAGCTGGGTCAAGGAACAGGAGCTCATCCTGTTGCATGGGTCTCGAACCTAGGCTATCAAGCTCAGCGTCTATAACCCCTGTGCCATCGCTCACCCAATCCTTAATTTATCATTCTTTAATTTAGTCCATTTAAGGTTCAATAGAGAGCACCCAAAATGTGGAATCAACAGCACCTTGATTGGGCATTGCATCTATTATTACTTTTGGTGTAGCTAGAAAAAGAGATGTAGGTATATTCAAGTTTCAAATAGTGCTACACATAAAAATAAAATGGAATTTTATTTAGTATTCTCTTGAAACAAATGTCCATGATCCAGTTGCCAAAGGGGAAAAAAAAAACATGTTTCCGAGGCTTTCCTTGTGCTGTGAAAAGCTACAGCACAACCATTTGTATGAATGATTGCCCTTTCCTTTTATTGCCCTTGTATTTTATGCCTGAGTTGCCTTAGTCTGTCAGCAGGATTTTGATGGATTTGGTCTGCGTAATGGTGAACGTTGGAACAAATTCATCTGCCTCAGATACGTACCTTGGGAATCCTTTCAGTCGAGAGGATTAGCGTTTGAATATGGCAAGCCGTTCATCAAAAGAAACTCCCAACTGGGTTTAGAGATTCTAGAAAATCATGATTATAATAACAACACATTCTGAATCTGTTTCACGTCAATTGTTTCATGTTAGGAAGAGTGTTTTGATTCATTCAAACTACCACAGGGGTGGAGTAACTTTGTCTGTGGGGGGTCTTTGTTGGTTTCTGCTAATGTGTTCAACAGTTGGGAGATGATAGAGTTCAGGCCTCTCTGTAACTCTTAAAAAAAACTCCTGGAAAAAACCCTTTATTCTGCAAAACCCTCTACTATTACATTGCTTTTGATATTAATGAGTCCAATTTGTTATGGTAGCAATTAAGTTCTAAGGAATGGAAGTCCTAACAGCTGCATGTCAATTTAGCCGCACAAACCAATATATTTGTCCATAGTCTAGAATCAAAATACTTACAAAAACACCCCACATACACAAGAAATTTGAGCTTATTCATTCTAAGATTGTTTTGAAAGCAATGTTTAAATCAGCTTTTCTTCCCTTCTCTTGTATTTTTTTTATTTGCAAATGAACTATTTAAATTGACAGTCTTATCTGTCTGATGTTATCCAAATATATTGAAATGACAGTTCCAAGAATTCCTGGCCAGAATGGCATAAAATGCTGGAAGTTGCAATCCTCAAACAATTGGAAAGTAAATTGAGGATGTTTCTTCTATATTGAACTTCTGATGTACAATTAAATGAATTAAAAATAAGAAACAAATGCCAGTGGCCAATGAGATATATTTACAATGAACTGTGTTTATGTACATAAGTACTACATAAAGGCCATAGTTGTTTTTTGCTTGTATTCCATCCCAGAAATATACAGCCATCTTGGCTAATAGCCACTGATAGCCTCATCCTTCATTAATTTCCCTCCTCCAGGACTTTGTCTGGTACATTTTTAAAAGCCAGCCAAGTTGGAACCACTAACAGCACATTCCACACGTGTTGTGCGAAAATGCATTCCCTTTTTGTTCTGATTCTCTCACCATTCAGTTTCATTGGGTGACTCTGGGTTCAAATATAATGAAGAAGGATTTTTTTTCCTTTTCCATTTGCTTTGCATCATGCCTAATTTGACATTTTTATAATGTCCCAACTTACTCATCATCTTATTCCCAACCAAAATCTTTTTGTTTGTTTTGTACTTCTGAGCTACCGATAAATGAACACTTATGTTAAAAGCATTTTGTCTGGGTGCCGATAGCACTTTTAATTTCTAGACAGATTAGAAAGCCAGCAAAACTGGTATGATTAGAAACAACAGTGACTGAAAGGAGTATATATTTGCTAAGGGGAAGCTGCATTCTAGCAGTACAGCTTCCTATAGTGGTGGCCTCTCTACACCAGTGGTGTGCTGGTAAATGTTTAATAATAATTTATCAACATACCACCAAAACCAAACCCCATATTCCAATGCCTCCACATCTCACTATCACTGCTGACTCCATTTCTCCTACCATGCTATGCTAGCATGGTTAGCTGAACAATTGATAGGCATCCGAGCAATGTGGCTCAGGTTTGCTCTTAACAAACCAGCAAAATTCCAGAATATTTAACAGTTCACTCTTATGAGACAGTACCAGCTGTCTCTGCCACACCAATGTCCCTCTAGCTAAGTATTGTCATTGATTTCAGCTCTAGGAATCCAAATTCTGACCAAGATTCTTAACCTATATCTGAATGTTCAGATTTCACGTTCTTTGCATACCATTGAGGTGTACCACTGAGCTACGGCTAGTTTCTTTAAGTTCTTTTCTAGGTTATAATGTGAACATTCAACATAGCCTGTAGTTTTAGCTAGGGTTGGCCTATATTTGTGTATCTGGTCACTACTGTAGTGTCAGAAATAACACATGAAATATTGATTTATAAAATAAGGAAAATACATGTTCCAATTTGTTTGCCTTCCTCTCATTCTCCAGATACCAGATATCTAAATTTATCTAAGGGATTATATATTTCTGCAGGATTTTTCATTTTTATTTTTTATGTAAAACTGAACTTGATATTTCATTCAGTTAGACTTCAGTGAGTACTTTTATGTTGGCAGAACTGGCAAAACTCAAAGGATAAGAATCTCCATTTCTTCTGTGTCTTTTGAATTGTGTTTTCCCTGGGTCAAATTTATCTTTTCAGTTACTCTCTCATTTCCTTAAAGTTTGCCAACAATTATGAGACTTCGGAACACAATTTAGAGATCTGTATTTCTGCACAGCAGGTTTTTATAAAACACTCTAAATGTAGACAAAGCCTTGTTTGCAAAGAGAATATTTGGCAGATAGTATTGACAGCAGGGGTTGGTTTAAATCCAGATTTTGCAATCTTTGCCAACTCCTTAAACCATCCTCTTTGCTGTATATCGTGTGCAAGCATTCAATTAAGATAATATTTATCATCTGTGAAAAAATATTTTCTGAAATTCATATTCAAGATACTAAGGAAGAACAATTTTTTGTCTATTATTGTGAGTCTTATGTGAAAAGTGTAAAATTTTGTTGTTGTTCAGTTGTCAAGACATGTCTGATTCTTCACAACCCCATGGACCACAGCCAGGCCCTCTGTCTTCCACTATCTCCCAGAGCCTGCTCAAACCTACTGTGTTGATGACAGTATCAAACCACCTCACCCATCCCCTTTTCCTTTTGCCTTCAATCATTGCAAGTATCAGGGTCTTTTATAATGAGTCCTTTCTTCTCATTTGATGACCAAAGTATTTTAGCTTCAGCTTCAATATCTGTCCTTCCAAAGATCAGTCAGGGTTGACTTTCTTTAGGATTGACTAACTGGATCTCCTTTCAATCCAAGGGACTCTTTAAGAATCTTCTCCAAAACCATAATTCTAAAGCATGAATTCTTTGGTGTTCAGTCTTCCTTATGGTCCAACTTTCCCAGCTATACATTACTACTGAGAAAACCAGAGCTTTGACTATATATAGACCTTTGTTAGCAGGATGATGTCTCTGCTGTTAAAAGATACAGCAAAGGAATATTTTCTGAAAAATAGTAGTGTCTACTTTACTTACATTGTACAAATGTTTCAGAAGATCCATGTATAAAAGAATATATCAGTAGAATGAACTATAATGAAGAAAAAATAGTAATCTGAAAGCAAAATAGGTTTGATCTTTATCAGTTATTACAAATATTTAGGATTCTTCATTGTAAGCAGAAGAACATAGAATCATAATGTTGGAAGGGACCTTAGAAGTCTTCTAGTCCAACTCCCTGTCCAGGTCAGGAATTCTCATCCTATGCCAGACAAATAGTTGTCCTCACTTTGTGTGAAAACTTCCAATGATGGTGCACCCATGACTCCAGGAGGCTCCACAACTTAATAAGCTCTTGGAAATGTCTAGTTTGAAATGAGGAATTTACTGACCAAATGCCTAGAAGGAAACAGGATGATTAGTAGATTGACACACTGAACTTCGTGTATATTAATGTTCCTGTGACACTTCATTTTTGTGTAATGATGGGAAATTAAAAATAACAGAGCAATCAGCTAAAGTTCATACAGTAATGAGAATTCCACCCAGTTCTGTTCTTCTGCCCAAATGTCATCAAACTAGATTTTTATAATTACATCCTGTGCTAAGAACATTGGGCTACAAGCCTATCCACAGTTCTCAATCCGCAGCTACAGCTACAACCTGCATCCTTCCATTTAACATTAATGTTTTTAGGTTTTCCTGAAATGTTTGGCACCAGGTTTTCTTTGGCCTTCCTCTTTTTTTATGACCATTTGGTGGTATCAAATTTATGCTGGACATTGCTCACTTATGAGGAGCATATGTCCAGCAAAGCACACTCTTTGTTCTGTCACTATCTCAGACAGTCTTCGGGAATTACGTCTTAGTAGAATTTTCTCGTTTGTGACATAGTCATGATATGAGACCCAAAGGCAACGTTGTTGGAAAACATTGATCTTATGAATAATTATTGTTGTCTCACGGGCATAGATGTCGGCCAGTATGACAATGGCATTAAATAATCTGATCTTGGTTGTTATGTTTATGGTGGTCCATACTGAGCGCATTTGTTGAAAGATAGGAATTGCTTTGGCTGTTCAGCAATTCACATCTGCTTCTGTTCCCCCCATCTGTATCCACGATGCTCCTTCCAAGATAGTTGAATTGTTCTGCAGATTGTAAGGCATTGTCTTGAATAATGTCAATTTGCATCTGCAACTAGATGGTTGCATTTGCTCTTTTTTTGCTACATCAAAAGCACATAAATTGTACTATGCTCAGCCACAATGGATGAACCAGGCTATCTGTGACTTATTTGACAAACTGTTAAGCCTTGTCTTAGCTCTACGTGCAAAACCATTTAATTGTAAAGCCGGGGCTGCATCTTCTGAGCACCAAGTGAAAGGTCTGAAGGGTATGCTGTTATGGCAAGCTATTTAGAACCATACATGATTAAGATTCAAAAGCCATGTAGAAAACAATCTCCCTTGGGACCGTGGGCATTTCTTGAGTCTCCACCACAATGAGCTAGTAATACCCAAATGGGAGTTGAGTATTCGGTGTGTATGCTGACTGGTATGAATATTGGCAATCTCTACAGAAACATAAATACATATTATTTACTTTGCTGGTTTTCTTTAAAAAAAATAGATACAGCAAAAAATAAAGGAAAGAAAGAAAAAACACCAAACTGGCACCTTTCTGGTTAAGATCTTGAACAAACAGAGTTACTTGCCAGATCTGAAGATTCAATCTTTAGATTTTTAGTCTCTGCAAAAGTTCCTTGGGCTAGGGAATAAGGTGATGACAAGGCTGATGATTATGAGATCATTCCATGCTATCCTTTTCTCTACAATGTTTCCTTTTGGTACAGCTTAACTTTTGGCTCTTCCAGTACATTTTTTCCTTTCTTTGACTCCACTGTCACATTTAATCTGCAGAAAATGATCAAAGGCAAGAATGCCTTCCAATTTAGAGACAATGGTCAAAACACTTGCTTCAAATAAACTCAAAACAGCCTCTGTTCTTCAACATGTTAAAATTAATTTCAACTCAAATTGCTTTTATAGGCTGCTTTATAGGACAAATCACCTATTGTTCCATCAAGAAAAAACAGAACAGTATTATAAAACTAACTTTTAGGACATCTGAAATGACTGGGAATCAGGGTATGGATGTGAATACTTGACATTTATCAAGTTTCTAACATTACACTTGTTACATTGTGGATCTGTTATGTGTGGTTTCGAAGGCTAGACATTGCTACTTTTATAACTCCAACTAATATAAATCATGGTGTGGTTTTTGGATTTTCATTCATGTGTTTCAGACATTAAAAATGAAAACATTCCATAACCATTGATAGGACATTTAACATTTAAGCTTTTGAGCTGTCTGCTTTTTTCCAGATGCAATTTTATAAAATGTATGGGATACTACTATAAGCTAGAGCATATCCCATGTTTTTGCTATTTCCATATACAACTTATGGGAATAATCAAGGGAAGGTAGATTTAGGTTCTTGGTTAGATCACTGGGTATTTTCCATGAATTTCAAGAAATTCTGATCAGTAGTTTAAAAAACAACTACAAAAATTGTTCAATTCAAATTATATTTTAAAAAAAGATATATATCTTTTGGGCATATACACAAGTAAATGATAGAGAGGGAATCCATTCAGTTACTAGTACAACAACATCTCTAAGCCTGAATTTTTTTCAAAGCCATTCCATACTTTAACTATAAAGGTATAGGATGACTCTTGCACCTGGAACTTGTTGGTTTTGGGTTTCAGATACAAGATAATATAAACCCAGCAACCCTAAAATATTTCTACTCTTTACCCAAAGCAACTGTTTAGTTTTTGCTGCATTTTAATAAATCCTTCTGTTTTTGCTGCATTTTAATAAATCCTTCTGTTTGTATATATATGGCCCATTAAGAAAGGCATTTTCTTCCTGAAGAATTGGAAAGTTTCCTTGAACAAGCTTACTGAATATCTTACAGTGAAAGTTCTATTTGGAAAAGGTGATGGAAATTATTAAGAGTAAACCTATATGAACTTGTCTCTCTTTAATCACATTTGGTGATTTTATGGATAAGCAGAGTATGCAAATCCACAACAATCTCCATTTCTAGCTAACAGTAAATGGAATTTTAAATAAATCATACTGCCAGATCATAGTTCATATTCACCAACAATGATATCCCCTTGGGTTCTCACATTATGCTTAAGTATAGACATGCTATCTACCATGGTTAAGGAATCGAAAACTGCAAAGATAAAATGGTGCTCAAGTTGACATTAAGCAGCCAAAGCAGCAAAATGTGTTGTCCGGTTGACCTAGCAAATTTCATGGAAGGAGAATATAGTCTTTATAAGAGACTTGAATTCATCACTTACAGAGAATTTTGAAATAAGATTAAAGGATGTGTATGGCCAAATAGCAACACTTTGTATACCACTGATTAATTATATTTAGTTAAACTTGCTTTTCGCTGGACAAATTACAGCTGCTTTTTCTCATTATGTTTTTAATATTGTGCACACTAGTCATAATGTATACTAATTAAGCCTAGTATAAATGAATAAAAATAGATTTAAAAAATATTCTTCTCTTTAGGTCTCAATTACCCATCAACCATCAGGAAGAGGAGTGCCTTGTTTGAAATGTAGAGAAAAGTGTGCTGGTTTTGAACCACATTCTTGGAGGTAAACATTTTACTGTTCCTTTTGCTCTTATTTTCTGCTCTCATTTACTTTGTATACAGGGCAATTGTAAAGAGCTATGGTAGCACAGAAGTTAGAATGCAGTATTGCAGGCTAAATCTGCTCACTGCCAGAAATTTGATTTTGACTGGCTCAAGGTTGACTCAGATTCTATCCTTCTGAGGTCAGTAAAATGAGGACCCAGATTGTTGGGGGCAATATGCTGACTCTGTAAACTACTTAGAGAGGGCTGTAAAAGCACTATGAATCAGTATATAAGTCTAAGTGCTATTGCTAAATGAATAAATATCAATTGTTCTTTAGGGTAGAAACTGTCAGGTTTGTGTTAGTCTGTTGTATTAAAAATCTTTCCCCACTACACATTTTATTAAAAGGTGGTGTATCTGATAAAGTGAGCTGCATGTTTTATGAAAATAGTTAAAAGTTGAAAAAGGTGACGCCTGATTATAGGTGAGAAGGAATACTAGTGAAATCCATTACTATCAGAGAAAGGGAGTATTGTTGATTTGCCTTTGCCTTTTCTATCAAATTTGCTTTAGTAATTCCCATCTGTAGAAGTCGTTACAATGTAAAAATAATGGTGTCAAAGTTTGGCTGGTTGATTCATTATTTTTCTAAAATTTTGATTTGGATGCTTGACTTCCCGTACATTAAATGTCTTCATCCTGTTAACAAACACCGAGTATGACATGTTATAATATTGACATTAAGAACATAGTAATACATGTCTACAATTCAGATCATACATGCCCATATTCAAATCTAGTGGATTTCATTTCCATTAAGTCAAAACTAGAGAAATATACTGGATGCATATTAACAATAAGTGCTTAGTGGAATCTCTAGCTTTTAAAAAAATCCTGTTAGAAGCAGTGTAGACAGTGTGTGTATAAACTTCCTTGTATAACTGGCAATAATCCACCATTTGTCTTTATTATCAGTCATTGAAATAGAATAAAGCAGCCCTATTCAAGATGCAAATTTTTATTGAAATCTTCTTTCACTTTCACCATTCAGATAATGGGGAAGAATCTTATTAACTTTAATACATTGTAGAACAGACTGGAAGTAGTACAGTTTTTTTTTTCCTTCAGAAAATGGAACTCTAGATCAATGTAGCAAGGGTACAAAACTGCATTGTGCCCTTGTCAATTTTCCAGATCAGTAGCATTATGCTGCTGATTTTTTATTCACTGCATTTGAATTGTTATGTTCTTTGTTAAAAGGTCAGCTTATATACAGTAATTGTGTATCTCTGACTTCTGGCATTTCCAATAGTGGGTAGCAGCTCCGATAGTTCTGTCAAAGGATGCCAGAATTTTAGCAGTGATGTCATCTTTAAAAATGTCACATTCCCTGAAACCTTCACTCCTACAGGAATAATTTAGAAATATGCTAGTGACTTGGTTGAGTACAAATATTTGAACCCTTTGGTTATATTGATTCACTTACTTTATGTGAATGCTGTTGGGCATGTTGTGATTTCAATTTGCTTTGGTTTCAATGGAAAAACATTTTCAGAAGAGTGATCCAAAATACACATAAAGGTACAGTACCATTCCTACCTATATTTTAATCTTACACAATTGGCAATGGGATTTCTTCCTCAATAATGAGATCTTTGTAGCTTTCTAAGAACTACTCGAATAATCCTTCCTCTCAGAGGTTGTATTCAGCAGGTTCTGACCAGTTCTAGAGAACCGGTAGCGGAAATTTTGAGTAGTTTGGAGAACTGGCAAATACTCCTTCTGACTGGAGATGTACAGTATCCTTCCCCTTCCACACCCACCAAGCCACACTCACAGAACCAGTAGTAAAAAAGTTTGAATCCCATCACTGCTTCTTCTGCAATTTATCATCATGATCTTTATTAATATACTGTTCTTGCTAAATGCCAGCTTCAGAAATGATATTCAGCTGGTTCAGACCAATTTAGGTGTACCAGTAGCAGAAATTTTGAGTAGTTTGGAGAACCAGCAAATACCACCTCTGCCTGGCCCCACCCACCTGCCACCGCCCTTGCCCTTTCCTGCCCTAAATAAAGCTAAATTCCCTTGGTTTTTTTAGCTTAGCTTATTCACATGGCAGAGTGGATTGCCATCCTTAGCTGAGCTAAAAAACAGCTCACCTCACCAGCGCTGACACCAAGGGCAGTCTTTCAGTGTTGTGCTGTGCTGCGCCTATGTGAAGCGTGCTCTCATAGAACTAATTGCACCAATAGCTGGCCCCGCCCAACCTGCGTCATCCCGCCCACTCCACCCCGCCCTATATATCTTGCCTTTGCCACTTGGCCCAGCTAATCTCCTCACCTTCTCACCTCGCCACCTCTACTCACCAAAGGTAAGCAATGCATACCACTGCCCACTCACTGTTTCCTCAGCCAGGTTGGGAAACACACCATTCCCTGGCTCCAGCCTTGCCTCCGCCCACTCGCTGTTCTCCTTGGCCGGGTCAGGAAACACACTATTCCCCATCTCCAGCCTTGTCCCGAGCCTCTGCCTGCATGCTGCTGCCCCACTCTGGCCTCAAACTACAACCTCATGGCCCAAAGCAATTTATTTGGCCTGCAGCCTGCTGCACTAGGCCGAAGGACTGGCGGGGGGCACAGGAGGGGTAAAGCGGTTTAGGAATGGACTGGATGGTTCTTCTTAACTTTAAAAAGATCCATCCAGAAAGCACTACAGCAGAGATCTTGCATCTGCTTCTTCCATTCCTTGCCGCTGAGGCTTCACTTGTGGAGATGCTCCATGTGTTCTCCAGGTTGGCAGCTGCTTCTCTCCACTGCTGCTCTTACTGGGAGAGCAGACTGCAATTTAGCAGCTGTCAGCCGCCGCTTTTGGTCCTCTAAGTCCCATCCGGAAAGCGCTGCAGCACAGAGAAGCAGCAGCCATATTGTGTCAGCCACAGCGCTTTCCGCATGGGACTTAGAGGACCCAAAGCGGCGGCTGACAGCTGCTAAATTGAAGTCTGCTCTTCCAGCAAGAGCAGAAGCAGAGAGAAGCAGCCGCTGCCTGCCCTGGAGAGCAGAGATGGAGGGAAGCAGGCCCCGAAACGCTGCTCCATTAAGCCTCACCATGTGAAAGCCACGCATGCACAGAAGCTGTGTGCGCGCACATGTGCATGTACTCACATTTTGGGCAAACCGGTGATGGGTTTACTTGAACCCCACCACCGGCCAGCTTCCTCCTACTTTCCATCTATTAACTGATTCTTATGTTCTGAGCACATGTTTCTGCCTCAGACTAAAAGAAAATGTAAGGCTCTTCCCACTCCCCATTGGGATACTTCCTCAAGGTTTCATGCCTCATTTTTATGACTTAGCAGTTTTTTTTTTACTCTCTATATGTGAGTGGTGTGATAATTCTTGTATTTCAACTTCCAGGTTTATTTCAAACATTTAAAAAATGAATTTAGAGATAATTTGAAGAAAGAAGAAGAAATATGACAAAATCAGTTCATTTAATCAAGGTTAAAATAATAAGTTACTCGTTGCAGTGATGTTTTTTAAAAAAATGGAGACTGGACTTTATTTGAAAAGAAGAAATGAAGGAGGGTCTCTTTAAACAGAAATGGAGATATAAATATTAAATATTAAAAGAAGGATTCAAATTGGGTGTGAATCTTTTTTTGTAGTTTTTCTGTATTATGTAATTTTATTACTTTTATCTGTCTAATGTAGTCTTCAGTAAAATTATTTGGGGGAAAACCTTTTCATCCAATTTGAATCATGATTGTTTATCAGTGAGAGTTATTTGGATAAAGATTCTTCCAGATTTCAGTTGTAACCAACAAGAAATCATGAAAAAATAGCACCCTAAAATTTGGATTTCTTCCATGTGAGCCCATCATTGAAAAAATATGAGCTTCATTTCATAAACAATTATTCCCATTCTGTGGATGAGACTGAAATATGGTTTCAGTAAAGCTTCTAAGGAAACTAAAATCTAGATTAGAATCATTGGATATGTTGATTCCATTTGCGGCTAGCTTATACTTCCAATATATTATTCTTCCCACACAAGTTCAGCAGCGCCAATGTTATGGTTATAATGAACCCAAAATAATTTTTAATTATATTACCATTTGTTAATCAAATGAACTTCCAGGTATAAAACTTGGAAAGTTATGCTCTTTTCTTTATGATTTTGCAAAAACATAGGCTGTGTGGATCTCAGTTTTCTGTAAATTTAGTTCTGCTTAAAATATGTTTTCCCCTCAAACATTTCAAACATTGAAATAATCATAGCTCAGAGTAGAACATAATGTTCAGCACCCAGAATCAATCCTTCTTTCTAAAAGGATTTTGTCTGTCTGTGTGTCTGTCTGTCTAGTTTATTGGCCACCCATCTTGCTACAAGGTAACTCTGGATGGTCAATGATCTTTATGATATATATACTAATTAGAGTTGCAAAAACTCTGCTTAAGACTTGAGATAGAATATCTCTTTAAAGTAATAGCTTAACTATTTTAGGGGGATGGTGTAGTTCTAACTTTCCTGGAGAGCTATAGAAGACAAAACAAGAACTAAAATCCAACAAATAAAAATACACCAGCAGTTAAGGAAATACAGCAATCACTAACACAACCAGGAAACTGTTATCACTTATATTTTGGGGGTTAATACATTCCGCTAAGTTATGAATTTTTTTAATTATAACTTATCAAGTATGCTGTAATTGTCCTAAGTTCCTGTGAAACAGTGGTGGGGTTCACACAGCAGGCTAAACAAAGATAAGTTTCTATTTCTTCTGGGCCTCAAAAATTAGAGGGGAAAACCAGATTATTTCAGTCTAGCCTAATTCCAGGGATATCTTTTGCACATAAAGTCAACTCATGTCCTCTCTGGATTGTATTTCAAATACATATTTTATTCAAGTTTAGTGGAATAGTGCCCACAGGTGATGATTTTCTATGGTGGCCATCACCTATGAAGAAGTTTCTCTCCTAAAATTAGTTCATCACCATCATTGGTGATTTTCAGAAGTTATTTAAGACTAAAGTCTTCTGTTTGGTCTTTGAGAAACATTGTTGCTGTTATGCTAAGTGTTTCTTCCTCCCTTATTTTTATTTCTGCTGTAGGGTTATTGGTAGGATCCCTAGTTGTTCACAGTTGTAAACATCTGGGAGCACAAGCTGATTTAGCAGTATATAAGTCAAATTAGCAAATTAAGTATTCTCTGGATAAGTATTTCTCAATTTCAGCAACTTTTGTGTTGATCTATTTGATGTGTAAATTTCAGTTCCCAGAATCTCAGTCAATCTATTTAGCTTCCAAGTTCAGATAGAAATCAGTCAGATGTTGTCACTTGCTATAAAATATTTAATATGGATGTTCTCAAATTAGCCTTATCTGTATTGTTATATAAATAGATAAAAGATCTATTTACAGCTGAGGTGTCATTCCCCTATTTACACAAAGAATTAATAAAATATTTGATGATAATAATTGTTCATGTAATCTGAAATTGAAATAAAGTATTAATGAATGAAATCTTGGTTCTTTTAGAATCAAAGACATCACATTGCTTCTTTATGAAGCATTAGCCATCTCTGACACTAAAAATTCAGGTTGAAAGCAGTAAATTTAATTATTCAGGAAGTAAAAAACATGAAGAATTCAAGAGTTGGGGTTTGGCCTAAATAAGTTAAATTAGGCTTATGTTTTAATTAATACTTCTTGCTTTTCTCATTCCTAGGTAGGCATCCCATTTGTTGCATCACAAACTATTTTCCACATTGTACAATATTCTGTATTGTTTGGCTGTATAGCTGTTTCTTACCAGGACTAGTTTGGTCAAGATTTGTTCGACATTTTCTTTGAAGTTTGAGCTTTGATACAGGCAATCTTTTGCAGCTGCTGACTATATTAAAATAAAAATAAAAACTGATTTCTGAGAACTGCAGAGGGTATAGCTGTGAAATGTAAAGATGAAATTTAATTTGGGGGTGGGTAGTTAATGAAATAACTTGTGATGAACCTAGCAGAGCCTCAGTATACATATTATATTTCTCTCAATGAAAAAAATCAATGCTGAATTACTGTGTTTTGCCTCCAAATTTTTAGCTGTGGCCCAGAGTGACCTTCCCTATTTTAGAACATAAATCAGCATCAAGCCCTTTTCTTCAGCTTTATTTAGAGTTTGACATTAACCTGTTACTCATATAGTTGAAAAATATAAACTCTGACAACCTGAGTGAATACATTTTTGCCAGGTATTTTTCAAAGCCAAAACATCCTGAAATAGCCTTATCCTACTACTTGGGCAATCCTTTGTAGCCAATTTTAGGAACTATGAATAGTGCCTTACTGTGGCAGCTGCAGAAAACAAAAATACATATCCTGTTGCTTTATGATGAATATAATTCTATCCCTTTATTATTTCTCACATTTTGTCAACTAAAAAGATACCCTAGCTAGAGACTTTTGCTTTGAATTGAGGGCGATTTGTTGTAGCCCTGACACATTTCCATTTAGGATGAGGAACTGATTTGTACAATGGAATTCGTGAAGTGACACTGAAATGATTTCTTGGTACTCAACAGTGTTTTCCCAAAAATCTCTGTATACTATTTTTACCTCATAAGTGAAATGTAATCACCTCGACTCAATGTACTTTGGAAATGCACAAAACAGAAATAAATATCAAGAAGTCCTTGCACTTCTTTTGTAATGCTAGCACTCATTCAGGATTGAAGTTTGGCAAATCTCGTTGGAACAAATATTCTTTTATATATATATATATTCCTAAGAGCCTATAGTTTCATTTCAGCATTTTAATACTGGAATGTTCACTATGTGAACACTCCATTTAAGCCCCATTTGTCTTTATCAATGTTAGCTGAAAACATAGGCTTCTGTGTAGGCCAACGTTTATTAACTTTAGCAATTTTAAGATGTGTGAACTTCAACTCCCAGAATTCCACAGCTGGTGCAAAAGGGGTAGGTATTAAGACTGCAAAAAGGGCCCATTTATACCTATCTGTTTTTATAATTGGAAACAGAGCAAGAAACTCCCCCATTTTGTTTAATTAGACTGCTACAAAATTCTGCATTTCCATATTGCCTGTGTGCCACTGAGTGATTAATACAGATATTGAAGTTTAATAATTTGAATGTTTTCCATTGTGAAAATCTCAGAGCTTCAGTCATTGAAGGCTTTTTTCCCAGGGTTTTGACAGTGTGGCTTTTTATAGTCTTATGTTCTACACCATTGCAAATTCTGTTAATCCTCGTTACAGATTTTCCTCTCTGGATAGCATTTGACCAAAAAGATCTTTTGTTCTATGTCATAATCCATTTTGATTTATAACCTTGGCTGTTTATTCCTAGGTTCACCCTTGAGCCACCAAAAGAGCACATACCTCTGAGGGCCCAAACTTATATCAAAATATGACCTCATTTGTCTCTCACAGGAAAATATGCAAGTCATGCAAATGCAGCCAGGAAGATCACAGCCTGAGCTCTGATGCAGAAGATGATCGGAAAATTGGCCGCTTGCTTGCTGATTCAAAATATTCTTCACTCACTGCTCGGGTAAAAGGAGGCGATGGAATCCGCATCTATAAAAGGAACCGCATGATTATCACTAATCCTATAGTATCCCGGAAAGATCCAACTTTTGATACTGTTACATATGAATGGGCTCCACCTGGATTGACTCAGAAACTGGTAAGAAAGTGTGCCCAAGGAGTGGGAAGAGAATGTGGGTGGAGAACAAGGTTGCATAACCATCAAGCAGTGCATACATTTCAAGGAGACGATGCCAGAAGGCAGATAGGGAGTCACTGGTCTCTGGAGCTTCAGAAAGCCCCTGGCCCATCCCTTCATTGCCATTGAAGGCCTCCTTGTATTTTTCTCCATTTCTCTGCCATATTTGGGAAGACCACAAAAAAGAAAAGCTAACATTGGCTCTGCCTTTCTCAAGAAGCTAAATCAGTATGGTTGGTAAAGTTTCATTCACATGACATCCTTAACCAGCTAAACCAAAAGTTAATTGAATGCGTAGCAGCTGTATTTGTGCTATATGCTTAAATCTTAGTTCTTTTTCTTCTTTTTCCTTGGTTCCTTTTGCTTGGAATGTTAAGTGAATCCAGCTTGATTCATTAAGATCCAGTACATTATACAAGCCTAGGAATTGGGTTAATTCAATAACCAAGCTAAACTTGTTATGCAAACATAGCCATTTTGGAAGAAATGTGATATTTAGTATCATATAATTAGGACTTTTCAAAGACCCAAGTATGTTTGCATTGAAATTAAATAGTTTTTCCAAAGGAATGCATTATTTAATATCACTAAAACCAAGTAAAGCCAAACATATTTGAGTGTGGTAAATATCCCTATTCTTTGGGAAAGCTTCTTTACACAATATAAACTTACAGTAAAATAAACCTGTTACTGAAGAATAATGCTAAAAATAAAAAGTAAAAATAGTTGGCAACATAGTTTTGTAAAGAAAAATGATTAATGCAAATTGTTCACCTGTTTGAAAACACCGATTAATCTGTATTCTCTGTTTAGTAACAGAGATTATATTTACGTGAAAACTGGAGTCCTTGGTTCTTTGCTTCACTCTGTTTATTTTCTTCACTCATCCAAATACGAACACTTAAAGGTGCAAAAAACTTTTTCCTTCACTTTCACACAAATAAGTTTAACCATAGATTTTAAGATCTGATTCTTGTGTTGATGCAAATTAAATCTGAACTTTCTACATCTTTCTAAAGTCTTCTTAAGGAACGAAAGTCTTCTTAAGGAATTAAGAGAGATTATATTACAGATCATATTGTGCTGACTAGATTAAATCTCTAAAATGTCAGTACTTGGCTTCTATTATTACAATGCCCATTGTGTTCACAGTAAGTAGCAATAGACTGGAACAAACCTACTGCAGTGATATCAAGTAACCAGTGCCTTGTACTCTGTAAAACAAAGAAAATGCTTAGTGTTATGTTTATAGTCTGTAAATTAAGCAGAACAGTGCAAGCCCGATCATTTATGCTCTCTTCAATGGGGAGTTAAACCCACAAAATGGAAATTTTGCTAAGGCTGATAAGGTTTTCTTCCAATTATAATTATTAGGGTGCAATACCAGCCATTTTAGCTATAGAGCTATGTTTACTAAATCCCAAAGCCTCTTTCCATAATTCTCTAAAAAGTTGTACTACATCTTTATATTAAATTGACTACTATAAGAAGAGACTCATGACTGATTCTTGTTTCCTACAAGGGGAAGCTGGTACACTCAGGTGAATACCATTTCAAAACAGGTCTATTGGACCATTCAGGACTCCTAATCCTAGTTACCCAACGTAATGATGATGTTGACCTTAAACCAATAAACTGAGTTTATTATTTCAGCAGCATGTAACAATAGAGCAACTGCTGACTATATTCACTTAGAAATCATGAAATCGTGAATATGTGAACCATGGTATATATATGCAACCTGAATTTAAATGAGATAATTCAAACAGCTGCTTTAAAAAAATAAAAGAATAAAAAAATGAAGTCTAAAATTCAAATCTACATGAATTTGCCAGTTTTAAATCTATTTTGGATTTCAAAATGTCCTATCTTAAAGGGTAAGGAGAAATGGACTCTTAGGTTCCTTGGGTTCTTAAGACAGCTTTGGTTTTTATGATTTTCACTTGAATGAACAATGTGATTTAGAACTAAAGTTTGATACTATTTACCTATTTGGTAACAGTGACTTCTACCTTTTGTAAATTAATCTACTGCAAACCTCTATTCTCTTATATCCCCTCCTCCAAAGCTTTCTCATTTCTTGATATACTCCTTCAATGGGAGAGGCAAAAAAAAAAAATGGCACATGAGCTGACAGATCATCAATCCTTCCTTCCCATTGGGATGAATGAAAGTAAAATGTGTCTTATAAAAAAAGAAAAAGAAACCTCCAATTTCCCATTAAGAACAGCAGGGAATAAGACATGATTGCTCATTTATCATAGTTTCTGTGTCTATTAGATTGTTCTGCCATTTATTAAAATCATTACCTTCTTTTTTGACTTTTTTCATTAATCATTAAAATGACTTTAAGAAGAACAGTTCCATCTGATTATTAAAGTTATCGTTTTATGTTGAAATCACACAATGGTAAAAATCATACGTCTTCTGTTTCATTGCTTTTAAAATTTGGAAGTTAATCTAGGGTGGAGTTTTATAAAGTTCTTTAGACCTAGGTTTTTAATCACTGCTCTTCTCTCATGTAATTTATTCATACATCAATTTGAGGTCAGGGGACACAATTTTTATCGATGACCAGTTTTCTTTGGTGGGTAATGTCAAGGGGCCATAGTATCAATGTACAGAGATGGTGATCAATGAGCAACACCTTATATAAGAAAGATTATTCTAGAGTTGCTTTGGATGACCTTATAAAATTACAGTTCATCTCAACCCTGCATGTTCATTGTCACTTGAAAGGAATGAAACTGGGATTCTTGAGATACCTGTTAGCCTCTGGTACATGTCCGTATTTCCACTACACTTGTGGGGAGGGAGAATGGTACTGCATTGTGAAATTAGTCCAAGATTTAAGTAATATAATTCAGGGGCTCTGTTCTACCTGAAATAGTTGAAATATATGAATATTAAGTCATTCAACCATAGAACATTCATAATTGCCCTACTATCTAGTTAATTCTATTGATCTTGTCTTATTCACACTACAGGTCATGAAACTAAAAGTACAATGTTGATACAAAGCAATAGAAAATAGTTCTTTGTGCCTGGGAGTAATGTTCTTAAATGCTCCTATACTTATTTGTGGGCATCCAATTTAAATAGAGTATACAATTGGAGATAAGTAGGAAATTGAGTGTAAGCCTTCAGCTTTTGCTATCTACTTGATATATTGACTGGCATAATTCTGGTATGCATCTACAGATGTGATTATATCGGTTTCCTAAAAAGTGTAAGAGCTTGTGTCTGATTCAGAATAAAATTAAAAAGCAAAAAGTTGATGTCCAGCACAAAAGCTATCTGATTACATTAATGAGGACCATATCATTTAGCAACAAGGCTCCCTTTTGGAATTAAAATAGAGAATTTAGAACTGATCTATATCTACTGTTGGAACCATCACTTTTCAAAATGCTACACTGGCCACTACAGATGGTAAAGCAGCATTACATATCTATTATACAATTACTGTTTTGCTCCCTTCCTTCTTTCTGATAGCAAACAAATATTGTTGTTGTTTTCCAAATCCTATAGGTTGCTGCCTTTATATTTCTTGGTGTTCTTCTATCCATTTACTAACAAAACCTGAACTCCTTAGTTTTCATTCTTCACTACCAAGCCTAAATTCAACCTCCCAGATTTCTGGCCACTTGGAACAGAGTATTCCCAGTAGCTATTTATGAAGTTTCTATATCTCTAGAATGCATTTCCCTGCATCAGCATTTTGTGAGAATTTTAATTGTCTCATATTTATTATAAATGTTTTTCTTATATCTTTCAGTGCTTATAATAGTAGGAAAATTGTTGAATAGAGTGATTGGAGGGTTGGTTTTTATATTGTGAATCTCATGTGAGTGAACTTCAACAATCAAGTAACACTGCAATTTTATTCATTGATGAAACTTTTTATTCTCAAGACTTCCATTAGCAATCAGTAATATTTCGTAAGTAGCATACAGTAGTCTTGGTTCTTAACAGAGCAAGAAATAACATTTTTATTTCAAAGCAATGAAAAATGGAGGTGGGAGGAGGATACTTTTTCCCCCAGTATTCTCAACCTGGTGTCTTTCAGCTGTTTTGGACTTTTAGTTCATGGCTTGGGACCTTGGGAATTGACATCTGACTTTTTGAAGAGCATCAGGCTCAGGAAGTGCTCTGTCTTTCATACCATCAAATAGCTTAATAGGACAAGTATTCTTTTCCATGTCATAAGTCAATTTACTGGAAATCCCTTTTTAATGACTAAGAAACTATCTTCTGCTGGGTATTTTCCAGATGCGTTGGACCATGACATAAGTTCTGTCTCATAAATATTCTGGCTAGGAAATATGGGAATGTAGTCCAACATCTGGAAGGCACCAGGATGGGAAAGACTGTCCTAGATAATAATATATGTCTAAGGAAGACAGTATTGAGAATGTAAACATAAAATAAACAGGCATAAATTAGGAAACAAAGATTGTATTTATAAAATTACTACCTAAATCAGGGGTCCACAACCTGTGGGCCATAGCCCCCTACCAGGATATGGCCTAATTGTCACCAGCTATGTGAGTGGCTGTCTGGTGCATGCACGTCTGCGCTGCCTCACTTGTGTGAGCATAGACGCAAGCATCGCCAGCAGTTGTGGCCATTTGCAGTCCCATTCGTGCAAGCTTCAGAGCTTGTGGCTTCATTCTCATGTTGCTGTGAGCATTGTGGGCTGTCATTGATCCACTTGCACAATCATGATTGCAGGTACTTGTGATCCCAGTGATGCAAGCCTTGTCGGCAGTTGTGATCCCACTCTGTGAGAGCATTGTTATGAGCAGTCAGGGTCCCACTCGCATGAGCCTCATTGCAGGTGCTTGTGACACCACTCATGCACATGAACCTGCCCCTCCCACAAAATCATGCCTCTTTCCCCCTACTCCAGGCCGCCAAACTGGAAAGGTTGGGGAACTCTGGTCTAAATGACATACAAAACAAACAAACCAAAAAGTGACCAAAATAGTTTACTTTTCAGGTATCATTTTGCCTTTTTGTCATTCTTGCATACAATCTTTTAGTGAAAGGTATTTGTAATGGGTGTTCCTTTATTTGAATTAGTATTGCATAGAAATTTGTTTTTGCCATAGAATGATTTTATGACCTGTAAAGTAGCTCTTGGTTTGAGTATCTAACAAAGCAGTGCAACATGAGTGTATTCAAAAAGTAAGTCTTATATTTTATGGACCACGAAGCCAACTAAATCTGTGTAGGAATTCAGCCTAGAGCACATAGATTTAAAGGTAATAAATCAGTTTTAGAATACATTTGCAAATATATTTGCAAGTATAATACTTGGAAATAAAAATCTGTGCAAGATCTGTAATATATTGTACAGCCAAAGTGAAAGCGACAAGAGTAGATAAACTATAAAGTTTCTGTATGAACTGTGTTACAATTCAAGTAATTGATATTCCAAGAGTAGCTGAAGAAAAATATGTTCAATAAAACAGAGAACTGTTTGTTCATGCATGAGGAAGCCAACATTTAAGAAGAAAAATATGTTTTATGTTCCATATTTTCAGTAGGATTCAAGTGTGATGCAACTTAATATAAAAATCAAAAGACATCACATCCATCTTCCAAGTTGTAGCTACTGTACTTGGATCAAATAATTGGTCTTAGGAGTTATAATAATATGTTGTTTTTGTCATATAGCCCAGGGTTTTTCAAATTGTTTCATGGAATTCTGAGTACTGCAAGAACTTAATGGGAATCTATGAGAAATTTAGGGCAAACATGTAAAAAGTTTGCTCAAATCTTTCCAATTTTCAATTGCTAAAACTTTGTCTCTTGATGTGAGGTGATTCAGGATATGTGTGAAAAATTCTGGTCTAGCCTATTTAATAGTTGGTTACATAGAAACCTTACATAAAAAACCTTCTTAAACAGCATTTCAGTGAAGCATGTTTTATAACAGCAGTCACCAACCGGTGGGTCGCGGCCCACTGGTGGGCCATGGAAAAATTTTGGTGGGCCGCAGAAGAAATGGCCCCAAAAGCAATTAATCCGGTCTGTGCAGTTCTCTCGCCTTCCGGCTTTTCAAGGAACCCCAGAGTCAGGTTCCTGAGATGCACATGCTAACCAGCTCCCACACACGGAGGTGGCAACAACAGTCCCCACCCCCAGTGCCCACTGTTAGCTCTCCCCATTAGTTCTCTAGTTTTGAATTGCTCCCGCCTCTCTTTCCTCCCCCCACACGCCCATGTGCAGGCAGGCAAGGAAAGGGAGATGGAGCCAGACGCAGCTCTCTGCTCTTCCAGCCCTTACTGCTTCTCCCAACATCAAAGCCTCAGAGACGGAGGCAAAGCTGCTGCAGCAGGAGCACCCTGAGTTGCCTTAGCATGCTCGGTTAAGTTAAGAATCACCTTACCCAGAGAAGGAGGTGCTGGAGGAGGGGACTTGTTGCCACCACCGCTGTGTGTGGGAGCGTGCATCTCGGGGACCTGAGCCAGGAGGCATGGGAACTGCAAGTAGGAGTGTTTGGTACTTTTTAAGATCTCCTGGAACGTGGTAGATTGGTGTTTTGTAGATCTCGGTGAAAGAGTGAGTTTTGTTTCACGCCCTTTCCTCTCCTGGTAATGCGAGAGATGCTATCTCTTGCTCTCTCTCTCTCTCCCCCGCTCCCCCAAATAATCACTGGCTGTGGCTGGCAGCAGAGTGCCCCCAGGGACACCTTTCCTTGCCTGTCTCCAGGTGAGTCTGGAAGAGCCACCTCCCCCCACCTAGCTTTTCCTCGGCTGCAGATCTGAGCTCTCTCAATCCTCCACCTGGCATCTGAAAGGCTTTTCTGTCCCTTTGGAAGGTGCAGGTAGAGGGAGGCTTCCAGCCTAAAACTGTAGGGCAGGGAAATATCCAAACGTTGCAAAGCTACAGCACCCAACATCTTCATGTGCTATGCTAACCATGCTAGCTAACAGGCAGTTGGCTTTCTACCTTGCTGTAGTGTACACTATAAAGCCACAGAGCTAGTACTGGTCAAATGGTCATTAAAATAACATTTCATTACTATAATCTTCTGATTAAACAAGAACTGAAAAGTTTTTGCATATAGTCATAATAAGCCCTGGTATGTAACTGGACAGATGTTTACCAAGTACCATGGCTGGTCTTGCACGCTATGCTAAGTTGAAAACACTCGAGCCATCATGGTTTATATTTTCTGTGAACCCAGTCTAAATATAAATGCTGTACCTCAGAAATTTCAAAATTCTTAAACTAAATCTAACCATAGTAGTATTTTTTTATACTACAGCTTTCATTTATAGGAGATTTATAGTAGAGTCTTTTTCTTAGTAAACTTCAAAAGCTTTGTTTCATGCAATTCCAGGCAGAACCAAGAAAAAAATATGGTTGAAACTGCTAGAAGAACCGCTCAGTGTTTATGCATAGGTAGTACTGAGTTGCCTAGGAACACTTTTTAAACATTGCATCAAAAGTGCTAAAAATTGTGGTGTTTGTATTATGTTTTAAAGCTGAATAGTATGCTTCATCTAAGAGGTATCGATGTGTATCATGCAGGCAGTGGATGGCATGCTGGTACTATTTTGGATATAACCCCTGCTGTATGTCTGAAAAAGTGTGTCTTCTAAGCTTGTGATAGATGCTGTGCCAAACAGGGTCATGTCCATCATTTTTATTCTCAGCATCAAGGTCAGACACCACAATTGGTGGGAGTGGGGAGGGAATCTTCCAAATTTGGCTTTCTTTCATCTCCATGCGGACTGTGGCCCCGAAAGTGCTCCCTGTACTCCTACTCTGAACAAATATTTCTTACCAAAGGCCCAGACATGCTTTAAGCTATTCTCTCTCTGTGTGTGGCCCCTTCCATTCAATGTTGATTCCCGATGACTGCCTGGACCAGTTCCTGCAATTTTCTCAGCAATATTGTTTGGAAGTGGCTTCCCATTGCTTCCATCCTATGGGGCCGGCGAGAGTGATTGTCTCAAAGTCACCCAGTTGGTTTTATACCTAAGGACTTAGAACTCAGTCTTCTTGTCCCAAAGGTGCTTTTATAAGAGGCAACTTGATTTTTCGGTGTTTTTTTTTTAAGACATTTCGCTTCTCATCCAAGAAACTTCTGCAGCTCTGACTAGATTGTGGGGAATGGAAGGATTTATATTCCTTGCACACAGCTGGTATACATATAAATCCTTCTATTCCCCACCATCCAGTCAGAGCTGAAGAAGTTTCTTGGATGAGAAGCGAAACGTCTTCAAAGAAAAACCCAAAAGTCCAGTTGCCTCTTGTAAAAGCACCTTTGGGACAATCATGACCTTGGATGACTGAGAATCTCCATAGATACTCACAGTCTCCTTGTTTCCAGCCTGGTGCCTTAACTTCTCTCTAAGCAAGACCTGGCCATATGTGACCCTTTGGTCCTCTGTGTTTGGCTCACGTGAGCCAAATTAGAAATCAAATGCAAATAAGTCCAGACCAGGGACAGGAGCAGAAGATGAATTAGGTCCACCTCTACACAGTTGCTTGTATACTACTTCAGTCACCTGCAGCCACAGGAAGGCAATGAGAAAAGGTGTTTTTCTGCATCTGTGCAGTGCTCACCCCTCTCCTGGAGCAGCTTGAGAAGTTGAGGTCACAGAGTTTGAGGTCATCAAATCAGGTTACATTGGTTCAGCCTTCCGCAAAAATTCCAGTTTTTCATGTGGCCCCCTAAGAAAAGTAATTACTCACCCCTGCTCTAAGCTGGGTAGATTCAAGTTTTCTACACTGAAATCCATCACACTTTCCTGTTAACTCTTACCAGGCATAGTGAACAAAAATTGCTTCCTTATCCACATCAAACTCTTCCACAGTTATTTTTGTTGATGTAGTTATATACTTTGCCTATTGTACTGATATTTGGGCAGCAGATCTTTGGTTTAAAGGCTTGAACTTCACATAGAGTGAAACCTCAGGCAAGTATAAATTAAAAATATTTCTACAGTTCATTGACAATTTGCTGACCAAGATGGAAATAAATTGAATTAATACAGCTGGAAGCCTTTCTTCTAAAAACACTGGTTGGCCAACTGGCTGCCTCTGAAGAATTTTCACAGCAGAAACACAAATGTCCCTGTTTTTTCAATCCTGATCCATCAGCTGTGCCAACAATAGCTTCTCCTTAAATGTTAATTTAGAATTAATCACCCTGTTATCTCTGCGAATTAATCTGCAGAGTCATTCAGTTGTTGCTACTGAATGCCTGGTCACACTATAATGCTTCTCTCTGTAATTTCATCATGGATGAAGGCTGACTTGGCATGTATTACTGGGTTCAGAAGAGGATGTTCTCCTCTTATAAATGTATCCAGCTGGGTTTCAAGTGTGGCATCAATCAAGATTCCAGATTTGTAGTAGGGTTAACCATCTGGGAATCTCTAATGGTTCTCAAGAGAGATTATCCCACAGGTCACCAGATGTGAGACACAGTTTATTAAGCTGGATTCTAGGGAATCAGTTGAGATTGGTGCTAGTAGCCTCCCTGCTACATATAGTGACTTCTCTGACTGAGCTCCTTGACTCATCTTCTGGATTGCACATAGAGTTCCTCAGGCTTATGGTTCTAGCAGACTTCAGTCTGACTAAGACTACTCAGGAGTTCATGACCACTATGGACCTGTCCTAGATCACCTAGGGCCTGACTCATGACAATGGTCACACACCTAATCTGGTTCTCTTGTTCAAGTGATAGTAAGATAATTGGGGCAACTTTCTGTGCTTTGCTGACATGGTCAGACTACTGTCTGGTAACCATGAGATTGTCTTTCACTGCACCACATTACAGAGAGGTGGGACTTTTTCAATTGCTCCACCCTGATCAACTGATGGACACAGCTGGGCTCCAAGCAAAGTGGAGATTGTTCCTGAGGGTCTGCTATATGATACAGTCAAGGTTAGTTGATACCCACTCTGGAATGGGAAGGGAGCTGGGGCTTTGGATTAGTTCATGACAGTGCAGCTTTTCTTTTCCCGTGGATCCCACAATTCCCAGAAAATGAGGAAAATGAAAAGAGTTATAAGACACTTAGAACAATGATGGCAGTCAACAAAGAGTGAACTTGACTAAACAAGGTTAGAAGTGCTATTAAGGTCTACTTTGTGATGGTAAGGATGGCAAAATGTCAGTATCTCTTCGTTATTTCAGTTGGATAGAGAGAACTCAGATTCATCTATAGGTTCACACAGAAGAAAATGCAGGCTATTTGTTGGATGAAATCGCTTGGATTCACTCTCAGTTGATGCGGGTCCAGCCTTGATGCAGGTCCTATAGAAATTCATGAAGCATTGCCTTGTTCATTCTCTGGGAGGACTGTTGGGCCTGCTAAAATGGACCGGTCTTCATGACTATGTGCTTAGCCATCTGTTTATGGTGTTTAGATCCATGTCCATCCTGGTTGATAAAGGCCTCCCAGGAGATGACATTTGGTTGGATTCTGGCAATATCAAATTCTTCGAGGAGAAGGGATTGTTCCTCTTCCTCTCAGGGAAGCCATGGTTCACATACCCCTCCAAAAGCCTTCACTGACTCCAGCTGTACTTGATAACTTTGATCCAATATCCAACCTTCCCTTTTGAGGGAAGGTTGTTGAGAAGGTGGTCATGCAACAGGATGCTTCATCCATTCAAAGGATCATGGATGAAGCAGATTATTTGAACCCCTTTCAATCAGGTTTCAGATCTGCACCCATACACCTCCCATACACATGAGATTACATTAATCTAAATGTTGCTGGCCCTCAGGAAGTCTCTTAAGACTTGGAGATCAAGTGATGGTGTCAAGCCTGCTGGTCAGTTGCACTGTTAGCAATTTATTGTTTTAATTAACTGCTTTAATTGGTTTAAATGGGATTTACCTTGCTTTATTCCTAATTGTTGTTTTAATTATGTAAGCCACCCCATTCCCCCCCCCCCCCGACAAGAATAGCAAGAATGTTCAAGAACAAATCTGAAAAGTGCTGGAAATGTCATCAGATACCTGGCTCATATTACCATATGTGGTGGGCTTGTGAGGATGCTAGAAAATATTGGACTAAAATTTGCATATGGTTGGAAAAAATGATAAAGACACATATAGACTTGAAACCGGAGATTTTTTAATTGGGAATCTTACCTGATACATATAATAAAAATTTGAAGTATTTGATTGTAAATGTGTTAACAGCGGCTAGGATTGTATTTGCTAAAAACTGGAAGAGTGAGAAACTTCCATCAGAGGAAGAAATTATTAAGAAAATATTGGATTGTGCTGAAATGAGTAAATTGACATTTGAAATTAGAGAACAAGAAGATAAACAATTTTATGAAGTTTGGGATCTTTTTTATCAATGGTTAGATAATAAAACACAATAATAGAATATTTAGATTTTGGATATAATTTCTTTTTTTTTTTTTTGATATTATTTTTATAAAACCTTATTAAGATAGATTTGGTATGATCTTATGATTTGTTGCAAAATAAATTAAGTAAATTATAGCTATCTCATTAAAGCATGAATTAATAAAATTATAGCTAAATGATTTCTCAGTAATGATACTAGGTTATACAGTTGTTGATTGATAATATGAGTTATGTAATATAACTATATTAGCGTTTAGGAAACGGATGCACAAAAGAAAGTGGTAAACCAACTGATACACTGTTTGTAAATTTACGAAGAAGGATGATGTTTTTATGTTTTGTGTCGTATGTTTTATGTGGTTTTGTTTGTTGTGAAAATAAAAAACTTTTTATAAAAAAAAATTATGTAAGCCACCCAAAGCCACTTAGGTAAGATGGGAGGTGGTATAAATAACCAACTAAATAAATCAGGTTTACTGATAAACTGTTCTTGCTATGATAGAAAAAAAGTGTCCAAGTAAAATATTATTGTTATCCTTTTCTCTTGTAGCATTTGTCTGAATGCTTTTTTTTTTAATTGTCCTTTATTGTTGGTAACCATTCTCCACTTCAGATTTTTCCAGGAATTTGCATTAAAAAAGTAAGTTGTGCTGGAGAAGCGAAGTAGCCTTTTCTAATTTAGCCCTATTTAGATGTGTTGAGATTTCATTTCCCAGAATTATTAGGCTTCAAGGGAGGCCAAGTTGGTATATATTGGCTCTTTTTCTATCCTGCCCTTAATAGAAGGCAGAACAAGAAGCATTTTAGACACTCCACAAGCCTGATATTGTTTCTGCTTTTCCTTAAGTATTAAGTGAGAACCATTAATATCTCACCAGTATTATTTGCGCACCACAGGGAATTTATAAGGCATAGCAGCTGGTGATTAACTATTACAGCAAGCTTGCTTTTTAATGGCTTTTAGCCAGCTAAATGTTGGCAACCACTTGAAAGTAATCTATCATAAATAGGAAGCATGTCCCCAGGCTCATAATTAATATTTGCAAGACACTAGAGATTCCAAAAAAGTAAAAGAGACTGAGATTTTTACTGATTTTTCCCCCAATTTTGTAGTGCTGGGGCTTTCAGAAATGTGTTGTGTTTCTAGAATGTCATGCAAATTGGGACTGAACAAGGCAGAGCCAAGCTATTTGCATTTTCAACAACTGGCAGGAAAATGGTACAGTATGCTACCCACAAGTGGAGAATAGCAAGAGAAGTACCCTTAAATGATTGTGGTCCATGTTTCTATTCTGTTCCAGAAAAATATCACACATGCAGACCATATCACATATGCAGGTTTTGGGTGCTTTTGGTAAACAGCCACTTAAAAAGCTTATTAACATTTTAAATGTTTGAGTTTAATTATAAATATAAAATTCATTCCCATGGAAGCCTTTAGATTAAGCTTTCTGGTAGCCAACGCTTGGTTTCCCAGATTCAGTGGTCCTTGCATCTGAACCTAACTCATTCCATGATTCCATCTCTGCTTTAGTTGAAAAGAGGAAAGGTCTATTCAACATTCCCCTAACATCAGGGGTGTTAATTTGAAGCTTGTGGGCCAGATTAAACCCACGGGGTACTTAGATCTGGCCCACGGAGCCACCCTGGAAATAGCAAAGGACCGGCCTGCAGTGCCTCTGCCAGCAAAAACAGAGCTCGGGAGGGCCATATGCAGCCCCCCCAAAGTGCCATTTTTGCTGGCAGAGGGTTGCAGGAGGCCGTTACAGCCGAAAATGGAGCTTAGGAGCCCATTTTTGCTGGCAGAGTACTCGGGCCATCACAGGGGCTCCCAACACAAGTGGCTCCCAACACATGCCCACTCTAGTCCCCCAAGGTCAAACACAACCCTGATGCAGCCCTCAATGAAATCGAGTTTGACATCCCTACCTAACATGATCCTGTATCAAAGTATTTGGTTCCTTGTGGCAAGGTAACAAAGGATATGCCAAGCCTTCTTTGTCTTCACTTACCCAAATACCAAGACTCAATATTCATTATGCGGGTACTCCCATAACCATTTATTTAGTGACCGTTTGAAGTTACAATGTCACAGGGGGGGAGGGACTTATGACTTTTTCACACTTAGATTATTGCAGCATCTCCATAGTCATGTGATCAAAATTTGGATGCTTGGCAACTAGCATGTATTTATGACAGTTGCAGTGTCCCAGGGTCACCTTTTTGTGACCTTCTGGCAAGCAAAGTAAATGGAGGAGCCAGATTCACTTAATAACTGTGATACTAACTTAACAACTGCAGTGACCTGTCTAGCAACTGTGGCAAGAGTTGTGAAATGGAGCAAAATTTACTTATTAACCTAGTTAGCAATGGAAATTTCAGGCTCAACTGTGATCCTAAGCCAAGGACTAGCTATACTGTACTGATGTTGCATGTTTTATTATGTACAGATATTAGAATATTTATGCTGAAAGAATCAACTGCATAATTAACATGGTTGACTTCATAAAAAACAATTCTGCTATTGTTTCTGTTCTGAATCAGCATGAACAGAGTACTTACTGTTAGGGTAATGTCCTGTGGTTGGACAGCAGGAAAGAAACCCCAGGTATTTGGGCTGCTGAACAAAAAAATAACTGCTCAAACCACAGCTTTTGCACTCAACTTGAGAGGACGAAGACTTGCTGTGCTTTTTCAAGGCTGTGATTGTGTGTGCCTCTTTATGCTGAATTTGTGTTTCCCCAATTTCTTCAGGCGACCCAGTATATGAGTTTGATTTCAAAGGAAATGCAACCCGTAGCTGGCACAGAAGGTGCTTATTACCGTCGTAGAAGGTTGATGAGGCAACTTCCTCTTTATGATCAGGACCCTTCCCAATGTCGGGGCCTTTCGGAGAATGAAATCAAGCTGATGGAGGAGTTTATAAAACAATATAAAGACAATGCTCTTGGAGTCGGAGAAGTTGCACTGCTGGGTCAAGGGGGAGCTACCAAAGAGGAAGGAAAGCAATCTGATAAAAACACTCCAGCAAGTGAGGAAGCCGCTTCAACCAATGGCACATTGGGCCATCCATCAAAAGGGCAGGACTTGGTAAGTCCTCGGCACAGTGTTGCAGAGTGGAAAATGCATTTTAATAATAATAATAATAATAATAATAATAATAATAATAATAATAATAGGATGTAACATAGATATTCAAATATGAAATGCATAAAATACTATCAAACCTTGTTTGATTGAAAGATGGTGAATGGGGATAGATGAAAAAACTGCAAGTAGCTTTAGGGAGTACAGAACCTATGTGGAGTTACAAAATTAATCATGTAATTGCACCCAAAGTTTAAGCCTAATAATTAGTTCACAAACATAATAGCCATGAACAATGACAACAATAATGCTGCCAATACAAATGGTAAAAATCCAGCAGCAGAAGTATTAGACATGAAGTAACTGTCAGAAGAAGTGCTGAATTAAACAAAGCAAAAATATGACAGTGTTCTGCCTTGGAAAGACATTCTATGAAATCCCTTCCTGGCATGGAGCTGAGTTATTTGGAAGACTGCCTCTTCCACTCAGGCTTGGCAGAAGAGGTATGTTGTGGGTCTTTTTCTACCTGAACCCACCCTATGGAACATCAACCCCCCACTCCTCCTGGGTGAGATTGGCCTCATTCCTGTTAAACTTCCTGAACTCCCTCAAAACTTCCTGAACTCCCTCAAAACTGTGCTGTGTTAATATGCCAGGGAATCTTAAGGAATGGTGAGATGATGAGATGGCTCCAATGTTTGTAATATCTAATGCTTTCTCCTAGCCTTCTAATCCTAATATTAATATTTTTAATCATAGACATTTTATATTGCTATTTTATTGATATTGTACCCACTTAGAATCACATTTTGGGCAGCTGTGTAAATTAGAATGATGTTTGATGGATAAATAGATTAGATTGATGGAAAATAAATAGATGGATGGATGGATGGATGGATGGATGGATGGATGGATGGACGGACGGACAGACATCCCTGAAGCATTTTAATAGATGAAAATCAGACAGAGATCATCTGAACTGCTTTGATCAAAGTGTTGATGTTAAAATTATAATCGGCAACCTGTATAGGTACTACTTTCAAAATAGCCAGTTTCAAAAACAGCAGTGTAGAAGAGGATTCTTTTTTCCCTTGTAATTTAAATCAGTGCTTCAACCTCAGCAGCTTTAGGATATTTGGACTTCCATCTCCCAGAATTCTCCTAACATGATTTAAAAACCATGAGCAGAGACAGTAAATAGGAAAGTCGTGATTGTAATCTGCTGCATAGGTTTTGGCAATACTTCCCCAGAGCACAAAGAGATGTTTTTGCTTGTTGGTTGGTTTAGAGAAACATATTTTTCTTAGTCTACATTATATGTTGTTATAGAAGCAGTTCAGTCTAAGAAAGGCTGTGTCACCCCAGGAAATAAAAATGTACTTGTGACAGAGGCTTTTATTAAAGGTATTTATGAATACCATCATGGCCTGATGAAATAATTTTGACTACAAGATCATCCCTCAAGTAAATATGTGTTTGTGGTGTTTATTTTCTGGGAGATTTAAAACTTTACTTACTATTCTATAAGCACCAGTGGAAAGCCTAACTTCATTTAAAAAAATAATTGTACAGCTAAATCCTTCCACTGAAGTGTTTTTTGCATTCTAAGAAAACAACATTAAGCATTTTGAGACTTGTTTCATGCATTCATTTAGACTTTTAAGGCTGTAGTTATTTTTATTGACGTTCATTTCATCTTTCTTACTATATCAAAGTATACTCTGATTCATAATTTCCAGCACATTTCTACAAGGATCCGTATATTTTTGTAATTATTTAAATATTTTGAGATTCTTAGTAGAAAACATCATAGTATTAAATTTTCCATTATTTTCTTAATCTTTACACTTCTCATTCTGATACTCTTTATCTATCAGAACAATGTTGGAATTTTGTGAAAGGTGCCAAAATTTTATAGGACAAAGTTCTGTTATTGCTGAACAGTCACTGTCTAAAGCTACAGACAACATAGTTCTTGTTTTTGATGAAATGGACTTTACATTCCAAAACATCCTTAATGAAGCCCTTGCTATCTTCTGGATTTTAACCCCAGTGCAGGAGATCGCATAAATTCTGCAGAGTGTCTTGTTTTTCTGATAGAAGAGGAATTTCATCTTTCTTACTATATCAAAGTATCATCTGAATCATAATTTCCAGCACATTTCTACAAGGATCCATATATTTTTGCTTGAACTAAGAGCTGAATGTTCTAATTCATTTGTTTAAAACATTTGTATAGCCACTTATTTTATAATCAACTCTGGGCAGTTCCTAGTCAAAAATCTATGGGTTATGTACTGCATGAAAATAACAAGTAATTATTGTTGCTGAAGGAGCAAAACAGACTGGGTTCCCAAAGAGAGGGATGGTATCCTACTAATGATTCAATTTTAAGCAACCCCAAATTCTTAGCTTTCTAGTTTGGCCAAAGCAACTCTTTTTCTGCCCTGCTCCAATACAATAATGTGGAAGATAAAAGTAAAGCCTCCTTCAATTTGAGCTCAACTCTTGATGACTTTATTAGTGTAACGTTCTTGGCAACAGTACAAAAGCGTTTAGCTATTCTTGTTCCAAGATGTTTTTTCAACTCCCCAGTCTAGCCTGCAAGTCTGGACTTGATAATTGTTTGCCAATCTCCTCTACATTTCCAATAATTGTTAGAGCATAAGTTGAGGTAAAAGCTTGCTTCTAAGCTGTTTATTTATTTGTTCATACGTACATACATTCCAGGCATACTTAAAAAGATTTATATTCTGTCTATCAAATGCTTTAAGGATTACTCAGTGCAGCTTTCCAGTATTTAAAATAATAACCCAAATTGAAATGTATAAAAGACAAAGCAAAATTAACAAAAAATACACTTACACAGAAATTGCTTATGCGAATTATAAAACAGTCAGAAGCAGCATATTATATTTTCTAACAGTTATACTGCCTGTGAAGGAAAGTCACTCATTAGCAGAAAAGCCATTGGTGTAAACGTGGCGGCCTACGTCAAGGAGGTTCAACTTTGAATGCCAATGCTGAGAAGCCTGTTCCAAGTAGGGACACTAAAATGCTCTTTTCTTGTATTAAACACATGATAAACCCAAGTGAAGGACTTTCCATCAATTTTTAGGGAGCATAGAAGTTGATATAAGAGGAGACAGTTCCTGAAGCTTCCTGTACATAATCTGAACTACTTGGGATGATTTCATTATCTATCTGTCTGTCTGTCTGTCTGTCTATCTATCTATCTATTGTATATAGCCATCCTAGTAAAAGTGACTCCAGGCAATGTACAAGAATAAAAGCAATACAATCCTCTAATATATTCCCATCCATCTGAAAACAACAATCAAACCAACCACTCAGCCCCATATCACCCTGGGATCCTCAGGCCCATTAGCAAAACTATAATATGTTTTCAGAGTTTCAAAAGAGCTTAAAGTGGGGGCCAATCTTACATCAGGTATGATGTTCCACGGGGAGGGAGCCATCATGGAGAAGGCCCTTCTTGGTCCTACCAGATGGACCTCCTTAAGAGGGGGAATCAATAATATAACCTGCCTCCCCACTCTGAGGGGTCAGGTAGATAAGATGCTTCTTCAAATAACCTGGCCCCAAGCCATTTCGCTTTAAGGTGACAAACAGCTTCCATGTAGGGTGCATTGTGGGGTATGCCAAGAACCTTAAATCAGTGTACAATCAGTTGGATATTAAACTATCTTGATTCAGTTGTTTGGCAAAAACATGAAGTTTAATCGTTATTGTCCTGAAAAAATAGAATATTCAGTACTAAACAACTAACTGGTGTTGCTTTCTACTCCAGTGCATTTTTGAAGCCAGAAGCCATCCAGTAAAAAGTAACTGTAAAAATGTCAGCATTTGCTTAACCACAATGTCTTAAATTTTCCTGGCATAACAAAGTAAATCCTAATTCCAGATCTTGAAATCATAGGTTGTACTTCTCTATGTGTCTCTTAAAAAACAAAACAAAACATAGTCTTCCATAGTCTTTAATATTGAAGCTTTGAAGTATTTCTTAGTCAATCAGGTTAAGCCTATTTGATAACATTACAGGACATTCAAGTATTTCCTGTCTAATGTGACAAAAAGGTAATTGAAGGGGCTCCAGCAATTGCCTATTTTGGGGAAATTATGACCTGAATTATGATGCTCCATATTTATAGTGCTTTGTAAATGGAATATTGTCTGTCTGTTTGTCTGTCTGTCTCTCTGTCTCTCTCTCTCTCTCTCATATCATTCTGTTATTGTACTTTCCCCTTTTCTTGTATTCAGAAGAAGAATTTACTGGAAAATATTAGTGGGACTCTGGGGATAAAGCTCAGAGGTGAGCACATGGAGTCTGGGACTCTGAGCTATGCGCCTCTACATGATTCCATTAATCTTCTTGGAATGTGGATCTTGATTTAACACTGCAAGGAGATAAAATGCCCAAATAACTTTTATGTCTCTTGTCACCATCTGCTCACTGACTGGATAAATCTTTCTAATTTATTTTAAAGTTTTAGTAGTAATGATACAAATCATTACTAGAAGACTTGCTTTGGATTGCAGGCTTCTAATGGATTAAAGGAGAGATGTGTATTGGCCACCCTGGTATTTTCCTGGAGAAATTTACTCTGGCCTTTAACAACAAAAAGAACAACAAATTGACTGAGACATTCCATCATGGACCAAGTTTAACTTCCTATGAAAAAGGGATGTTGTGGGTAGAAGGTTTTTCTGAGGAAAATATTTTCATTTCTCCTGAAACAAAATGAAAGTCTTGTCAGTATTGACTAAGGAGTTGGCATTTGGAGAAAACAGTACAACCTTTCTGTACAATTTTGATCCAAGCTTAGACTTGATGTTTGGCTAGGAAGGAAGTATTTGTTCTTCACAATATCTGATCTAGTCTCTTCTTTAACAATCGTGCTTTTTCATTCTCAGTTCCAAAGCAAAATTGTTTAATTGTATGAAAAGATTTAAAATATGTGAGGCCTTATGGGAAATTTAGATTGGGCCTAGGTAAAAAAAAATGTGAGTGAAATGTAGATCAAGGAGTGGATAATTTGTGGTCCTTAATCTAATTTCATGCAGCTGTTTCCAAAAGCTGATTCAGCCAGTCCATTCTGACATTGGAGAACAGCAGGAGCAGGCATGAGAAGCAATGGTGGGATTCAATTTTTTTTACTACCGGTTCTGTGGGCGTGGCTTGGTAGGTGTGGCAGGGGAAGGATACTGTATAATCTCCAGACAGAGGTGGTGTTTGCCGGTTCTCAAAATTTTCCAGTACCAGTTCTCCAGAACTGGTCAGAACCTGCTGAATACCATCTCTGATGAGATGGCAATGTCAGGATGGAGGATGAGGGAGAAAAGTAGTAGAGAGAAAATGGAAGAGCTATGAAGTCCTGCCGCTAAATTTGCCTGCCATAACTATTGTAAACTTTAACAGATAATCAGAGTTGGAAGGGACCTTATAGGTCATCTAATCCACCCCCCCCAAGGGGGAGACCCTACACCATTTCTGACAAATGGCAGTCCAATCTCTTCTTGAAGGTCTCAAGTGATGGTGCTCCCACAACTTCCAAGGGCAAGCTATTCAATTGGTTGATTGTTCTCACTGTCAGAAAGTTTCTCCTTATTTCCAGGTTAAATGTCTCCTTGTTCAGTTTCCATCCATTATTCCTTGTCTGGCTTACAGGCACTTTAGAAAATAGTTTGACCCCTTCCTCTCTGTGGTAGCCCTCAAATATTAGAAGACTGCTATCATGGCTCCCCTGGTCCTTCTCTTCACTAGACTAGCCAAGCCCAGTTCCTGTAACCGTTCTTCATATGCCTTAGTCCCCTAACCATCCTGGTTGCTCTTCTCTGTACTTTTTCTAGAGTCTCAACATCTTTTTTATAATGTGGTGAACAAAACTGGATGCAGTACTCTGTATGATTGTTTTGCTTCCAAAGATATATTTATCTGTGCTGAAAGATGGCCTTGGTATGCAAATTACTCTGTAGCTCAATGTTTCTCAAACATATTAACATTAAGACTTGTGGACTTCAACTCCCAGAATTCCCCCCACCAGCATGACTGGCTAGGGAATTCTGGGAGTTGAAGTCCAAACATCTTAAAGTTGATAAAGTTAAGAAACTTCAGGGAAATTGGGGTACTGAACTTCAAATGCATCTCTAGGCTGTCATAGAAGAGTTGTCTACAACAGTCTACGGTTTTAGATTACCAAGACAAAGTGCCTGAAAAATGCACCTATGAAGTAAAAACTAGGGTGCATTGTATAAGCCCCATCCAAAAGGAAATAAAATCACATATTTCATTTCTCTATGACTTAATACCAATAAATAATTCTGAATCATTTAATAGGAAGAAAGGTGGAAATCCTAGTAATAAATAGGGGATTTTTAAAAAGAACTTTGACAGTGTCATGAATCGTATTTTGATAGAACAACAGATTGTTTACAATCTGTACAAGGAAATATGCATGTATATGTGTGTATAGATCTATGTATTTATTTATGTATGTAAGAAATTGGCATGTGGCTCACTTCAGTTAGTATCTGGCATGTATGGTTTACAAAAATCCTAAATCAACGTATAGGAAGCCAATAGAATAAAATTATTGTTACTTCTGGTATTGGAAGAAATGTGAACCTCTTGCCAACTGCTAGGTTTTTCTCAGGCTTTTTCTATAGTTACTATATGTTTTAATACCATTCATTATGCTGCTCTAAAGTAGCGATCCATTTAGATTTCTTTATTGCTAAATCTAATATTAACAGAGACAATTTCACGACTATTTTGTTTTTACTTAGGAGATTCATTTCTGAACATCAGAAGCATATGTTTTTGCAATGCATCACAGAATGTTTCCACAAAAATGACTAAAGGGAGAAGTCCGTCTCACTGGATGGATACTTTTGTTTCACTTGGGTGTAAAAGGCAAAAAAATATATGACACCATTGACTTCTAAGCATGGGGCAGGCCAACATGCTGTCATCTACTGTGGGAATCTCTCAAAATATACTGTGTATAACAGGAAAAATCTCTAGCCCTTCACATGCTGCTGAATTATCACTCCAAGCAGCCTCTGCCATTAGCTATGCCTGTTGAGGATGCTGGGGATTATATCAATATTGAAAATTTTCAAGTACAATGTCTGCACTGCTGCTGATCACCTTTTAATACCACTGAGTGCCTAGCAACCGATGACAGGTTTATACATTAAACTGACATATTCAACACATTCATATATTGAGGCTTGCTTGTGGATGTTCCATTTTGGATGCCTTAAATATATTCAACTCTAAAAGTTAACTAGAACATTTCCTGAATATATTAATTCAGCAGAGGCCTAATTCAGCAGAGTTCTTTTTGTTTTAAATTATTCTGTTTGCTTCACCATTTTCTATATCAGGCTACTTTTTTAATGATATATGGTAGCTTTTTTTTTTTGTTGGGCAACCTTATAATATGCTACACATACATATATCAATGGGAAATCCCTGGAGAAGAGCAAAAGGTCATATGTTTGGCTGTAAGCTGATTGAGAGAAATTCATTATTATGTAACTTTGATTTCCTTCCTAGTGTTGTGACTTCTGTAAGCAGGTGTTACCTGCTGAGCTTCCGGTAGTGTATGCAGATCGAGCCGGCTACAATCACCAGTGGCATCCAGCATGCTTTAGGTGTTCTAAGTGCTCTGAACCACTTGTTGACTTGATCTACTTCTGGAACAATGGAGCCATCTGGTGTGGACGGCATTACTGTGACAGCATAAGGCCACGCTGCGCAGCTTGTGATGAGGTATGATTACTCTGAAAATGGGTATTCTTTTCTAGTCTGTGTTGGATGCAATTGTGAGATGGTCTAAACAGATGAAAGGAGTTAGACATTTATTCAATATCTTTCCTCTCTTTTTCCCTTTTAAGCAGAACCTATGTTGACTTGCCAAAAAGGTATAAAAAGTGTGCAGAGTGCTTTTATATAGGGTAATCAGTGGGATGATCTTTTATTCATTTATTCTGGATTTTTTTAAATTACAAGTGAATTTTCCACTGCATATTTATTTTATACCATGATGTGAAATACATATATTTTGCTTGAATTTATGCTTAAAAAGTCTAAAACAGACTTCATTTTTACAAGAAAGGAAGGTGGAGAAACTTTATAATCTGTTGCCATTCAGAAATAAGCTTATTTCTGCCATTCCATGCCATTTGACTTCTATTCCCTGTCTTATCCTATTTCTAAAAGAACTGCTCTAAGCTTGTGATAGAATTAGCTTACTTCTCTTTCCCTGTTCCCTTAATATGTGCACATAGGCTATTTAGTTTGTATTGATCTTACTAAAACCATTCCCGGGATAAATATTTTATTCCTTCCAAATTGGTCCCTTGAGCCTGATATTAAGTAGATATACAGTTAAATGTTTTACAGCAATATATTTCCAATAAGCATTCTTGAACCTCTCAGATCTGTCATCATAAATGTTATTCAGCATATAAACACATCCTTCAGAAAACCGTCCCAGCTGAGTTTATAGTTCTTCCATCTCTGTGTTTCTTTTTTAAACAATTTATCAAAATCTAGACTTGCAAATAGGGCTTGGTTTCTCATTCTATGGAAATCTCTGAGGATTCTTGCTTTTCTATAAAGGAATAGCCATCCGGAATCCAAGCTTAATTTTTGCCACAGCTCACAATCATGGTGCATATTTTCAAAGCCAGAATTATATGAAGTAAAGTGGGATATGGGAAATAAGCAAAAATAAACAAATCTTTCATGTTACTCAATAAATGCTAAATTCCACAGGCTAGATTGTGGGGAATATTTAAAAAAAAAACTAGTTACAAAAAGATAAATACAATTAATTCAAATTTTAAAAATATCCTTTCTGCATCCCATTTCCTCTCTCTGCCAGTTGACCCATTATAGAGTTGAAAGGATCTTGGAAATCAAATAAATATCTGCTCAGTATAATAAGTAGTCCTTGGCTATGTTTGTTTATTGTTGTTTTTTCTCACAGCAGCTGATAAGATGGTTCTTTTTTGTTTGGACATAATATCCTTTTTTGACACCTATGTAGCATATATGCATGAGACTAGCCAATTTTTGTACATGTTAACCATTGCACTGTGATAGTTAGGATTGAATAATGTTTAGTGTTAACCATGATCAGAGAGATTTGGCTATGTTCTTACTATGCTATAAAGCTCACTAACAGCTTCAACTCCTTCCTAGGTTTCTATAGGAAGAACAATATACAACATTCTGAGCTTCCTGAATTATGATACAGTAGCTGCTATTTCAAAAAGGGAACTCTGTGTAGTGAGCGTGGACTATTGTTAAGAGAAGGAAATAGAATTTAGAGAAGGCATAAAATACATAGAGGCTAGTGTTCTGTCTTTAACTTGCTAGCTGAATATAAAGACAGTTAGATAAACTCTATAAAGGCTTCCATACAAAGTTTCTTTATTGGATTGTAATAGGCATCCTCAAGGTATAACTCACAGTTATGTTGAAATTCATCTAATGTCCAATCTTTGCATAGTCATCTTCATAGTGTGAAAATATAGTTATCTTCATCCCATAACGATGGAGCAAAAGGAAAGACACCAGCACAATGCTGGGGTCCAAGCAAGAATAAAGGAAACTCCCCAAACCCAACCAAGGGTCAATTCAGTGACCAATCAGGATTACGGATGTGACCACATGACATGAACTACATTTCCCATGAGGCATTCCCTTAAGGGAACAGCTCCCAATTCCCAATTAACTATATACTGTCTGAACAGCACAGCACAACATAACATAAATTACTTAAGGAATTCCTGCTTCAGGTACATATTGTATAAAGAACACAATATATTTCAGTGAATTCAAAAAGTCTCCTTAGCAAAGGTATTTTTGAAGCATTTGTTTTAAATGAATGCTTCCTTAATGCTTAGAATTAAATTTAAACTTGTTCTGCAGCTTGGTTGGACCAGAACGCTGTTCTTTATAGGAATGTGTAAATATTTATTTTCTGTGCAAAGCTAAGTAGCATGGATGTACTCTTTATACTGTTGGCTTGTCAACAGCATTGTGTTTGTGTTTCTCTCTGTGATGTTTTCATAATAAAGACATTCAGGAAAGGAATGACAAATGGACTTGTTTACTTTCACAGATAATATTTTCTGATGACTACCTGCAAACTGAAGGCCTTACCTGGCACAAACAGCATTTCACCTGCCTGGAATGTGAGAGCTCGCTGGCTGGCAAACCCTTTATCCTGGAGACAGCCAGCCTGTGGTGTACCTCTTGCAGTAAAAACAAGCTCTCTTAAACTGGGTGTCATTTCAGTGCTGATGTTTTTGTGTGTTCTGACTTGGAATGGACTCATTGGTGGGGAGGTTTTAAGCCAAAGAAGTTGCATCCTTAGGATTTAGAACACTAAAGGTTATTTTCAATCAAGTAATTACAGGAAATGAGATGGGAAATGATAACTCAGTATGAAAAGAATAGAGGGATGGAATGTTCTAGGTCTTTCAGGAAAGACTTTAAATGTAACCAAATGTACTGAAAACTAGGCCCCATTATGTTAAATTATTTCAACTTTGGCATATTACAAAAACAACTACTCCATGAGGTTGAGAAATATATACATAGAATTATCATTGTGTTGCTGGGTTTTGCTGCTTTTTGGGTGGGGAGGAGTAACCAAAGGAATATATTTCTAAACTAAATATCACAATACCATTGCCCACAAATGAGTAGTTTTAGAAATATATGTATAATGATATAGTGCGAAAACAAAACCACCAATATCTGCAAAAGAAGGGTTTTCCTTCCCCTATGTGTTATACACACATTCCCTCCAAGAAACATGGTTATGGTTTGAAAAATAGATGATATAAGAAATAGTTCGACAGCTTAAAGAACCTGAAAACAGAGTCACTTGTGAAGGATCACTGGAAAAAATAAAGGTTATAATGGATGGTTTTTCTTTTAAAATGCTATCTAGAAGTAGAATTAAAGCAAAATATATATTTAATGAACTTTCTGGATTATACATGTACTCAATGTTTTGATTATTTCATTCTGCCCCATCTTTTTTCTCATGGGGGGGCAACAAACAGATGAAAATATTTCACTTTAGTGCATTTAGAAATATATGTGGAGTGGTCTTTTTGCCAACAACCACATGGAGGGAGTAAAGGCTAATAAATCTCAGCACATTAGTACTTGATCTCTGGAGGCACTGCTTACACAACATTGCCTTCATAGACTAGGAAGAAGAAATGACATAAAATCAGCTTAAATATTCTTGATAACTTCTCCCTCCCCCAGTGTTGAACAGTTGTGGCAATATGATTGATTCACATAGATGACCTTTAAACATATGAATAACAGCGTGGCTTTGTGTAGCCCCTAAAGAAGACTGCTTGATAGTGCTTAAAGCGTTCTTTATGAGATTGGATTTTGTTATTGCCACCCCAGCTAGTGAATGGTCAACAATAAGAGGAGTTGGGTTTGTATTACATCTGTATGGAGAAAAGAATTTAACATGTATATAGAGATTATTAATATTAAATTCTCAATTGCTGCATCCCATCATAGATTTTGAAATGGGCAGTAAAACTTATTCTTCCTAATATTTGTGATAGGGCTTTTTTGGCTTTAACTGTAAGAAAGTTTTTTTTTTTAAAAAAATAATGGGCTATGTGCATAGCAAGTGAGTGCATGCAAAGCGATATTGATTTTCTTGGTAAGAATACATTGAAATTCTAAAAGCTAGCCAATTAATTCTGCTAGGGTTAGCAACGAAGTTTATATTGGCTAGATTTGCTGTTTCAACTAATACCACTACTATAAATATTGGATACTTTGTTAGCAAACAAAAACATTTGTTGTTAAATAACATTAGATGTGGTCAATTAGCAATGACAATTTATAGAAATCTTAACGCAATAAAAGGAATTAAGACAGACAACTGGAAAATATCTGTTTGGTTTTAGACACAACATGTATTAAACATTTTTGTGTGTTTGAAAACAAATTAGAACTTAACCTTTTATGGGAATTAGAGATTTGTCCCATTTGTCCTATACTGTTCACCTAATACAAGCATCTCCAAAAACTCAGTGCTGAAGACACCTTGCAGATACAAAGCTGTTGTACCTTTCAATGTGCACAGTATATACAACAGAACTCCATGGGTATTTATGAAGTGTGTCTTTCTTTAAGAAAGTGTTCCGTTCAGTAATGTAGGCATCTCATACATGTTAACAGAACTGCATCTCAATGTCTCTTAAATCTGTATTTGACACTCAGAGCAGTAACTAACTAACATGAGTGTTAATGTGGCAGGATCATCTACAAAAAGCTAACTTAAGTATATTCCTGTAAATTGGAAGAGAGAGCCTATGAGTAGTGAGTATCTGAAAGAACTTCCTGCAGAAGTCAGTCCTTAGGTAGAAAAATCTGAATGCTAAATCAGTTAACTAGAAGTAACTTAGGCCAGGTGTGTCAAAGTCGTGGCATCACGGCGGCATCACGTGATGTATTGGGACTTTTTCCCCCTTCGCTAAACCAGGCAGGGGCACGACCAGCACGTGATGCATCCGGCCTATGGGCTGCAAGTTTGACACCCCTGGCTTAGGCCAATTTGACCTTCATTTCCTACAAAAGAGGCAGTCATTCAGGTACATATCATATTTTTGAGGTGCTGTTTATCCTAGAGCATTATTAATAGTTATTGACTACCATTAATGACTGGTAAAATAATTCTCAAAATACAGGAGAATCTGATTATGATTCTCCTTTATTTCTTTTGTGTTTACTTTAGGTAACTTTATGTATATGTAGTTGATATGCAGCTATTCTACTTCTGATCATTGGTCGTGCTGGTGATTTGTGAGAGTGGAGACCACAACAGCTTGCCTTCCTACATACTGTAAGGATCAGCCAGACTATCACTTCCCCTAGTTACAGTGTTTGTAATTTAGCTATTTTCAACTTAATGTCTCTAGAAGTACTAAAATCAAAGTTCTTCTCATCCCCAACCAACAAGGTCAGTGGGGATAACATGAATTAATAATCCAATGGAGTTGGAAAATGTCACTGTTGAAAAGATTTCTATTAAACTTTATGGAATTTTTTTTTATCTAATTGTCAATGGGATGCTATAAGCAGCATAATTAAATAGATGGATTTCATTTTATTTTGGTGGAATACTAAATGCATTCTGGACTGTGCTTAATAGCTTTTGTATGTTGATGAGACTTAAGTTCTATAATAAATTTTCAGAAATTTAAGTATTTGTGGCAGGGAAACTTTGCAGCTGTGTGTGTTTGGAGGAGTGAGCTTTTCTTCAATCACAGGTCAAAAACTACGTTTGTGTTTAATTTCCAAAGGGAATCATTGGATTTCTACCTTCAACCCAGTTGTTGGTTTCCACTGTCTAGCATTCCTCCTTATGTCTATGAAATATTCTTCCAGTCATGGTTCTCATGGATATGGAAGGTCTACCAATCCAAATACAAAGAATTTGCAAGCCATTGTTTAGGTCTGAATGAGAACAAGGAAGCACACAGGACATACCCCCCTGTGTTATGGCCAGCAGGTTGCAACATTCATGCCAAGGAAACTTCATTAAGGTCATCTGCTAGTCTTTTTGCATCCCTGTAGGTTTTAAAGATAAATAAATGGTTTTTCTAATGTGGATCGAGACAGATCACAAAGGTTGCTCTGGCATCATGTTCTAGGAATTGCACTCCATGATATTGTGTCTATATGCAAGAGATGTTAAAGTCCATGATTCCAGAAGCAACCTGATTGATATCATTTCAGTTTTGATTCCCTGGGAATTTTGATAGTCGTGGAACTTTTATCAGCAATGGAACACAGTGTGCTTAGCCTTGTTTCCCTACAACAACTTTTCCGTTTTGTTTTGTTTTTTTCTTTCATTGGGAATTGTAGAGCTTAATGTATCTAATATTTTTTCCCAAGAGGTTAACTGACAAGCCATGGAAATGTATCTAAATGCTTCAATAAATAAAATATTAAAATGAAAGTTGTTTGAAATGTTGCCATTGAATTAATCAACAAACTTTAAGTTATTCCAAAGAAAGCTCCAGTGGATAGAACAGAAGTGAATAGAAGAAAACTATAATTAAGTAACTTCTTAATGAGTGAGTCACCAACTGATGGTCTGTGGACCACTGGTGGTCTGCAAGAAAATTTTGGTAGTCCACAGAAAAATTATTTACATTTTTTATATTGCACTAAATCAGGGGTCCTCAAACTACATCCCTGGGCTGGATATGTGCAATGAATATTTGTGTTGTTGCAGAGAGTCTCCCCCTTCAGGGTCTTTTTGTGTTGGTCAGAGGAGGGCAGAAATACCAACTTGGGGTCTGCTTCAGCCTCCTGGTACAGGGCTTTGGACAAAGGCTGGAGGGAAGTGTCACTGGTAGTGAAGAGGCGGAGGGCCTTGTTCCAGTTGCCTGCACCATGGCCTGGAACTGGCTGACCATCTCAGCCTACTGAGCCTCTAGGCGCTGGTACCTGGCCTTGCAGTCCTGCAGGTCTTCCCTCTGCTTGGAAAGCCTATGCTCATAGTTCTCAGTGAGGTGCTTCTGCTGAGCCACCTCCTTGGTCAGATCCAATTTGAACTGAGACAGCTGTTTTGCCAACTCTTTCTTGTGTGGCTGCTTAACTGCTTCCTGTTGGGGCCCTAAGGAGCCCAGGCAGGCAGGCAGGCAGGCAAGGAGTGGCTGGGAGGGAAGGGGTGAGTAGAGGCCAGCAAGTCACTCCACTACGTGAGAGACATAAAGTCGGCTCCGCCCATCCAGTCATATGACCACCTAGCCATGCCCACCCAGCTGGTCATTAGGCAGATCATATTAGTTGTCTGTGGGATTTAAAATTATGAATTTAGTGGCCCCTGAGATCTGAAAGGTTGGTGACCTCTTGCTTTAAATTCCCCTTTATACTATGACTTTGCTGTTAGATAACATTCTAACATGCTTTGTTTATATGAGTCACTCACTTTTGTTTTCAACCAAAATTCATTCTTGAACCTTGCTATTCATGTTTTACTCCACATACTGAAAACATTATTCCCATTTCATTCAATTTAGCTTTATGTTTCCCCAGATCTATCCATCACTTTCAAGTAACAAACTAATGTACAGGAAGTCCTCAACTTACAGTCAGAGTTGGGACCAGAATTTCAATCTGTAAGTGATGTAGTCATTAAGCGAGTCATCATAACTGGAGCTGATTTTTATGACCATTTTATATGATCATTAAGTGAATCCCATTATTGTTGAGTAAATCTGGCTTCCCTGATTGACTTTGCTTGTTGGAAGCTGGCTGGGAAGGTCACAAATTAGAATGATGTGATCACAAGATCCTGCAGCTATTGAAAATGCAAGTTCGTTGCCAAGCATTCAAATTATGAACACATGACTGTTGGGGTTGTACTGTAGTTGTAAATTTGAGGATGAGTTGTAAGTCATTTTTTCTGAGACAATCATAAGTTTGAACCATCATTAAACGAATGGTTGTAAGTTGAAGACTACCTAGAAAAAGCATGCACTTATATGCATTTTCTCCTTTTTTTTAACAAAGATTTGTTCCTCTCACATGCTACTGTTCTACCAATATTTGCACAATTTAAATTTCTCCATCTATTTTTTCATATTTAATAAAATTTATACCAAGGTGAACAAATAATGTTCTGCTTTTTCCAGAACTTATATATAACTTGCAATTATTCATTCCCATGTCATAATCACTTTGATCTGGTGGATTGTTATGATCCATACTCTTCACTGAATCATATGGCCTGGCACTTCCTGCAAATCATTCCATGATCTTAGCCATCACCCATCATCAGCTGTAAAAAAAGGTGCTTGTACATCCAAGTCCCCAACCATCATAAATCCAACAACATAAGCATTCCTTACATATCTATTCAAAAATTTATTCATAAACAGAGAGGCACAAACATATCAGTTCCATAATCTGTTGAATTATATAAATCTGCGTACATATAATGAAGAAGATAACATATACTTACCTTGCTACTTTACGTGTCCTCTTAAAGTGTGCTTGGTACCTGAACAGGGTGAATTCTCTCCCTTTTCCAAGAGCTGCTGGAGAGTTAAAATATCTAAAACTGAAAAACTGAACTGAAAAAGTGGCAAAATTTAATTTCACCAACATATTCTCACTCTGTTTGCAGCACATTAAAAGTTACAGCATCTTACTTGTTGATTTGGATTGCACTTTGTGGTAAATCAAATTTTCTTAATCGTGATTTGAATAAGCTACAGTTGGCTCAGCTGACACAATTCAATACTGCTAAGCCGTAACAGAAGATGGATTCAATAACATACTAAAAGGTAGCTTAACTATATTAAGACCAAGTACAATGTATGCTTACACTCATATTTGAAATGAAACAAAGCTACAATTGTTGAAGTTCTACATTGTCAACCTTTCCTCGTATAAATCTGATAGGCTGTATGTTTGATGATAGAAAATGGGATGAGAGTATGTGAAGAAATGTTATCTTGTTGCTACCTCATCAAACAATTGTTAGATTTTTTTTCCATTCTACATTAAAGCCTTGTTTGGTTTGGAAGACATCTATATCTAACCCAGTGTCAGAACACATCTTTTATTTAACAAAAAGTTATAAATTCAGTTCCAAAGCTGGAAGAATCAGCCCCAAACTCTGATTTGCCCTTGCCAGTCCATATTGACCTCAGTAAACCAAGATGCCTTAATAGAAAGCAATTTCCTATTTTGTTAAATCCATGACTTTTAAAGATAGGCAGAGTCTTAAAAGCCTGCCATCTGCTTGTAATTCAGGACACACGAGGTCAGCACAGCCCACTTATCATACTCTTGGGTTGTTTTAGCTGACGTTTGATAGTGCTCTTAGCCTTCTGAAATTTAATTCTTCACAGGATGGAAGGAAAACTCTAAGTAAACAGTCTAATCCAATGTCAGATTTATTCCATAGAACTGCCGCCTGCAGGGCAAATTGTACTTGGGCCAAATTAACTAATTGGCATAGCAGAATTCAATCAATAGCAAAGATATAAATACTACATCTGTTTCGTATTGACCGCTGCAGACTGAAGTTTCATCCCAAATTGCCTTTTGGAATTTATAATAAGAACTGGTCCTGATGATGAAATGCCCATTCTCTCTTTGGACATGAGCATCTTAGATGAAGTAGCCTCCTTGCAAAACTTGGTAGTCCTCAAAGTCAGTGGCACTACTATCTAGAGAAATCTAATCTTATTAAAGATAAGAATAGGAGAAACTTTGAGTAAGCCAGAACCTCTAGCCCCATGTTAGCCCTTGGACACACAACTCCCTCTGACTCATAATTAAAGTTATTGTGACAGCACAAACATAATGGATGACACAGGTAGCTCTCTTTGATTTTTTATGCCACCCTTTGTCATGTTTTCATTTGGAGTAGCTTTTACGCCTAAATGTGTTTGAGTGATTCTGAACCAGAATGAGATGATTTGATTCCCCCCGCCTCATGTTGTGTACTAGGTTCATGTCTCATAAGTTTCCAATATATTTTACATATACTGTACATTGTATGTCTCCTTGGGATTTTGCATAGCAAAGATAGAAGATCAGTTTCTTAAAATAATATTTGGAGCAATGATATTACATTAAAATATGTGAACTACCCTCTTGTGTCTGATAAATGAATATGCAAATATATCTTAATTACTTGTTTCATTCTTAGAATTTATGGTAAGTATTTCCAGATTTTCTGGCTACATTAAAGCTCTAGTAGTAATCTATCAGCCAGGAATGTCAATTTGCTCTGCAGATCAATTAGAGCAGGAGCTATGTGTGCTGTGTGTTTTCATGTATGGTATGCAAGCATCATTTCAAAAATACCAATTCTTTAATTGTTCCAATCAGGATATTTTATTAGAAAAGGGAAGTTTATGTTGCAACAAAGAATATTTCCAAAAATATACAAAGATAAAATAAAACTTAAAAACTTCCTTGTATTCTCATAAAAGACAGGCAAGGCAGTTTATGGATTAGAATGAAATTATTCTGTTATCTGTTATTGTCCAGCAGCTCTTGAACATCCTAAATATGATTTTATAAGCCCACTGTATGAGTAGTATCTTAATACAATGTTTTCCAGCATCATTTTTCTAAATCCCATCACCTGGAATCATGTCTGCAGAGCAGATTCCAAAGCAAATATTCTGGAAAACAAATATTAATTTTAAAAAGAAGAATGTTTTAATGATTTTTTAAAAATCTGTTAATTAGGCATCTTCACAGTTGTGACCTATTTAATTCAGCAGCTAATAAAAAAGATGTCTGCAACATTATTTCTGGAAATGTAAAAATTTTCACATGTATTAGCCAAACATATTACTCCTGGGCCATGCTCATGAGCTACTGCTAAAATTAAGAAGTATTTGCATAATCAAATCCCAATGCTATTGTTTTCTTTTATATATTCATGAAGTAAGCTGGTGATCTTACTACTTATCTTCATATACCCCGATTGATTTTCTCCATTGACTATAGTTATCTCTTCCAACTGAAAATAACCCTTCAGATTATTGTCCAGAGATTCTACCCATCATTCACTAATTGGGATTTGATCTAGACTACATATTTATATTATGACACACTATGCAAAATCTAGTACTAACAATGGAATATCCACTTGGCTTATCTATTGAGACCCATTTAAAGCAGCAAAGTTCAACCAACAACAATTTTCTGCTTAATAAACTTCGATTTACAACTACAATTGAGACCAGAATTTCTGTTGCTAAGCAAAACAACTTAAGGTTATTAAGTGAGTCACACCCTACTTTAGAACCCTTTTCTGCCATGGTTGTTAAACAAATCACTGCAGTTGTTAAGTGAGTCATGCAGTCGTTAAGCAAGGGTTGTCAAACCAGTGGCATCACATGACATATCATGACTTTTTTGCTAAACTGGGTGTGGGCATGGTCAGCGTGTAAAGCATCCAGCCTGCTGGCCATGAGTTTGACAGCTGTGCAAATGCAGCCTATCCCATTATTGGAAGACATCTGAGAAGTCTACAAATGACAGTCACATGATCTGAGTTGCCAAGAATCCAAATTTTGATGACATGACTGTAGGGGTGCTGCAATGGTCATAAATCTGAGGGGTGGTTGTAAGTCGTTTTGTTTTCAGTGCCATTCTAACTTCAACAGTAGCTAAACAAATGGTTTTAATTTGAGGAGTACCTGTTCTTAATTTTTTTGGCCTATATTCCACCTACCTTTGATTAGGGTGGCCAACATTTCCTGATGTGTTTATGTTTAAGGGGGGAAAACATCTGATTGAGATCAGAACCATCCATGAAGAAATGAACTCATGGGAGAGAGAAAGAGATGAAAAAATGGAAGCAATAGTGATATTCTCCCTGGAGTGACTTCATTTTACAATCTCTAATGGTTCTGTCATTCTATGGCAGAAAAGATTATCCCTACATTCAATATATCACTTTGTCTGCCATTACACTTTGCTGATAACTAAAAGCTAGAAACAAATGTAAAAAGACAAGCATAATCTCTAAGGAATTTTCCCCCCTGACTAGACATTTACAAATAACAAGGAAAAACTTGCATTTTGTTTCATTTTTTTTTTCAAGGAAAGAAACATGAACTCTAGAAATAGAAACCGGTGTACATTTCATCAATGTACAACCAATGTTTCACTTTCAATATCAGATGTTAAATACACTGGGCATTGAAACTGAGGTCATAAGTGTTTGGGATCTTTTTCATTGTTTTAGGTATCTCCAAGTATTTTCATGAGAGGAATGTTCTGGATTGGGTTTTTGTAGCATCTTGAGGTGAAGCAAGATTTGATAAGTAAAACATATCAAAAAGAATATTGCTTTAAAAAAATAGCAAGAGGGATTAGATTTTCATTAGGATACTGCTGACATTCATTCATTAAGAAGCCCTTCTCTTATGCTGCCACATCTTTCACCTTGGGACATCTTGAAAAAAACTAAGTTGGCTAGTAGTGAGGTGTAAGATCACTAGGAAGCCCCAAGGCTGCAGGCTAGACTTGAGGTTGAAAAACATCCCAGGAAAAATAAAACAGTGGCAAGGAAGAGTTATCTAGTCGCCAGAAGCTTACTTTGAAGGAGATTTCATTTCCTGCACCCCCATTTAATATTTTATCCAGTTGAAGAAAAGGCAATAGCATTTGACCACTCACCACTGCAACATCACCACTCATTTAAAGAAATGTAGGGTGTAGTAGCAATGGAGAATTTTGAAGTTTAGGGACTAACTACTTATTAATGATGAGATAGAGGGGGGAATTCATAATTAACAATAGCTTGATGAACGTGCATTAATGGCTCTATATCTCTGAAACAGGCGACATTCCTTATACAATTATGGAATGAAATCATTTAGATTCCTTCAGTCTCGTATTATGACAGTTCCCATGCATTGATTCTCTTGCAGCACTTTCAGAGGCAGGCTGTCAAAATTATTGCCAGGTTTTATGGCACTAGAAGAGACATCGGGCTAATGTTTGCTGTCTTCCGCTGGGATATTTCCTTTTAATTCATTCAAGTGCAGGGTGGGGGACATTAAATGACCCAGTGCACTTGCCTTTTCTCAAGACATCTGGAGATTGTTATTGTACTGTTCTGAATTTAAAAGAAAAAGAGACAAGGGATTTTGTTTTAAGAAAAGACATGGTGGTCCCAGTCAATCGAAATGGAGTATGTCCAAACAATCTGATACCTAATGGCGCACACATGGAGGAAGGCAATTATGAGACAAAAAGTATTGACACATGTGTGTTGCCATAATATGCCAGCTGTCCCCACCCTTGCAGAGACAGAGGAGAGTTTGTGTGCTTCCTGCCATTTAATACTACGACTAACTGTTGTTTTTAAGAAAATTAATGGTTGCTTTTAAGAAAATTGATCTGCCATATAATACAAGCAGTAACCATGCAAAAAAAATAGTTTACATGTGATTCTGCTGCTTTTCCAAGACACAGCTGTGTTAGGACAGAAGAATAGTATAGAATTCTTTATTGGCCAAGTGTGATTGGACACACAAGGAATTTGTCTTTGGAGCATCTCAGTGTACAAAAAAAGAAAAAGAAAAAAAAATATTCATCAAGAATCATAAGATACAACACTTAGTGGTAGTCATAGGTTACTAATAAGCAATCAAATCATACTAGGAAACAAATAAAAACAATATAAATTGTAAAGATACAAGCAACATAGTCATAAGTGGGAGGACATAGGTAATAGGAAGGATGAGAAGAATTTACTAAGAATAATTATCTTAGTAAATAATTTGACAGTGTTGTGGGAATTAGTTGTTTAGTAGAATGATGGCATTCGGGGAAAAACTGTCCTTGTGTCTAGTTGTTCTGGTGTGCAGTGCTCTATAGCATCGTTTTGAGGGTAGAAGTTGAAACAATTTGTGTCCAGGATGTGAGGGGTCTGTAAGATATTTTTACAGCCTTCTTTTCTTGACTCTTGCAGTATACAGGTCCTCAATGGAAGGCAGGTTGATAGCAATTGTTTTTTTCTGCAGAGCCAAACCAGACAGTTATACAGGTGCAGATGACAGACTCAATAATTCCTCTGTAGAATTGTATCAGCAGTTCCTTGGGCAGTTTGAGCTTTCTGAGTTGGCGCAGAAAGAACATTCATTCACTTCACTATTCAGAGATCACTAGCTCAAACCATGCAAGTTACATCGGTTAAATCATGATATGTAATTTGTGCCATTTGTACAATATTGACACCTAAACTTATGTCCAAAAATAGCCAGTTACCCCTTATCCTCATGAGCCAAGAATGCTCACCTGAATTTACAGCACAAATATTGTTGGCATCGTAGGGCTTTCTTCAGGTTTGAGGTTCAAGTATGGCTAATTTCCAAAGTGCTAATTTGCTTACAACTCAAAGATAGAAATCCAATTCAACTGAAGAGTAACCAGCAAGCTGGAAAATGGCATTGGACCAAAGCTTCCAAATAAAGTATTACTGCAAAATCCCACTCTTTGAGTGTCGTCCACAAGATTTTCTTTCTTGGTAATCAAGAAATCAAAAGATGATTGCTCGCTACCTTCTGTGGAAAGAAAAGTGTCCTTTTCACCACTGGGCAAGACACTTTCAGACTTGTGTATACCTCCACATTATCTTCTCCTTTATAAGATTTCAGTGGATAGCTTAAACATCAACGTAGGCTAAGGCAGCCTTCACTTCCCGAGATGTTCCCCAAGGATTTCAACTTCCACAGTGCTTATCCTATACAGTAGTCAAGGCTGGTTGAAAGATAATGGCAGTTGAAATGTAATAAGGAGGAAAGAGGAGACAGAATCTCAGAGATAAAGACAAAATAGCAAACCACAGCTGAGCCAATGGAACATCTGCAAATGTGGAGTATCTTCTCACCAAAATATTGAGCTGAAGTTTAGAAAGGGATATGATTTCTTTTATTTGAGGGGATAGACAGGAGTACTCTGTACAGTCCTATCATTCTCTGGATTAGCCCATAATCTATCTTGATTTCTTTTAATTTCTTGTCACAATATCTAAAACAACACAAGACCTATAAAATAATTGATAGGTATGATCCTAATACTGTATATACCATTACAAGTTTTTAAAATATTCCTTTTAAGAAAGATGAAGCCATCATCTGCTTTTATCAGCTTGTTCTCACTGAATCTAAGACAAGGATCCCTACTTTGAAGAGAAATTATTGTGAGGGGAATAATCTTCTAGTATTTTAGATAGACATAGCACAATATTATGGTGTAGATTCTAGCTTCTTGTACTTTTGTTTCTTCTCCACAGCATTTTCATCCTTCTATATTTCTTGGGCCCCGTCCATTTCCTATCTCCTTTCATCATTTTCCTGGTTTTTCTACCTTTTTTATTCTCTTTGTGCTGCTCAAAGTCCAACTTGACTTGGGGGAACAGGGGAATGTTCATCTGCCCTCAGGCTTGTTCAGCACATTACCAACAGTTGGAAAATATTAACAACACAGAGATATCTGCAACAAAACCTATACCATGTCAGTACCATTTTTAAGTGGAATGCAATGATGCTGGTAAGTGCCTTCTTCTAGTGTTAAATTTATATTTACCAACAAAGAAATAAAGGGATACTAGTATAGATCTATTTCAAACTATTTAGCTCTCATCAACTAGCCATACCCTTTCTGGGATTTGAACCTGGGCTGCTTACTTGTTAGGTAGATGTATTAACCTATTAGGTAGTTGTGTTAAAAGCAGAAGCAGTATTATGCTCCATCCCATATTTAGGTAGCCCTAATAAAAAACACTTCTCCTTCTTCTAGATTCTGCCTTCTTCGCAACAGCGATATTTTATAACACTTTGTAAAACTACTTGTCTTCCGTACAATCTGTGATGACCAGGGCCATGGCACAAAGGCAACACAGTTAAATAAGCAAGAAATGTCCTTTTAATACCTCCAACTTTGCTCCCAATGTCCAGGTTACTTTCGGTTGGAGAAAAAACTCTCCCAAGGACAGTCTTTAAGTGGAGGAAATTCAGTCCAAAAACAAAGTACATACAAACTGTAAATAAAAATCCACACAAACCACACTGCAGTAATTAACTTGACAGGGCAGGAGAAGGAATTGCAGACTTGAAAGCCCAGCAAAACACACACAGTTGGGAAGATGCCAGGAACCCAGATAAGCCTCTACGATACCAGATAATTCATGATTTGTTCCCAACAACTTTGCTGTGCGCAGCTTCCCTTTTTAAACACTGTGTTCCCAGCTGCAACTAATGAAGGGAATCAGGGCCCTTTCCTTCCCCATAAGCCATGCAACTCACATTGCTCCCTTCTCTATTCCCTGCATGCCCTAGGATGAAGAGGCGGTGGGCCTGGGTCTTCCTCTGAATTCCCTCTCCCTTGCTCTACCTCTCCCCTGCTCTGCCCAGCCAGCCTTTGTCCTTCCCCAACTTCTTCCACAGCCAACGGAACCACACTCCCACTCCCTGTCGGCTGCTCGGCCTCCCCCTCTGAATCAGATTCCGACAGAGGCATGACACCATCTCTTAACAAATAAGAGCCTAATTTCCACTAGTAACTTATATCACAGAAAATGTTAACTGTGCTAGGAAACAATAGAAAATTGATAAAAATAAAATACGAACAAAAAAATGAATAACATACACAAGTATATTTACATAAAACATTCAAAATATAGTTTCCCTGCCTGCTTCTTTAAATCACATTTACCCCTGCCCTTTGAATCGGCAGATGAAATGGGAGGTGGGGAAGAGTTTCTTTTTATTTATCAGAACACCCTAAAGCTCTGCTTTCCTTTTTTTTTTAACAGATTAGCTGGTTCCAGGCACAGAGAAATCTGTTTCAATTGGGGAAAAAACTAAAATGAATATTTTGATAGCTGAACTTGGTCTAAGGAAGTAACGTTCTAAATCCTGCCATCATAAATAAATGAAACCCAGGCCATTTGATTTCATTGCAATGAAGAATAGAGATTATTGAAGCATTCGTTGGGGAAATCTGGGGAGACGGTAGACCATTAAGATCAAATTTTATCACAGGAAAACAGGCATTAAGTCAACTGAGATGTGAAAGCAAAGATAATCCAATAAGATCAGAATCATACAAACCTTGGTTTTCCCTGTGGCAGTCTATGGAAACAAAGCTGGACTTTAAAGAAGCAGGATAAGAGTATTGGCACTTTCGAACTTCAGCTCCTGAGAAAACCATGGACAATAAATAAACTATTGAGCAAATCAACCCAGATTTTTCAGTCAAAGTATAAATGAGCAGACTCAAATTAGTCTACTTCAGGCATATTATATAAAGATATCTCTCTCTCTCTCTCTCTCTGAAGAAAGGGGGAAGGAAAGAGAAGGGGATAAATAGCAGCAAGATGAAGAAAGTCAGTTACAGTGACAATTGAATATGCTATTTTAAGATCTGAAGGACCAAGTTAGGACAGGTTGTCATGTAATCAGTCTATGTGCTCACTAAATACAGGTAGTCCTCAACTTACAACAGTTCCATTCAAAATTACAATGGCGCTGAAAAAAATTACTTTTGTCCATTTGTCACACTCACAACCATTGCCATGTGACCCCATGGTCACATGATCAAAATTCAAACACTTGGCAACTGTTCAAATTCAAAATTCAAATGCTTGGCAAATAATTATGACCGTTGCAGCATCCCAGGGTCATATGATCCCCTTTTGCAAACTTCTGACAAGCAAAGTCAATGGGGAAGCCAGATTCACTTAGCAACCGGGTTGCTAACTTATCTAACTGCAGCAGTTCACTTATAACAACTGTGGCAAGAAAGGTTATAAAATGGGGCAAAACTCACTTAACAAATTCTCACTCAACAACATCCATTTTGGGCTCAGTTGTGCTCATAACTTGAGGGCTACCTGTACTGAAAGCAATTTGATGTCACATAATCAAAATAATAAAATGCTTCCAATAACAGCAGTATAGTGTATTGACTACATATGTATTCAAATGTGAATCTTCAGGTCTTTAGCCAGGATGGGTACAACATTCATTTGTTGCTTCTGAAAATGTAAGAGTAGAATCTGTTTGTTGATCAGAGAAATGTAACCTAGGAAGACTTGCACATACAGCAATAGCACTTAGACTTATATACAGTGGTGGGATTCAGCCAGTTCGCACCACTTCGGGAGAACTGGTGGTTAAGTTTCTGAGCAGTTTGGGGAACTGGTTGTTGGAAGAAATCATTAGGGCAGAAAAAAGATTGTTAAATTACTTTGAATCCCACCACTGCTTATATACCACTTTACAGTGCTTTTGCAGCCCTGTGGTTTACAGACTCAGCCTATTGCTCCCAACAATTTGTGTCCTCATATTACTGACCTCAGAAGGATGGAAGGCAGAGTCAACCTTGAGTCTGGAGAGATTTGAACTGCCAAATTTCAAGGTGCTGGCAGCCAGCAGAAGTAGCTTGCAGTACTGCACTCTAACTACTGTGCCACCACAACTCAACATAGAGGTTCAAAGCCTTCTGAGCATATTTTACAAGAGCAAGAAGCAACTGCTCCCCATTACAAGGGGAACTGCTGATGTCAATGAAGCAGCAATCTCCACAGGTGACATGTTCAATTTGACTTGGAAAGGGGAAGAAGCTGCAAAGGTGTCTCCCTGACTGGGTGGTCAAAAAGGTTAAGGCAGTAGCTGGGACTGTGTGATCAATGCTCTGCTTCATATTTTTTCTATGTCTACTACAAAACACATTTTAAAAGAGGTGGCTTTGATTAACACCAAGGTTTCCCAACATTGGCTGGCTGGTGAATTCTGGGAGTTGAATGCGTCTTAAAGTTGCCAAGGTTGGGAAACCCTGATTTACACAGTTATAGTGAACAAAATGATGTTTTGGGGTGTTTTTTTTTTACTTCTTCTTGTTCATGGAAGGGCTGTCCATCCATCCTTGTGTTTATATACATTGACATATTAACCTGAAGAATAAATCTGTGGACTAATCTTTTCACAGCTAGGATTCTTAAGCAGATCTTTCCCTTAGGAATTCCCTTACAAAAGACTTGATGGTTTTTGTTTGCTTGCTTTTAAATTTGTTCTTGTTTTGTACAAACAAGTCAGGGATTTGGGAGTATAAAAAAAATCCCCTCTTTTACTCATGGACAACATAAAAGGAATAATACAAAGTTACCCAACCATATCTGAGCAGTGACTATTTACCCTGCCAATCTATCAGTATTGTTAAAGGAAAATGTCCAGGCCTTAATAGGATTTGAGCTACCTTTTTATTTACTGCTCAGTGAATGAACAAAATTCAAACAGAATTTGGCGTATGAGCAGACTAAAAAACATTATGTAAGATCAAGGCACCAAAATATTTTTTTTGAAAAACCTGGTCTGGCTTCTTTTTGTTTGGCTCTGAGAAAGGAGGGGAAAGGAACTTGCCAGTTCATTCTCTTAATACCACAAAAGACCTTCTTTCCTTTTATAGAGAATAACTGCCTGTTTTATTTCCAAGTATACATGAGGTCTAACATACCAGGCTGGGAATGCACCCTTAATCACATCCACATGTTGCAGCAGAATGAAAGATCTGCATACAAACACATACATGTCAGGGACATATGCTTACATAGATCCTTAACATTATCTTAGCATTAAAATTTAGTTCCGACACTTAACATTACAATTATCTGTTCCAATATAAGAGACAATTAAATCTACATCTAATTGTTGGTATATTGAAGTTATCATTGGCTTTTTTCCCTATGGGGTGGGCAAATGTTACAGAAAGGAACATCCAAGAGTAAAAAGCAATATATGTATTCATCAGTAATTTTAAGCCCTCCTTTTAGCTAGTAAAGCTGGACTTGGAAAAGGAAGAAGCAACATGATAAGATTGGCCAAAGAAATGTATTTTACCCTACTCTGTAATACAAATTCTTGGGTGCTTGGCTGCTTATTAATGAGACAGACCAACATGTGATTGATAGCTTATAATATTTTTATTTTTTTAAAAAATACAAAAATAAAAGACAAATCTAACATGACAAAACAGAAAAATAAGAAATAAAGAGTACAGGAAAAAGTGCAGGAAACAAACAACTATGAAAAAGAAATAGAAAAAAGAAAAATAAACTTAGAGAACACAAGTGACAATTTCCTTCTTTAGTTTTACAAAAATTCATTCAACCCCTTGTTTAATCCTTTTTCAGTTATCAAATCCATACATTATCACTTCACTTTCCTCTATTTTACAGCAAACAGTCTGTAAAAAGTATCCAATCTTTTTTAAAAAGTACTTGTTTCTGCCTTGATCACAAAAATCAGTTTTGCCATTGCTTACAGTTCCAACATCTTAGAATAGAATAGAGTAACAGAGTTGGAAGGGACCTTGGAAGTCTTCTAGTCCAACCCCTTGCCTAAGCAGGAAACCCTACACCACTCAGACAAATGGTTATCCAACATCTTTTTAAAAACTTCAAGTGTTGGAGCATTCACAACTTCTGGAGGCCAGTTGTTTCATTGATTAATTGTTCTGCCTAATCTTGTCAGCCCATTCATCTGCTGTGGATTTCCACCATTCCCCTATTGTTATGCATATAATAGTCTGACCAGAGTTACTACATACAAAACTTCTACTACAATCTTCTATGGGTTTTTTTCTAATTGGTTATCCATAAGTCCCAATAAGAAAAGTCTGGTGTTTATTTCAACATTAATCTTTAAGACTTTTTTTTATCACTGTAAATATTTAAAATATTACTGTATTTTATAGCTTTTTTGTACTGAATTTTATAGCTTTTTTTACAAGTCCACCATGCAGGGTAAAATGTTTCTTCATGTCCCAAAGATGCTTTTTTCAAGAGGCAACTGGACTTTCTGTTTTTTCTTTGAAGACATTTCGCTTCTCATTCAAGAAATTCAATGTAGAGAAAAGTAAAGTCCTACACTTAGGCAAGAAAAACCAAAAGTACACATATAGAGTGGGTGAAACCAGGCTCAATAGCAGTAACTGTGAGAGGGATCTTGGAGTCTTAGTGGACAACCAGCTAAATATGAGCCAGCAGTGTGCAGCAGCAGCCAAAAAAGCTAATGCAATCCTAAATTGAATTAATAGAAGGATACAATCGAGATCAAGTGAGGTACTAATACCACTCTATAAATCCTTAGTAAGACCACACCTAGAGTACTGCATCCAGTTTTGGGCACCACATTATAAAAAAGATGTTGAAACTCTAGAAAACGTATGGAGAAGAGCAACCAGGATGATTAGGGGACTAGAGACTAAGGCATATGAAGAACAGTTACAGGAACTGGGCTTGGCTAGTCTAGTAAAGAGAAGGACCAGGGGAGACATGATAAAGGTCTTCCAATATTTGAGGGGCTGCCACAGGGAGGAAGGGGAATTTTCTAAAGCACCTGTAGGCCAGACAAGGAATAATGGATGGAAACTGAACAAGGAGAGATTTAACCTGGAAATAAGGAGAAACTTTCTGACGGTGAGAACAATTAACCAATGGAACAGCTTGCCCTCAGAAGTTGTGGGAGTGCCATCAGTTGAGACTTTCAAGAAGAGATTGGACTGCCATTTGTCAGAATGGTGTAGGGTCTCCTGTTTGGGTGGGGAGTTGGACTAGATGACCTATAAGGTCCCTTCCAACTCTGATTACCTGTTAAGAATCTTCTTCAGCTCTGACTGGATGGTGGGGAATGGAAGGATTTAAATTCCTTACAGACATGGTTGTCCTTTGGAGACTGAGAATCTCCATAGACATCTCCATAGACATGTTTCTTTTTCATATGAAAAAGGTTTTTTTTATTTTTTACAACAAACATAACAAATAAAAGCTTATTTCATTTATGCAGTTTGTCGGTTGGTACATATGTATTGTGCACAATGTTTATGGTCCTTTCCTCTTAGTTTTACATTCATATTACATTAATTAACTGTCCATATCATATTATATTATTATTACACCATCATTAGACTTTTAATTTCAGATCCATATTATCCTTTAGAACAAACCTCACTTCTTAATAATTTTTGTTCATATTTATAACTATTTCAGAAATAATCAATTACAACACATCATTACTACTATATTATACATCAATTTCCTACTTTTCTGTCTAACCATTGGTAAAATAAATCCCATATCATATAGTATTCTTTTTCTTCTTGTTCTCTAATTGCTAATGTTAATCTACTCATGTCTGCACATTCCATTATTTTCTTAATCATATCCTCCTCTCTCAGAATTTTCTCATTTTTCCAATTTTGGTCCTTCTCTTTACTAGACTACCAAGCCCAGTTCCTGTAACTGTTCTTCATATGCCTTAGTCTCTAGTCCCCTAATCATCCTGGTTGCTCTTCTCCATACGTTTTCTAGAGTTTCAACATCTTTTTTATAATGTGGTGCCCAAAACTGGATGCAGTACTCTAGGTGTGGTTTTACTAAGGATTTATAGAGTGGTATTAGTACTTCCCTTGATCTTGATTGTATCCCTCTGTTAATACAACTTAGGATTGCATTAGCTTTTTTGGCTGCTGCTGCACACTGCTGGCTCATATTTAGCTGGTTGTCCACTAAGACTCCAAGATCCCTCTCACAGCCGCTGCTATTGAGCCTGGTTTCATGCAGTCTATATGTGTTCTTTTGGTTCTTCTTGCTTTGGTTTTTCACTCCTAGTAAATAGCTGTATTTTTAATCATCCTCTCTTTAGTACCCATTAAAATTTTATCTAATTCAATAAATTCTTTCCTTCTATCTTATTATCTTTATCATATTTAGAACGTATTTGCATATGAATACCAATTCATATTTATTCCTTGTTCATCTAATTCTTGCTTTGTTTTTCACCCTTTTCATTTAAAATCTCACTATATCTAACAACGTGTTCCATTTTAAAAATAATTGGATATGCAAATGCCTCTATTGTTGATAACCAAACTGATATTTTCAAATAACGTTGTTTCCCTATTTTCTCCCAAGTTGATAGCAAGATATCTCAAATATAACGTCTCTTAAAATACGCATGTGCTTTACTTTCTTTATACCATAAAAAAGCATGCCACCCCAATGGCCTTCCAGTGTTAACAATCTAACATTTCTCAAATAATCCATTCTTTCACCCACATCAGTGTTATAGCCTGGTAATATAATTCCCAACTGGGTAGTCCAAACCATCCCCTCATTCTAGCATCCTGTAATAACTTATGTTTAATTCTTGTCCTCTTCTCTTTCCAAATATATTTCAATATTATTTTATTTAAGTCCTCAAAGTATTCTTTCCCTAGTTTAATTGGAATCTCCATAGACATGTTTCTTCATGGGTTGCCTATTTTCAACATTGATTATACATCTTTGATAGTTTTTCCAGTGTCATATAACAAAAGTACACTATTTTATACAAATTCATTCTTAAATTATAAAGCAGTATGAATTTCAACCCATTTACTCACATTTTTATCATACATATTGTATTATCATACACTTATTATACACTAATTATCATACACTAATTATTATACACTAATTATCATTCTTAACTTGTTCTTCAGTTTCATGGAAGCTTATACATTTAATAAAAGCTTATACATTTTTGCAATTATACATTCATCGTTTGCACTTAACTAATTTTTAAATTATTGATTAATTCCAATCACCATTTTGTCTATACTAAAGCTTTCTCTTAATTGTGCATATGAAAACCACTGTAAGCTATATCCCTCTGCAGTCGGTTATTCTCTCGACTTAGGTTTTACCTCTTCCTGTATTAATAGGAATCTTAATAAGCAATCCATTTCTCTCTAACTGCCATTCTTTTTTTATTAGATGCTGCCTAGGCTGAGACCATAAAGGTATGATAGCTTACTGCATTTTGTACATACCGTAAATTTGAAAACATTACCTGAATAATAGCTTATTCTTCTGCCTGAAAATAATACAAAAATTGGGTTCTGAATGAAACTAAATTCTGATATTGATATAGTACTGTCCTGTCCTGTTTTAAAGCACATGCTGCATAAAATTACTGCTATTAGATGTGAAACTGTATTTTTTCCTGTATCATAAACATACGCATAAAAAATAATTACTTAAAATTATCTCACATTAATGGAAGGGAAGAAGAAACAGTATTTTTGAAAGGCTTATAAAACAGCAAGCTTAAATGAATTCTTGCACATGTTCTTTAAATATTATTCTGGTTGCTTAGCTTGAAAAGATACACAGCTAGGAGAAAGGAAAATAGGGCATATTAGGAAACAATGTTTAGTGATATAATTTTCTTCAAAAAGCTCTTCCTTTTTACTTTGTGAAATCTAAAATGATAATGGGTATAACAGTAATAATAACAATATATAAAGAAGCAATCTGATTTTATTAAGTCAGCATCTGGTTGGGTTTTTGATAGTTATATGACACTTGACTCAATTGGGCAATTTGACTTGTCATGTCAATAAATGGTGGGTTAGACAGGATGCCAAAGATTGACTTGGTTTTTCAATCAGATGCTCTGAAGATGATGTAAGCATGTTTTTTTTATTCTACCAGGAAGAAAATGTGTAACTCCAAAAGGAAAAGGACAAATATGGCAATAGATTAGCCTGCAGGCATGTCCTAAAATGGGATCTTTGATTGAGATTAATAAAGGCACTCTTCAGACAGGGTAGACTACATTTTTAATGCAAAAATTCCTTAAATGTATCTATTTACTGGACAATTGGGACTAGGAGGGAAACCACTATGCTTTGGAAAGCCAAGAAAACATCCAATTCATGGCATTTTTTTCCCCGCAAAAAAAGAGCTAAGTCAGAAGGTCAGTATGTGAAGAATTTCAGAGCTCAAAGAGTAGACCAACACACAAGATACATTTAATTTACATTTTTCACTTCATCTCAAAAGCTGCAGGATTTTTCTGCATGTTGATGTGAGGGTCTTTTATCCATTTGTATTGCTAGGATAAAATCCTACAAATTCAACAGTCTAACATTACAGCTACATGGTTTGATGATGGTGGTGTAGAGAGAGGAAAACGGAGAGAAAGGGAGAGGGGGAAGAGAGATTCTTTTTCTATACATGAATAAAGAATAACAGAGTTGAAAGGGACCTTGAAGGTCTTCTAGTCCAACCCCCTGCTCAGACAGGAAGCCCTATACCCTATACAATTTCAGACAAATGATTGTCCAATCTCTTCTTTAAAATCCCCAGTATTGGAGCACCCACAAGATCTGGAGGCAAGTCATTCCACTGATTAATTGTTCCATCAGTTAAGTGTTGTAACTGTCATGAAATTTTTCCTTGGTTTTAGGTTCATTCTCTCCTTGTGTATCCCTCAGTTAAGGTTTTCCAATTCAGTTTATGAAGTTTAGAAACACACACACACACTCACACTTACACAAACACCACAACACTCCTGCTGAGTGCCAAAGAATACCTGTATAGAACAAAGAGAAATGTTTCTCTTTTCATGTTATTCACCTTCCCTCTACATGCAGTTAATTTATACTGTAGGAATGAGGTGGGATAAAATTCTTTTTATTGACTCTTTAGCCTAAAAACTACAGAAAATTGCTGTTTGTTCATGTAGGCATATGGGTAGTTTGAAAATATTTTAGAATTTTTAATGTTCCAGGAATTAAGAAAAGGAATAAGATTTTCATCCTCCCCCGCTTTCTGCATTTTAATGTATCAGTTCAAGGGAGAGTCTGCTTATTGTTATTCAACAAAAATGAAAATCATCTGCCTTTTCCAAGAAAGATATTTTAAAAAATATTGGTAGGTTCTTAGCACTTTTTTGCTGCTCACTTTTGAAGAGAGAGGCAGAGTGGAAATTTCTTTTCTCTAATCCTGTCAAAACCACCCAGAGATTAGTTATTGGTTTCTTGTCTTTTGCCAGTAAAGGCACTTTCATTGCAGACAGCAGGATACCATGCACTACAATATCAGTCACAATAATGAATGTATCATCTTTATTGCCTAAAATCACATTTTAGAAGTTTTAAAAGATATTTCACAATAATACTGTACAATGGGAAAGCCTCCAAATAGGAATATTACATCTGAGAAGCAATCTTCTGAAAATAATATAATGTAGGTGGTTAACCTGTGACTTTCTAGCTGTTGCCAACCCAGCCCATATCACCATATGGGCTGGGTGTCTTTGGGATAGAAGCTCAATTATTCTTGGAGCTTCTCAGGTTGCCAGGTCCTGTACTATACTGTATTGTACTATATATATAAATATGGCAAGCAGTGATTCCACAGGTTATCATCCAGAAGATCCTCTCTCACTGCTGAGACTCACTCTAGATGCATTTCAGAGTTCCTTGGAAAAAAAGACGTTGATCTTGCAAAATAACAATTCTATCTATAAGATCCGTGGTGGCACAATGGCTAGAATGCAATATTGGAAGCTAAGTCTGCCAACTGCCAGCAATTCAATCCTGACTGGTTAAGGTTGACTCAGCCTTCCATCCTTCCCCAGACAGTAAAATGAGGACCCAGACTGTTGGGGGCAATATGCTGACTCTGTAAACAAATTTAGAGAGGGCTGTAAAAGGACGATGAAGTGATATATAAGTCTAAGTACTTTTGCTATATAATTACATATTGATGTTCTATCTAGAAATCAGCATGCATATCTTTAAAGTCCAGATACTATATCAAGGGACTTCAAATTTGGCAAGTTTAAGACTTGTGGAATTTAACTCCCAGAATTCCTGAGCTAACATGACTGTCAAGTTTGAAGACCCCAGTACTATATCATCTTTTTAACCATCTTCTAAAATAAATTGTCTGTGTGTGTGTGTGTGTGTGTGTGTGTGTGTGAAAGAGAGGGAGGGGGGAGGGAGAGGGAGGGGGAAAGAGAGAGAGAGAATCAATTCCTAGCACCATGCATAAGAACATTACTGTTGGTTAGGAACTCCTGAATAAAATGTATAAATCAGATTCTGGGACTACGTTCACACAATCTTCTGGAACAACCTTCCCCCAGAGATCCACAGCCTCAATACTTCCTGCCTTAAAGAAAGCCATGAAGACCTTGGTTTTTTTTTTTTCACAGAAATTAGGCTGGGCCATTAGAGGAACCACCGGCAAGGATCTATGAAGTGGAATTGTATCACTGTAGGAATTTCATTTTAATTGCTATACTGGTTTTTATCCTATATTAGCTGAGCAGAGACATATACAAATGGGTGACTATGGTGGTTGAAATGATAGATAAATTATAAATGATAAACAACCAACTAGGCTAAAATGAAATTGGGTAATTAACAGCTTACATGCTACGAATGTCGGCCATTGTTTAGCATACTGTATGAGCCAAACCTTCAATATAATCATTTGTTTACATGCACAATCATATGGTGTCCCAGTAAAAGAATTATATTTGTTATCCTAGGTTAGCATTTGTATGAAGCTATCCAATAGGCACAGCACAAAATACAAAAATCAAATGGCCTGTAGTTAAACTCAAAAGTAATTATGATTGCAGTTCTATGTACTAACTTTAGGGCAAATTTTATTCAGTGGAATTTACTTTTGAGTAAACTATGCAAAATATTACACTATTTATACTGCAAACCAGTATCTGCAATGTGCTTTCTGCTGTTGTCTGAATTTTTGATTGCTTTTCCTGCCTGCTGTGGATTACATCATAGCATCCAGTATATATTCATATAAAAGGGTGAGAAAGAATGATATGAATGCTTATATGCACAGTCGCTTGACATGTAAATGCAAGTTGAATATACAAGCACAAACACAAACACATTCACATCCCAAGTGGATTTGCAAAATGTCTCACAAATATGCACTTGTCCATGAATAATAAAGACTGATTTTTTTTTAATATAAATTTTTATTGGTTTTTAAAACAAACATAAACAAACAAAACATAAAAACATCAAATCATCTTCCATATATGTACATACAGTGTGCCAGTTGGTTTAGAAATTGTTTTGTGCATCCATTTCATAGTCTTCAATAATAATTACATTGTATATAATCTCGTATTTTCAATCAATATATTAAATACATTAATATCACTATTAATCACTCATTTGACTATACTTTTATTCATTCATGTTTTCCAAAATGATCATATTTTACTTAATTTGTTTTATGACAATTCATATTATCATCCCAGATCTATCCTAGGATCATTTTGTAGATATAATAAGAAAAGAATACATCTTTATATATTTATTATTTTCTAAAAGTCGACATATTTCATTACTATATTTTATTGTCTAACTATTGATAGAATAGATCCCAAATTTTATAAAATTGTTTATCATCTTGTTCTCTAATGTCAAATGTCAATCTACTCATTTTAGCATATTCCAATATTTTCTTAATGATTTCCTCCTGTGATGGTATTTTCTCATTTTTCCAGTTTTTAGCAAATACAATCCTAGCCACTGTTCATACATTTACAATCAGGTATTTCAAGTCTTTACTATATACTTCAGGTAAAATTCCCAATAAAAATATTTCTGGTTTCAAATCTATATGCTTTTTTGTCATTTTTTCCAACCACATGTGGATTTTAGTCCAGTATTTTTTAGCATCCGCACAAGTCCACCACATATGGTAATATGAGCCATTTCCAACATTTTTCAGATTTATTCTTGAACATTCTTGCTATTCTTGTCGGGGGAAAGTGCCCCCTGTAAAACATCTTATACAAATTTTCTTTATATGCTGTTCACATTGACATTTTATAATTTTGAGACCACAATTTTTGCCATTTCTCTAGATCAATCCCATATCCAAAATTCTTCCCCCAAGCAATTACAGTTTCTTTAAGTTGTTCTTCTTCTAGTTTAATTTATAATAAATATCCAATTTTTTAATCACCTTTTCATCAGTGCCTGTCAAAATCTTATCTAAGTCAGTCAGTTTATCATAGAAACGTTCTGTTTTAGAATCTTTATCATACTTTGAATGTATTTGCGCATATGAAAACCAATTCAACTTTATACCTTGTTCCTCTAATTTTTGTATAGATTTAAGTTCACCCTTTTCATTCAATATTTCACCATATCTAACTGTTTGTTTCTTTTTGTATATTATAGGATAAGAAAATGCTTCAATAGTCGATAGCCAGACTAGAATTTTCAAATAACGTTGTCTTTTAATCTTCTCCCAGTTTAACCACAGAGATTCCCATATATAATGTCTTCTAAAATACCTCTGTGTTTTAGTTCCTTTATACCATAAAAAAGCATGCTACCCCAACCACAGGTCATGTCCTTCTAATGTCGACAATCTAGTATTTCTTAGTGATATCCATTCCTTAACCCACATCAAATTTGTAGCTTGGTAATACAACTCCCAATTAGGCAAACCAAATCCTCCTCTTATTCTAGCATCTTGCAAAAGTTTTAACTTTATTCTCGCTTTCTTACCTTGCCATATATATTTCAACACAATTTTATTTAAATCTTCAAAGTAGTCTTTTCCAAACCTACCGTATATACTCGAGTATAAGTTGACCCGAATATAAGCCGAGGCACCTAATTTTGCCACAAAAAACTGGGAAAACTTATTGACTCGAGTATAAGCCGAGTTTTTCAGCACATTTTTTGTGCTGAAAAAAAACCCCTCGGCTTATACTCGAGTCAGATTCCCTCTGAAAAAAAAAATGGTGTGGAGCTCCGGAGCTGGGCAGCCGCTTCCCTGCTTCCATGTTTCTTTTGCAACTTGTAAGCATGGGGGTAATCGGAAGCAGAAAAGTTCTTGCATGAGGATATATTGTTTTTTCTTTATTTAACTGTTTTTATGGGGGGGGGGAAGACCCACCGTCATGTGAGAATGCTCAGACACGAAATCTATCCGCCTAAAAATAAGTGTGTGTGGGGGGAGGGGATTTTAACAGAGGGAAGACATAGGGAGAAGGCAAAAGCGATGGAAGACCCTTCAGGGGAAACTGAGGGGGAGACTCACCCTTGGTCCAGATGAGCCCCCTTCCCCGCTCCTAAGGAAGCAGAGGCAGCCAGCAAGGGCAGGCAAGCCCCGCTTTGTGGACTCCATCCGTCCTCGCTCCCACCCACCCACCCAAAGCCACAAAGTCCCCCAATCGCGCAGCCCAGAATCACCCTCCCCTCAGGGGGCAGCAACGACGCCCGGTGTTTCCTGAAACAAGAAGCTCCACCGTGCAATGAAAGTGCCCTGGCTCTAGGCTCAGAAAACAACATGAGCCGAGGTGGCTTCGTTTCCTCAGCCTCAGCTGCTTTCAGTCCATTCGGGAGGAGGAGGAGGAGGAGGAGGTGGTGGCGACGGCTCATGTTATTTTCTGAGCTCTAGGCTCTAGGTTCGCGATCTCAGAACACAACGCGAGCTGAGGTGGCTTCGTTTCCTCAGCCCCAGCTGCTTTCAGTCCGCTCGGGAGGAGGAGGAGGAGGAGGTGGCGGTGGCGGCTCACATTGTTTTCTGAGCCTAGAGCCAGGGCACTTTCATTGCACAGCGGAGCTTCTTGTTTCAGGAAACACCGGGCGTCGTTGCTGCCCCCTGAGGGAAGGGCGATTCTGGGCTGCGCGATTGGGGGACTTCGTGGCTTTGGGTGGGTGGGTGGCTGGGAGCGATGACGGACGGAGTCCACAAAGCGGGGCTTGCCTGCCCTTGCTGGCTGCCTCTGCTTCCTTAGGGGCGGTGAAGGGGGCTCATCTGGACCAAGGGTGAGTCTCCCCCTCAGTTTCCCCTGAAGGATCTTCTGTCGCTTTTGCCTTCTCCCTATGTCTTCCCTCTGTTAAAATCCCCTCCCCCCACACACACACACACTTATTTTCAGGCGGATAGATTTCGTGTCTGAGTGGTGGGTCTTTCCCCCCCACTAGAAACAGTTAAATAAAGAAAAAACAATATATCCTCATGCAAGAACTTTTCTGCTTCTGATTACCCCCATGCTTACATGTTGCAAAGGAAACATGGAAGCAGGGAAGCAGCTGCCCAGCTCTGGAGCTCCACACCATTTTTTTTCAGAGGAAATCTCATTCGAGTATAAGCCAAGGGGTTTTTTTTCAGCACAAAAAATGTGCTGAAAAACTCAGCTTATACTCGAGTATATACGGTAATTGGGATTGTTTGAAACAAATATAAAATTCTGGGTAATATATTCATCTTGATTGTTGATATTCTCCCTATTAATGACAGTTTTAAATTTTCCCATTTACCAAATCTAGCGCTATCTGCTGTTTAAGTTTGATATAATTATTCTCTTTTAGTGTACTGCATCTTGCTGTCAAGCATATCACCAAGTACTTGATCTTATTCATGACCTGAATTTTCAGTAGGTCTGCCAATTCTTCCTTTTGTCTTGATAGCATATTCTTTGTCAAGATCTATGTCTTATCTTTATTTATTTTCAAACCAGCCACCTTTCCATATGTCTCTATCTTTTCTATCAATTTTGATGCTGTTTCTAGTGGGTCTTCTAAGATAAAAACCAGATCATCTGCAAATGCTTGTAACTTAAATTCTTCCTTTTTAATTTTCATCCCTTTTATATTCTTTTCATCTCTAATATTTCTGTTTAGCACTTCCAAAGTTAACACAAACAACAGAGGTGATCGTGGGCACCCTTGTCTTGTTCCTTTTCTTATATCGATAGATTCTGTCAGTTCTCCCTCTATCATTACCTTTGCCATCTGCTTATGATATATAGCTTCTATTGCTTGAATAAATTTTCTAGCAAAGCCCATCTGTTCCAGCAGTAATAACATAAATCGCCAATTCACATTATCAAATGCCTTCTGTGCATCTAGAAATATCAAACCCATTTGTTTTTCGGGATGTTCCTCGTAGTATTCCAAAGTGTCCAAGATTACTCTCATATTGTCTTTGATTTGTCTTTTTGGCAGAAATCCATTTTGGTCAGGATGGATAAAATTATTTAAATATTTTTTAAGTCTTTCTGCCAATATTGAAGAAAAGATTTTATAAACTGCATTTAGTAGGGAGATAGGTCTATAGTTCTTGATTTGTAATGGATCGGTCTCCTCTTTTGGAACAAGTGTGATATAAGCTTGTGATCATGATTTAGGTATCCTCTTCTTTAACATAACTTCATTCATAACTTCTAGCAATGGAAAATTCAATGATTCTTGTAATGTTTTGTAAAATTCTGCCAGAAGTCCATCTGGGCCTGGTACCTTTCCATTATTTTGTTTCTCAAGTGCTTCAGTTAACTCCATCATCATTATATTGCTTTCTAACATTGTTTCAATCTCTTTAGGTATCTGGGGTAAATTAGCATTCTGTAAATAATGTTTAACTCTTTCCTCATCAATATTCTCTTGTGTGTATAGTTTCCCATAATAATCTCGAATAATTTCCTTCTTCTCTTTACTACCATAGCAAACTTGGCCTTGGTCATCTATTAATTGCGATATTTTCCTTGATTCTTTCTGCTTTCTCAATTTATATGCCTGGTTTATTTGCATCTTCAAAATAGTTCTGTTTGGTACCTCTAATTTTTTGTGCTAATTCTTCTTTTTCTATTAGACCCATTTTATGTTTGGTTACATCCATTTTTAACTTAATGTCCTTTCTCTGTGGCATTTTCTGTAGCTCTTTTTCGAGTCCTTTATACTCATCTTCTAATGCCTTAGAGTATATGGAAAATCGTCAATGGCTCACTTAGAAGCTGTAAAGGAAACTAGTGGGACTTGTAACAAAGCATCATTCTGCCTTTTTATCCATTCCAGTCCTCCACTTCCTGTTTTTTGAAGCTCCACTGAGGCCTTCAGTCTCTTAATTATTTTAGTTTAATGAGATCCCTCAAGCCTGTGGATATTCCCTCTTGGTCTCCTGCACTGGATCAGCATTCTCAAATTGAGTTTCTTATTAGTTTACATAAAAAGCAGTGAACCCCAAGCATTCATTTATTCACCTCCTTTCTGTCACTGGCCTGAAATCATGAGTAAGCAAGGCAGGGTACTGCACATTCATTCACTTCTTAATATGACCTAGCAATTCTGCAAATAAATAAATAAAATTGTCTTTTAATGATCCTGCAATCCCTTGCATCAGGGTGGAGTCAGTGCAATGGAGGCTGAGTGTTTACTGGCCGGATGCCCTTCCTGTCACCAATGCAGAATTCACAGCTGATATTTTACTCATTGTGTCCAGAGAGAGAAATATCGGTGGCTACCTAGGTTTGAACTCACAGTCTCCTAATTGTGAGGCGACAGCTCCACCTCTAGGCCACTGCACCACTCCAGCTAGCAATTCTGCAGTGATATGTGAAAATAATTACTCTGAGAATATGGAAACCTGACATAGTTGGGATTGGGACTCACATCAGATTTTTTTCTTTTTCTATTTTTCTTTCAATTTTTTTTGAGGGGAGAATATTATGTCTCATAATTAATCATGTTTTTTCTAAAGAAACATCATAGACAAACATATTTATGAATGAATTTAGGATTTAAGTATCAATGTCTTATTGATCTCTGAAAAATACATTGGCTGTAAGGTATACTACGAAGTCCTCAACTACCTGTCTACTCTGCCTGTCAGTTTGAAATTTATATACAGATAAATCTTAGGATGATTCCTTTCTGCCTAATCCTGATGAAACAGGTTCACAGCAAAATAAAGGATGTTTTTATTATATTGTTGTGTTTTCCCTACAAAAATATATTATATACTCAGTACAACATATTCTACTAAAATACAAGTATTTTATCTCAAGCTTGTAATTTAGTACATTACTATGCCTTAGACCAAGGGTGTCAAACTTGTGGCCTGTGGGCCAGATGTGTCACAGGCTGGCCCTACCCCCGCCTAATTTAGTGAAAGGGGAAAAGTCCCTATACATCATGTGACGATGCCGTGACGACGCAAGTTTGACATCCCTGCCTTAGAAAAACTAGATTCATGCTACATATTTTTTTTTCTCTATATACAATGTACGTGCAACTGTTTCTTGATAACTAAAGGAGAGGAACTGAATTTCATTGTCTCTCACTTAACAAAAATCAAATGCAAAACAATCCAAATTTTAAAGAAAATGGCATCAACCCATATATAATAACTTCCTTTTCTAGAAGTTTCTAGAATTATTCCTGTTTTCATCGTCTCATACATCTGCCTAAGTCTTTACTCACATAGATTTAATAGTGATTACTCTACAACACAGTAGATTTAGAAAATAGATACATAGTTTGTGCTCCAATGTGCTATTTTTCCAGAAAATATATATTTTCTCATATATTTAATATTCATCTATATATTAATATATATCTAAATATATTGGATATATGTTGTTTAGATATATGTTGTTTAAACAAAAGTAGAAATAGGATTTAGGAAATTTTATTACCATGCTTTCAGCTTTCTTATCTGGAGGAGTAGGATAACAAAGATTATTCTGCTTATCACAACAGTAAGCAAGGAAGCCATATCATCCCACTCTAGACATAAAAGTACCTTGTTTTATATAAAGAATACTTGCACAGAATTTTACTGTCAGATTATAGTGCAGCCACAACAGTATCTTTCTGGATAGTCTAGGGCATACACTTTGTTCTCTGTTCCGTAGATATAATAAGTATAGGACTTCGCAGCATATCGATAATGGACTTCAGTCACAGGAATTAGCTCTATGGTTTGTCTCTGAGAAAAGAAAAGAAAACATCATTGTCATCAGATATAACAGAGTTATCATGCTGATATCTACTCTATCTGCTCTATCTACTGGCAATCCATCTCTTGTTTTATTAAAATATATGCATACTTTCAGCATGCACAATTAGTATCTCATGAATATTATTTTAGTTGAGCTTTCTGGCACACTAATGTGGACTCTAGAGTTGTGTGCATGCTTTAAACAATGAAATCTACCGTGTGTCACAATAGAATCCAGAAATGAAAGAGATGTGTACTGTGTTTTCTCTCTCTTTCTCTGTATTATTTTCCATACGTAGAGAAAATATATAGTAAGAAACAAGAGGGCTGTGGACTGTGAAATTATTGCCATTACCTTTCATATACTGGACATAATTTTGGGGAGGCACTGTATCTTGTATGCATACAATAAATGTATCAGGATCTTTCTATTAAGGGATTTGGCAAAGTATTTACTAAATGTGCCATTTGCAAGATAAAAAGAAAATCAAATGTAGATTTGTGGACTCTGACTTCTAAATCCTTCATATAAAAGACTCAATAAAGTTTATAAAATGCATATCATATGTTTTAGTTTCCTGGGTTATTGAAGCACAGGTCAAAACTAGAAATATTTAATAACTGTCCCTTTAAAATGAGAATATTATTGAATGTGTTCCATGCATGAATTTGACACCCCTTCCACACAATATAAAATACCACATAAAAGTGTTGCTTGTGTGACTGACATAGAAAATTGGTTGAGTCCTTCAGCAAATAAACAGCTATTACAATCAATATGTCTATCCCACCCCCACCCCTCCAAAAAACCATTGTTTGATTGGGCTGGATGCTATATGTGATGGGCAATATTATCTACATTACATACATAATCTGTGCTAATATGAAATATATTTTTATAAGTTCAGCAGGAGGATTTCCATTTTTCTACCATATGATGTGATCTTTGTGCATAAAAGAAACATGCCTTACAGAAGGCAGATATTTTGCAATGTACTTGTGTCTTTACTACATAATTGTCTTATTCACATGGATAAAAGAAGCAAGAAGGATAAATGTAAAAAAATAGTCGAACAATTGACTGCCATTGTTTAAGTGCCTAATAATTATGATTGCCTGATTCTCCTCATGCCACCCTTAAAACGTTCTGGTAGAGGGAAAATGTAACTCTCTCCCAAGCTACTGACATCTTTATCATTCCACAACTCAGACAAATTCTACCATAGCTTCCACATAACTTCAACCTACCACATAGGTATTCATATCTCAGTATCTCAGAACCTATGAGAGATTTATTTATTTTATTTATGCATTTATTAAATTTTTATACTGCCCATCTACCCTACAAAGTGACCCTCGTTGAATCAGAAGTTATAAAATAAGTAAAAAAATATAATCAAAACATTAAAACTGCAAGGATTAAAGTATGAGTAAAAACAGTATTAAAATTGAAACTAAGAGAACTAAGAGATGGATAAGACAGATGAGGTCTTCTTACCTCATCAGCCACTTCCAGTGGTGAGCAGCCCTACACCAACTAGCAATCCAGCTTTTAACACCCTTCCAAAAGGCCAAAAAGGAGGGGGAAATCTTCATTTCTGACAGTAGGATGTTTCACAGGGATGGGGCCATAGCAGAAAAGGCTCTTCCCCTTGATCCCCACCTGATTCAATTCTATAGCAGATGGGATCCATAGCGGGCTTCTTTCCACTTGCGTGAGTGGGGTGAGTGTGTCCCATTACATACACCACGGTGGCGCAGTGGTTAGGGTGCGGTACTGCAGGCTACTTCTGCTGACTGCCAGCTGACTGCAATTTGGCAGTTCAAATCTCATTGGACTCAAAGTTGACTCAGCTTTCCATCTTTCTGAGTTGGATAAAATGAGGACCCAAATTGTTGGGGCCAATAGGCTGAGTCTGTAAGCTGCTTAGAGAGAGCTGTAAACCGCTGTAAAGCAGTACATAAATTCAAGTGCTATTGTTATTAGGAAAAGACAGCTTTTCTCAGATACCCTGGACCCATGCCATGTAGGGCTCTAAAATTAACAATGAACACCTTGAATTGTACCCAGAAGCAAACTGTAACCAATGCAACTTGCACAGTAATAATGTTATGTGTGCAGTCTTAGGAGCTTCCAGAACTATGCATTTTAACTGCAGTTTCTGGATACTCTTCAGGTATCACACTCCCCATGTAGAGATCGATGCCCCCCTTTTTCTCTGGTCAGAGGTTGGTACAAGACAGATTTCAGATGGGATGAGATCCCTGTCCTTACCCAACCGAGTCTCAGTTATATATGGGACATTTTCCTGTCATGGATGGATGAATTCTTATTATAGACAGATCATGGGTGTCAAACTTGCTGCTTTGCATTGCCATCAGGTGACATTTTGCGATGTTTTTCCCATTCACAGAGCTGGGGTGGGCGTGGCCATGACACATCCAGGGCGTGGGCTGCCAGTTTGACACCCGTGAGAAAGATTTAGAATTGACCTGAAACATTTTGAAGCAAAGAATTCTGGCAATCTGATGACCTACATCCCAGAAAAGAGTTACCTGCTCAAAAGTAGAGAGGTGGATTTCTCTTCACATAGAACAAATTAGTCCCCAGTTCACTTTCCTTGCTGGGTACTACTATGATAGAGTTGCTGTGCTACCTTGATTGCATGTTAATGTATCTCCCCTCCAATGACCAGAATGCTACTGACTTGTAATGCAAGTGTGTTCAGGTTCATCTCTTCAACCAGGACAGCCTCTTATAGGAGCAGGAGCAACAAGCCAGGAAGAGACCTAGCTGTACACAAGAAGTCTTGGCTCTCTCAAGTAGTTTTAATATGTGTGTGTTTAACATGTTTTAAAAGTGTGCCCTGCTCACTTTTCTGCTATTCCTCCAGTTCCAACCTTTCTGTCCAGGTTTCCATGGTCTTCTAGTCAATCTCTGGGGAGAGGGCAGTAATGTGCCCTTAATTCCATGACTTATCCACTTTCCCATTGGTCTAATATCCCTCCAATACTCATTCTAAACTTTCCTGTATTAGAAGCAAAACTATTTGCACCCTGACTTCATGTTCAGAAAAAAAAAAGGCAAGTGATGTTTACAAGAGAGAGTGGCAAGGGTTGAGAGAGATGGGGAAATAAAGGATACATATTCCCTTTGGTTCAGTTTTCTGCTTAGAAAACACTTTATTTGGGTTTTTTTTCACCTTTATATACTTCCCCAACAGACAGAGAAAATACATTTCTTAAGAGGAAGAGTACTTCTCACTTGAAAAGGCTGGTGTCAGAGACACTTTTAAAGCTGCTTGCTTTTATTTATCCTTTCCTTGATGTGAGCAAACCTTTTCCATTAAGTGAAAAACAAGCTCAGTGAAAGCAAAGTGAAGGAATAAAAATGATTCAGTATGCTGTAATTTCAGAGATATTCTGCTAGTACCATCACTGCCAGCTGGTGTCATCCATCGTAGCCTCCTTCTGCCGTGAGTCCTAGCAACTTTAAAGAAAACACAAAAAGCATTTCCAAGTGCAGGAGTTCTTTTCAAACTTGGCAACTTTAGGACTTGTGGACTTCAGTTCTCAGTTTTCCTCACACTGGCTGGGGAATTCTGGGAGGTGAAGTCTACAAGTCTTAAAAGTTGCCACGTTTGGAGAACCCTGCTTTAAGGATAAACCAGATCTTTTGGCTGTGTATCCCAAAGTAAGATTACAGAGTTTTACAGAGGTTTCTTCCTAAATAAGGGTGACAAGTGGAGTTTTTGAAATTCAGATTTTCCCTCAAATACATCTTATTTGCATTGGCACCAATGGAAGTGTTCAAAAAAGGCAGGATGGTAGTAGCAGGAGTACAACAGAAACCTCTTTGATTTACATGTCAATCTCATGCACGTGTACAAATAGCTTCAGTTGTGTCACCATAACCACTTCCTGGCTTTATTAGCAATTCAACTTGAAAATGCCAGAGTTATAGAAGCAGAATGGAGAACACATATCTATATCCTAACTGCAGCTTCAAATTTCCCTAAATAATGAAAGTGCAATTGTGGAATTTTGGCATAATCAGTCCAGGCTTTACCAGTGGTATGGGATTTCTATATTCTCCTTTTTCTGGTATATCACCAGAACAGAAGTAACAATAGCAATAATGTATTTTGACTGCATTAAGAAAAGTTTATTTTCCTTTTTTATATATTTCCATTTCCAGCATGAATTACTTCATATCAGCTAAAATTTAATATGACTAGAATGAAAATATCTTGCAGCCCTACTCCTCAATCCTTAAAGGTAAAGTAGAACTTAACACCATCAAAAAAACTACAGGTCCCTGGGATGAGGAATCTATATAATCTTTGATTCTTGGGATGTTGGATCAGAACTTTCTAAGGAAAACTAAGTAATCTTGTGGCCTATAGAAAGGTCTTTCCATAAGACTGCCAACCATAATTTTTTTTACATGGATTTGCATTATTATTATTATTATTATTATTATTATTATTATTATTATATTGTTGTTGTTATTGTTAAAAAGAAAAAACCTACATATACAGTAAAAATATATTTTTTGCTCTTTATATAATTATCTTAGGAAATATTCCTAATGCTAAAGACACAATAAATATCAACACCAAAATGATCCATATGATAAGTAAAGGTAAAAGTAAAAGAGTCCCTGAGTATTTTAATTCACTATAATCATAGTCGAATTTATGGTGCTCATTTCTATTTTTAGGCCATTGAGTCAGTGCTGTCTGAAGATGTTTTTGAGGTCATAACATCATACCTCAGTGCGGAGCATACAGCAAAACATGATACATTGTTACCTTCCCACGAAAGTGGTACCTATTTATCTACTCACATTTGCATGCTTTCAAACTGGTGGGTTGGCTGGAGCTAGTGAGAATAATGGGAGCTCTCCCCATTGTGCAGTGCTCAGGTCTGGACTGTTGGTTTTCCAGCTGGCAAGCCCAGTGTCTTAACCATTGAAACCATCAAACCGCCCCTCATATTATAAGTATACATACCTATATGCAATTCATCCAAACATTGACTGTAATCTGGATCATATAACATAATGTGTCAACTCATTTTCAGTCTCAGAGCACAAAGATTTTTCAAAACTATATAATGAACCCATAGCCTAATCCATTTCTTAAAAGCAGGAGATTGACTTTCTTTCCAGTCACAAAGGATTATCCTCTTTGCTGTTCCTCAAAGCTTCTCTAATCTTTAGTACCTTCCATCAATCCTCCTCTTGAAAAAGGGACAATAAATAGAAAAGGGTCCCTACTTATCACATCCTTTAACCATTATATTCACATGGAGGCTTTGGTAGGTTTCTAAACGTTTAACACAGAGATGGTATTCAACAGGTTCTGACCAGTTCTAGAGAACCTGTAGCAGAAATTTTGATTAGTTCGGAGAACCGGCAAATACCACCTCTGACTGGAGATTTTACAGTATCCTTCCCGTGCCACACCCACCAAGCCATGTCCACAGAACCGATAGTAAAAAAATATTGAATTCCATCACTGGTTTAACAATAATTGATTATTGCAGCTAATATCTTGCTACTCACTCATGTCTCCTCCTGAGTAAGTATGAAGACTGGCCTGTGTGAAAGACAGAATCAAGAAAGATGGAACTGCATACATTGTGGCTAGGGATTACAGAAGCAATGTGTAGATATACCAGCCTTGTTTGAACTAGTAAATAACTTCTATTTGTGTTATATGAAAGGATCTTCTTTTCAAATCTAAACTGCTACAGCACAAATAAAAATAAAATCTTCTTTAGCTCCAGATTTATTTCTGGTACTGTTATTGACACATCCATGTTTTTTTTAAAAAATTGTTCAAAAGCTGTTTGCCTCTATAATACATACTAAGCAAATTCATGGTCAGCACAGAAAAAAAAGGCAAAAGGTAAGTCAGAGAAATTGGCCCTGGTTGTGTAGTGGTTAAATTGCATATTTCAGGCAAACTGCCCACAGCAGGAATTCACTCCTGATTGGATTCAAGGTTGGCTCAGCCTTTCATCCTTCTGAGGTCTATAAAATGAGGACCTAGATTGTTGGGGTCAATAGGCAAATAATGCTTACATTGTAAACTGCCCAGAGAGTGCTATAAAGCATTATGCTATTGCTAATTGAAAGGCATGGCATTAAGAAAATAAATCCATTAATTATATTTTTCCATAACTTTCTATCCTTGCAACCCATCCTTGCTTCCACCATGTCCATATGCTGTTCCCTTTTTATAGGATCATATTTTAGGATCTCTGCTCAACTATGACTGCTCCAGTCTCCCATTTCCTCTTACTACTCACTCTTCCTTCATGTATTTGTTTTGCAATTTGATCTTCATTCATTTTCTCTCTATGGCCAAACACCTCAACATTGTTCTTTTCTAGCAGTCACTCTCTTATATTTTCAGTGGTCATACATATATAATGTATATTTTTCAACCTCCCAGTTTTCTCTTCTAAGATTTAAACCTGCTTAGCTACTGAGTCAGAATAAGATCAACCAAGTGTCATCATCTGCTGAGACTTGAGAATATAATGAAAAAATTATAGGAAAATTGATTTTAATATAATGTTAGAGCAATGGGAAAATATGTGGACTAAAGGACAGAAATTCATGTTGAATTATAAGCTTAAGGTGAATTTCTATAAAATGATATACCAGTGGTATTTACCCTACATACATTATCAAAGATATATAAAGGTGTTTTGAATGTTTGTTGCAATGCAAGCATAAGGAGGGTATTTTTTAATCACTCGTGGTGGGCATGGGATAAGGCAAAGAAATATTTTGCATAGATTCATGGTTTAAATCAGAAGATTTAAAAATGGACTAACAATGGAAACCAGAAAGTTTTCTTCTAGGGCTATTGGATAAAAAAAATGGGAGAAAAAATAATGGAACATCATTGATATACATGTCAATGTATATTGTATGGTATGCTGGCTTGACCGCCATGGACAAAAAGGCAGAGGATGATGATCACAGCACAGAGGATGATGATCACAGATGATGATAATGTGATGATGATCACGTTACAGAGGATGATAATCACAGCACAAAAAATTATGGGCTGTCCCCTGATACAGCTCGACAAAATCCCCAGGACCCGCTGCCTCAGCAGAGTGAGGAAAATTCTCAGGGATGATTCACACCCTGGTCAGCACTTCTTTACTCTCCTACCATGAGGCAGGAGATATAGAAGCATAGCCAGCAGAACAAATAGGCTGAAAAATAGCTTTTATCCCTGGGCCGTCAGGCTTCTGAATGCAACATAACACCACAATTAGGTTTAATATGATAGACTTGCAGGGCCAGCGCAACATGCAACACGTTCATACCAGTGTAATATAATAATTATGTTACATACATATAGGTATATGAGAATGTGTGTTAGTTATTACTTATTTGGTTTAGGGGTTCTATTTCTTTAATTTATTGAGTTATTGAGATGTATTTTGTGTTTTTAGGGGGAAGGGGAGGCTGCACCAAGGGAGGCATTTCAATTTCATTGTACACATGTTGTGCATTGACAATAAACGTTTGATTTGATTTGATGTCGACAGCTATTCTACATGAAAAGAAGTGTTAAATCCCATAATGGAGGAATGGATTGAAAAGATGATGGAACTGGCAGAGATGGCAAAGCTGCCCGCATTAATTAGAGACAAGAATGTAAATAGTTTTTGGGTTACAGGTAATCCTCAACTTACAATTATAATCAATCCCCAAATTTCCATTGCTAAGCAAGACTGTTGTCAAGTGAGTTTTGCCCCATTTTACACCCAATCTTGCCTTCACTGTTAAGTACAGTAATTAAGTTAATAACATGATTGTTAAGTGAATCTGGCTTCCCCATTGACTTTGCTTGTCAGAAGGTAGCAAAAGACAATCATCTGACCTGAAAACACTGTAACCAATTCTGTTTCTTTTCACTTTATCTCCGCTATCCTCTTTCCATTGTTTTTATTTCTATTTTACATTAAGAAAACAAACTTTTAATAAAATATATTTTAAAAAGAAATAATACAATAGAGAAATTAAAAACAGCAGGTAGGGTAATTAGGATAATGCAGAGCTCACAAGGGGACACAGTACCAATCACACTCTATCAGTCCAACTGCCTCTGTTGTTGGGGGTATAAAATGAAGAGACCTATGTGCATACTACATTAAGCTCGGAGGAAGAGATATAAAAGCAATAGTAACATAATTCCAAAAAAATATGCAAATCCTATCACAAAATAAAATATAACTGTGTAGCCTCTCTGTGCCAAAAAGAATTAAAAATTTTGAACCATAATATGTGACTAATTCTTTAACTGATAAGATTTCTAAAATAACTCCATCTAATTTAATATATATTCACCACATTTCTGATTTTATTCCATATTAATTCTGAATCTTCTGATAGGCTGGTAAGTCATCTCCTTATGTAGCAGAAGATATAGTATTCGTGTTCAGATTCCTGGCAACTATGATATAATTGATTATACACTAAGATAATATGGATGACAACCACTTTCAATGCAAGTTGTGTATGAGAGACATTTTAAAACAGAAAGCGTATATTTTTAAACAAGTGTTCAATTAAAATGTTTGGCAAGAAAGGTTTTAAGAGCAATATTGTGGGTGAGTCCCTTAGAAGGGAAAAAAAGCTTCCTGATCATGTAGTCACTCTGCCATCTAGTGCATAAATGTACACTGCAACATGTACAGTTCTCTTGATCTGGTTTCTCCTGCTAAATTTCCAGCTCCATCTGATTTTTCTATTAATCTAATCTAAGACAAAAACATGGCCTTTTCCAAAGGACTTATGGAAGATTAATTTCCAACATTATCTTTATCTCTAAGGATCGCTCTAGCCTTCAAAACTGCTATGCCGCCTTACCGTACCTTTTGCAAAGTCTGAAGATGCCTTTCCATGGGAAAAGGCTTGATGTGTCCCATAAACAACCCAATTGTGGCTTATTCAGGAAGTCAGTGTTAAAGTCACCTGCTTTAGTGAGATGTGTGTGCTAAAATTCAGCAAGCTTCAGGCCTCAATCATTGTGTGATGAAGTGAGTAGGTTTTAAGTATCTTTCATTTTAGCTGTCACTGCATTTGATGATTGCAATTATGGTTTCAAATTATATTCCATTTGAGCCATTCTTGCAATTGATTAATGTTTATTGGTATTATTTTTATTATGTTTTTGATACACATAAACCACCCAGATTTTTAAAATGGGGGAAAATATTTATAATCTTCCACAGAAACCAGACTGGGGAAATATTTCTCTTGGAAAAGTATGTAGATAAAAAAGGTTATGTTCCTCATCTGCCAACACCACTTCTTAAATTAGCTACTTATAAGTAAAACAAACAAACATTAAGATCTCCCAATTTGCCTCATCCTCAGCTCCTGCAATAGGAATTGTGCATTTCTTCCTTACAAACACACAGCAGATAAACTGAAATATTGTGTTTCCATGGAAATACGACCTACCCTGATTTTTAAAACCTAGCTTGATTTTTATATGTGTGCCTCACATAAGCCCTATCCCCCCCAAAATAAGCCCTAATTAATACCCCACCCACTCCAAGGTGCACAGGTAAAAATTAAGTTAGGGTGTGGATAGAGGGGTGGAGCTGCCCTATTACTTACCTTTGACAGTTGCAGCCAGGCCTCGCACACCTGCCTTGCCAGCCCATTTCTTCTGCAGCTGGCAAGGCTTTTCTGAAGGCCTCTGCAGCTGATAAGAGAGCTCCAGATTGATCCAGAGCTCTGTTATTGGCTGCAGAGGGCTTCAGGAAAGCCTTGCCAGCTGCAGAAAAAGAAATTCCTGAAGACCTCTGACAGCAAAAAGGAGGCTGGGGTGACACATGCAAGTGAGGTGAGTCAGTGGATATATCCCCCCAAAATAATACCTGGTGCCTTTTTGGGTAGCAAAAAAAAAAAAATAAGACACAGTCTTATTTTCAGGGAAACATGGTATTCACAAACAGTTATTTTTGTTTGCTTGTTATTTCTAACATAGCGTTGTGATTTTCAAATTTCTCGTATGTGATAAGGTTAAAGTTTGGGTAGAATTCAAGTTTCAAAAGGCCTACTTTGATATACCTGCCGTAGGATGCGAGATGTGCTGGTGAGTGGGCCATGATGTTCTGCAATAGCTCTTTGTGAAGCCAGTGAGATCTCAGCATTAGGGAAATCAACAAGAGGATATACCTGAAACATTAAAAAAAAAACTTCAGAAACTATATGTTCTATTCCTCTGAGTTGCTGCTGTTTTTTTTTTAAGTTTTCCTTCTCTCCTTTCTGACCATGTCCACCCATCCATTGTTTTTATTAGCAGACCAGGGACATGAGTAATGGCATTACTTCAGGCATTGTACATAACAAGTTCACCTGTCCCTCTTAACAGGAAGATTGCTCAATCCCTAACGCTATGAGCTTCGGTGGCACAGTGGTTAAAATTCAGTACTGCAGGCTACTTCTGCTGACTGCTGGCTGCCAGTAGTTCAGTAGTTTGAGTCTCACCAGCTCAAGGTTGACTCAGCCTTCCATCCTTCCAAGGTTGGTAAAATGAGGACCCAGATTGTTGGGGCAATATGCTGACTGTAAGAGGGCTGTAAAGCACTGTGAAGCGGTATATAAGTCTAAGTGCTACTGCTATAAGAAGCAGAATACTAGGAGCTGCAGAGCTAAAGTGTGTCTCCCTACTCCAATTGCTTAAAATAAGAATTATCTCAAGATATGTAATATGCATATGATAAATATGAAACTGCAGGACATGATATATTTACTTTGTAATTCTGGAACTGGAACAGGCACATCAATTCAACAAAATAAAAAATATTGTGCAAACGTTTATGAGATGCCAAACTATGAGAGTGGCATGAATACCACCTACAGACCAAGATCAAATGTATTAAATACTAATCAAAAACTTTAAAAGATGGTTGAATTTTGTAACAAAAAGCAGGAGCAAATAGCTGAAGTAGGCCATTTTCTCTGAAGTGGTCCCTTTCCATTGGACTGGATTATAGCTCCAGAAACTAGAGGCTTAGAAATACCATTCTAGTAATTAATTAGCTAATATATGAACCCAATTTAAGAATATAATTGAAATCCCAATGAAAGCCCAATTATGTTTAATATATCAATGCTAGATAAAGTTACATGAGGTAATAAATGAATTATAAAATTAAATCATGTTGTTTCTAGTTGCCTTTTTTTTTACTGCTACTGGTAGTGATGCTGGTGATGGTAGAGGTGATGATGATGATGATGATTAGAAAGACAATAAGGATCTGAAGGCATCAGGAACTTTGCCTTAAGAAAGTATTATTGTACTTACCAAAGTATTTTCATCTTTAAGTACATTTTCCCCCATAGCATTACTGAGAAGATCTCTTGGAAAGCTTAGTTGTTGTTCAGAAATGAATTCATATACATTGTTTTTCCTGGAAGATAAAAAAGGATTAGAGAAGGGGAAGGAGGAGGAGGGGGGGATTTAATATGGGGTTTCCCAAACTATAAGGTGTATCAGGGAGGATGAAGAGCTTCACAGTTACATTGTCACAATAGAACCACCTTTCCCAAATGTTAATTGTATTCTTTTCATTGTTCATTTGTGTTTGTGTTGGGTTTTTAGGGGAGGTGTACCTTAGGAAGACAGTAAAAGAAAGAGTGATGACAAAAGTTTAGGAATCCCTGATGCAAAATCATACATACACAGAGATAAGGCACAACACCGCAGTTTTAAAAGATGGATGTATTAATAGTTTGCTGTGCATTAAATGGATAACTGGACAGGGAGGAAAGTAATCAGTTTTTGAAAGACAAGTTAAGAGTAGAGTAGCACAACAGTGAAAAGAGAGGTCAGCTAAGATAAGCTAGTTCATAATGAAAGCCCACAGTCAAAACAAGACTCAGAGGAACTAAAAAGGATAAGCAAGTGAAAGTGAAAGAAAGAATCGTTCAAGTTCTTCATTAACAAGAAGGGTCCTTTTTGTGTAAACGTCCTTGGTATAAGTAATTTTGTTTTCTGATCAATAGGGTTTTTTTCCTATTAGAAATAAGATGGAAGGAATGGTTGGAAAGTATGCAGAATTTACAAATGAAAGGTGAGATTGTCTTAAAATCTAAACAGTGAGCCAGTGAAGGAGGGAGGGAGAGTCCGAGATAGAAAGACCCCAACAATCTGGGTCTTCATTTCACCTTGAGCTGGTGAGACTCAAAGTGCCAGACTACTGGTAGCCAGTAGTTGGCAGAAGTAGCCTGCAATACTGCATTCTAACCATTGTGCCACTACAGCTCTTAACATTATTCAAAACAAATAATTTGACATTCTAATTTAATTTTAAAAATACAAACTGATCCTACCCGGATGCTTCTAAATACAAAACCTCTGGGTTATTATCCTGCTAAAGAACTGACAAACAAGTATGTCATTTTGAATAAAGGCAATGATTGTCTTGTCAGAAATCATGTAATTATTACAATTAAATATTTGTCTTGTGGTGTTTTAATCAAGTAATAAAGGGTTTTTCTCAATAAGTCTCAAAGCAAATAAATCTCTCCCTCCAACTTCAGAATAGACTCCCTTCAACTATATGAATAGTCCTATGGCTACCAAAATATTCTAAGTTTCATTTAAAAAAAAATCAATATTTGCCTTATCCCATCTTTTTGTGAGGCACCAAATATATCAACAGGACAGCCAATGAAATATCAGGCTGAGCACTGGGAAATGCCCAGTATACTGAAAAAGATGATTTAAGGACAAAAATGAATGAAAACAAGGAAAGGATGTGAAATTGAACATTCACCACATAGGTTGGGCTCTTTGAAGAGGCTTTAGCAATGGCAGCAATCGATATTTCATGCTAACATCAACATAACATCACCAACAGGATTACATACCAAGTTATTATCAACTGGATGAAATGTAGCAACTTTTTCATCCCTTGGCAGGTGGAACAGGTTTTGTTGCCTCTTCCAGAACAAGTGTTGCACCTTTTAGATATAAAAATGGAAACTGTTTATTTTTTTGGTTTATTTTAAATACTAAAGATAAAACTAAAGATAAAATATCTTTTTTAAAAAAAAAACTCTATATACAGACAGACAGACAGAAAGACATATGCTTAAAAATTGTGACTTCTATTGTTAGCAAATTCCAGCAAAAGTAAAATACTATTTGATTTAAATATTTAATAGATATCTAGGAAAACTAGAAGGAAAAAACTAAAGATGCAGAGATTTGACATGAAGTGGGGTACTATATTTCAAATCAACCGGACTTTGGTGAGAGTAGAACAATTGGTATTTATATTAGTCAGGACAATTAGTGTATTATTTATTTTGTAGTATCTTTCAAGTCTAATTTACATCAGTGAATAATTGCATCAGTGGAATAAGCATTTAATTTAATCCTGAAAGATAAAAGGGGGAAAAGATCATGTTCCCCACCCATCTTTTGGCATTTAAAGAGACAATCCATTAGAGGAGGAGGAGGAAGAGGAAGATAGAAGGAGGAGAATTATTATTGTTGTTGTTGTTGTTGTTGTTGTTGTTGTTGTTGTTAGTAGTAGTAGTTGTAGTAGCCGTAGTAGTCATAGTCGTAGTAGTAGTAGTAATGTGGACCAGTCTTCTCTTAATTAGCTTCACCTCCAAATGTGTCATCCTTTGCAGATCATTTGATCTGAATAACCTATCAAATGCATCATGTTGCCCAAGCTGTTCTATGTATGTTTGTAAAATCTGACATTATCATGGTTTCTAAAAATTTATTAACTCTGGAATTTTGAGAAATGTTGAAGGAGAGGAAGAATTAAATGCAGCATAGCTGATATGGGTCCACTGTGTGACATTATCATTCTGACTACTAAGATAAAAGTTTGGAAACTAAAGAGATAAAAGCTGGCTTGCTTCTTAATTAACTCTGACTCAACAGCTAATTGACTAAACTCTGTGATTTATCCCACTAATACCGACATCATTTGAAAACAAAGATGGTAGCCCAGGAAATTAGCATGAACATCTGCACAACATGGCTATTTCCAGATTCAATGGTGGAAGATTAGGCGACCCTTTCAAGAAATGTATTATCCTCTCTGTAACAGTTGCAGATGGCATATGTTTTTGGTTGGTAAATTTATATAGCATTAGTGCGATACAGATCAGCAGCAATTACCTACTGATTTATTAAACCATTTTAAGAAACTGTTAGTCCCCAAAGATCCCCATTTTCAAATTATTGCCTGGTTTATTTGTTCTTTGTTATTTTATGCTTAATGGAGTCTTATAAAATACTTTGGAAGAACAGAGAGGTATTTTGCATTCCCTAAAGATCATGGCAAACTACATATTTTAGCAGCTGGAAAAACTAAAAGGTAACAATTTGTGAGCTGCATATAAGCTTATGTAAATAGATATCAGCTAAAGACAAAATATTGGTAGAAAAGTGGGAAACCTAAAATCAGTAGGAAAAAAAGTTTAATATATCATGCTGAGATTTGGCTCTCTCTATACAAGGTAATTATGATTGAGCATGATATCTTGATCTCTCCTCCTATCATTTATGAAGTTATATGCATTTCCTATTGAGTTCTACTATTTGCACTGGAAAAAATAATAATTCAAATCCTTGTATTTTATGGAGTCAGCACAGCATTGCTATTAGGGACAGGAGTCGGCTGGTAAAAAAGAAGAAAAAAGTAATAGCATTTTGCAGAGAACTGATGTTTCTATGTCTTTTCTTAGCTATTTTCTTCTCATTTTTCTCAATAAGAATAATTGTCTTCTCTACCTGTACATGCATGGGAATGTTACTAGGCTCAACAGAGTACATTTACCTTCTTCCTCCTCTGTTTCACTTGCCAATATAAATGTAGGGAGTAGTGGTTAAAGACACCAGGCTAGAAACCAGGAGGTTATGAGTTCTAATCTCTCCTTAGACATGAAGGCAGTGAGTGACTTTGGGCTAGTCAGGCTCACTCAGCCCCTGAAAACGGGCTTTGGTGACAAACTGGTTGGTTAATTCAGTCACAACCATGGGATCAACACTGGGTTGATCTGAAAAAAAGCAGACCATTCACTTGCAGAAAACCACTTGGAAGAAAAAAAAATGTTGAGAGAATGGGTCTACTGGACTCCCTATTTTATTTGGATGTTTTGATTTACATTCAAGGGAAAATGATACTGAAGAAAGCTTCTACCACTAATACGACTAATATTACCACTAATGCCACTAATATCCTCAACCTTGCATATAACATATGACAAACATTTGTAACCCATCAGTATTTCTGGACTTTCCTCAGAGACTGAGGTAATATACTTCTTTCATGATTGACTCCCCTTCTGGTGTTTATGTCAGTGTTAGGTTCCAAGTAATGGAAGAGACAAGATTTTTTTTTTTTTTTTTTGCCTCAGTGTTGTGAGTTTTCTTTTCTCTGATCTCTTATGAAATATATGAGGTTGAAACTTTCCGGCAAAAGCCTAGATAGTACATGAGCAATAATGATGCTTCCCGCAATGCACTTTTAGAAGAAAATCTAATCTCATTTGAATACTTGATGACACTTTACAAGACTTCCGCCATCGTTTTGTTGCAGTTTATTGTTTTGGAGTATGTTTTCTGAAAATGTACTTTGGAAGAACTTTCTTCCTATGTGGGAAGTAGGAAGAATGTTTTATGAACATTTCAAAACTTTCAGAACAATTTATTTCTAATCCCAGTGAAAAGCCATCTATGTTATCAATAGTCCACCTCTACAGTCTGGCCTGTAAGAAAACATCTCCATTACTGCTTTAGTGGATCTAAATCTGTCATATTACTCTTCCTCCCAGCTACTTGATGGCTACTGCACTCAGGTAATGAAAAACCCTTGAAAAGCAGTTACAAAGAAAAGGAGGAAAAAAACAAGATGCTTATGCACATATCTTCTATTCCAGGAAAGGGACAATGGGCAATGAAGTAATATTACTTTAAAGTATAACCTCAGGTATAAAGATACGCATTTCTCTATTGCCAGAAATAATCTCCAATTTTTTAATTCAGATAATAACTGTGTTCCTTTCTTACGTGGAAATGAAAGCTGTGTACATCACAAGAAACATAAAAGTATGTGGAATGCACTAAAGCGAGTCTGGTAATACCATATAAGAAGAGATGATTGGATCAAGAATGAATGGGTGAATGAACCCTGAGAGCAGTATGGAAGAAGTGTATTTTAGAGGTTATACAGCATCCTGAACTGCAGCCAATTCTTTCAAACAGATCCAGTGTTTCTTAAGCCAAACTTAGATATTCCAGTCTAGATTTATTTTGATTGGAATTGAGGCTGAACTGGTGCTCCCTTTAGTCTATGGGCAACAGTCTGTTGCCTCTTGTCAGTAATGAGATGTGGGAATGACCTTGGAGATAGAAGAAGACATTCCATCTAGACATGGGTCAGATAAGTGACAGCTCAGTCTTCAGGTGAGGGAAAGCAGGGGAAGCTGAAATAGGACACACACACACCCAAGTTTTCTGGTGATTAAAAAGAAAGGACAGGAGAAATATTTTCAGTCTTGCAGGATTCTGTTAATGTGATGAAGTAGGATTACCTCATTTGGAGGTTCTTCTTGTCTGCAATACAGCACAGGGCTGTCATCAATCAAGTACATCTCCCCTCCTCTCTTTTTAGTCTCCAGAAAACTAGGGAGGGTCCCTTCTGAAATATTTTATTTTTTTAATTTATTTTTATTTATTTATTTATTTTTGTCAATTGTTTACAAGAGAATAGGTATAAGTAAAGACATAGTTATGAATACATGGATATATATAAGAAAAATAAAAAAATAAAAGAAACAATAGGACAGGGATGGTAGGCACATTGGTGCGCTTATGCACGCCCCCTACAGACCTCTTAGGAAAAGGGTGAGGTCAATAGTAGACAGTCTAAGGTTAAAGTTTTTGGGGTTTGGGGGAAAAAAACCACAGTCAGGTAGAGTATTCCAGATATTGACCACTCTGTTGCTGAAGTCGTATTTCCTGCAATCAAGTTCGGTGCCTTGAGTTTGTGTCTATTGTGTGCTCTTGTATTGTTATGGCTGAAGCTGAAGTATTTATTGACAAGTAGGACATTGCAATGCATAATTTTATATACTATACTTAGATCGGACCGATCGGCGGCGTAGTTCTAGGTTTTCTAGGTCTAGAATTTCAAGTCTGGTGGCATAAGGTATTCTGCAACAAGTAGGGGAGTGGAGAACTCTTCTTGTGAAATATTTCTGGACTTTCTCAATTGTGTTAATATCAGATATGTAATGTGGGTTCCAGACTGATGAGCTGTATTCAAGTATTGGTCTAGCAAATGTTTTGTATACTCTAGTTATTAGTGTAATATTACCAGAGAAAAAGCTACGTAAGATTAGGTTAACAAATCTTAATGCCTATGTAGTTACAGTGGGCTCTAGCACTTAGATCATTTGAGATGAGAATTCCAAGCTGCTTGACAGAGTCTGGATCATCAACTTGACTATTCAGCCTGTATTTTATTTTCTGAATTTTTTTTTGCCAATATGTAGGGCAGAGCATTTATTTGTTGAGATTTGAAGTTGCCATTTGTTTGACCATTCTGATACATAGTCAAGGTCTTTTTGAAGGGTAGCAAAATTGTCTGTGGTGTTGAATAACTTTACATCATCAGCGAAGAGAACGCAGTTGCTCTTAATATGATCACAGAGGTCGTTTATGTACAGTATGAAAAGAGTTGGTCCTAGAACATTGCCTTGGGGGACACCACTGTTGACAGGTACAGAATTTGATAGGACACTCCCAATTTTGACCATTTGTTGTCTGTTTGACAGGAATGCTTCTATCCAGTTATGCAGGTGTCCAGAGATACTGTAAGATTTTAGTTTTAGGAGTAGTTTGTCGTGTATCACTGAATCAAAGGCTTTACAGAAATCTATGTAGATTGCGTCTATTGCTTTGCCCTGATCAAGTTGTGTAGTCCATATGTTTTTGCAGTGTAAGAGTTGCAGATTACATGATAGTTTTTTCCTAAAACCAAATTGTTTATTAGAGAGTAGGTTGTTTGTTTCTAATGGAGGGTGATGGATTGGTTAATAATTGATTCCATGACTTTACAGGTGACGCAGCGTAAAGAGATTGGTCTGTAATTTTCAACTAGGCTGGGCTCTCCCTTTTTGAAGATGGGGATGACCGTGGCTTGTGACCATAGTTTTGGCAAGGAGCTGGTCCTGAAAGATTTTTCAAAGATTATGCTTAGAGGGTTCGGCTATGGCAGTGGGTAGCTTTTCTAAGAAGTAGGCACATATTCCATCTGGTCCAGTAGATAGAGAGATTGTGTAGTGCTTTTTCAACATTGTCTTCTGTAAAATCGATCATTGTAGTTGTCTGTGGTTCAACTAGGAAATACTGGGCATGATCCATTGCTGTTTACAAATACTGGGCCAAAGAATGTATTAAAGAGGTTGGCTTTAATAGTATCATCGTTGCAGTCTTTACCATTAGGTCCTTTCAGGGGTGGGATGGACTTTGAGTCTTTTAGTTCGTTGTTTACAAAATTGTAGAAAGTGTGGGTGGAATTGGTGCATAGAAGGTTTTCTTCTTATTTATTGTGATAATTGGTGCATTCAGTCTTTATCTGGTGGCATAAATTTTTTTATCGGCTTTTGAACTTGGCAATGTGACCAGATTTGTTTTTCTGCCAAAATGATTTCTTTTTGGATTGGAGCTTCCTTATTGTTATGGGTAATTTTTTTTTCTGGTTTTCGGAGTTGTTATTGGTACATGTAGTTTGATGACTCTTTTGACTTCAAGTAAAAATATGTTGTAATGGTCTTCTACAGTATTGCATCCAGTAAATAGAATTTGCCAATCAAGGGATGAGAAATCGTTGTTTATAAGATCATAGTTGCCTTTTTTGAAGTTATAATTGGGGATTCCGTCATTGTGATGATTTTTGTGTGGACGTATGTTGAGACAAAAGTCAATCATGTTGTGGTCACTGTTGGAAAAGGGTTCTTTAATTTGTATTCCATAAATTGAATTCAAACTATTGCAGAAGATGAGATCGAGGCAGTTGTTAAGTCTAGTGTTGTTAGTTACTAGTTGTTCTAGTCCCAGATTTGTTACTGCACTGTAGAAGGTTGCATGTGTGGGTTCAGTTGTACATTTGTTAAGGGTCCAGTTAATATGAGGTAGACTGAAGTCACCAAGAAAGATAAAAGCATGTGAGCAGGATTCTGCCCATATTAGTATTGTATTTAGCTTGTTTGCATGTTTGATGTCATAATCAGGTGCTCTGTAACATAGTAAGAATAGAAATGTGATATTTACGGATAGTTCACAAACGATGGTCTCAGGAATAGCAAGCTCCTGGGTAACCTGGATGTTTTTTAGATGTAGGGACTTTTTATAGAAGATGGCAACACCACCTCCTCTACAGATTTCACAATCTGATTGGTAAACATGATAGTCTCTTACTGTGGTAATGGAGTCAGGGAGAGATGCATTGAACCATGTTTCACAGATAAATATAACATCGAATTTAGCCGTATTTAGTAAGAGGAGAAATTCAGGTATTTTATTTACAAGGCTTCTTGCATTGAATAGCTTGCATTTAAGGCCAGTTGTGGTTGGAATAGAGGTAGTTAGGGGCATGCATGCCTAGTTTTGAGTGATGTTGAATTGGAGGGGTGGTGTTGGATGCGGAGTTGTGGGTTGTGTGACTTTCTTTTGATGCAATCAGCTCGGTAGTCAATGTATAGATCCTTTTATCCATTGTCAGATTTTTTGAGTTCTGCACCGAGTTCACGGGAGTGGATTCTTTGCAGTATGGATAAGTCTGGTCTTGAGTGAAGTTTTTTGTGGTTGGGATTGGTTTTTCCAATGGCGTTTATTGTATGAATGAATATGCATTTGCTGGACTCATTTTTGCATACAACTCTACAAAATCTTGGGGCCACATTTTATTTGTACCCAGGACCATCTCTGGATATTTCAATGATATATTCAGGAGAGATGTTTGTTGTATTTGAGTTGTTTATGATATTGAGAACTTTGGTGATGTTGTCTGATTCGTTGGTGTCTTCGAGACCAAATAAGATAGCATTTGGACTTTTCTGTTCACGTTCCATGATTTCTTTGATGAGTAAGGGAATATTATTTGTGGAATTATTTGATGGGATAGTGATAGTTTGTGGCTGTGGTTTGGTGGTTATTTTTGGTTGTAGTTGTGATTGTAGTTGAGGTAGTGGTTGTGGTTTTTGTGGGATTTGATTTTGAGCTGATAGGTACTCACTTATCTGTGCTGTATTTTTTTTTCAAGAGAGATTAGGCTTGCTTTTATAGTTGTTTGAAAACGTGTTGCTAAGCATTCTTCTATTGAGTGATGAGTGATTCTATACTTTCAACTCTGTCAGGTAGGGTACTCAGTTTCTTTAGCTTAGGAGAACGTTGGACATAGATAAAAGAATGTATCTGAATTTTTAACCATATCAGCTAGGCTTTTGTTTGCGTTTAAGCAGGCAGGGTGGCCTTGATTGTCACATAGGTGGCATTTGATGTAAATTTCGCTTTCACTGATGGTTTCAAGACATCTGGAACATGTGCAGGAGTCTGGGAGGTCATTGGTAGAGATATTTTTCTTTTGTTTTGGTTTGGAGATTTTGGCTGGCATGGTCAATGGCAATAGTACACTAAAAATTACAATAGCTGGTTAATGTGATAGGTAGACACTTACTTAATGAATGTTGGTAATTAATAAATGTTAATTGATATGTTAGAGAACAAATCAAAAGTAAGGTTACTTATTACTAAAATCAATCAATCAACCAATTGATTATTCAAATCACTCTAATCAAATAATTTTGCTAAGCAACAAACAGCCTAATTAATTACAGTAATTACTAAAGACACTGGTCAATTAAATTCACTAAATCACTGATTTTACTAATCAGATATTCAATAATCACACTATGTGCACTAAACACTCAATCACACTAATCAATAAAAACAATAAATCAATTAATCATTTGATAAAAATTAATTATTTTAAAGAAATTGATTTGGAGACATCATTATCTAATCTTTGATATAGGTCTTAAGGTAGAAAGTTGTAAGTTTTGAGATAATGAAAGTAATGAAGTAGTATTGAGAGTCAGCAAGTAAAGGGTTATTGCTTTGCTTAGCTGTTGCTGATATCTGAGAATAGGTTTATAACTCCTAATAAACTGGCAGGAGGCCTCTTTTTCTGGGCTGGAAAAACAGCAGTTTCTTTGTGTCAAACAGGTTTTAAAACATGAACAGAGGAAACGTTTTCAAGTCCTACTCAAGCTGTATTCCTCTTTCCTCTTGAAAATGATCAGTGAGCAAGGGTTTACACTTTCTTGTTTTGTAGATTGAGTTTTTGAGATAGTAAAGATGCAAAGATGCTGAAAGGGGGGATCTCTGGCCCCTTCTCCTTGAATTTTTAAAAAAAGTTTGTGGCTCAGAGAGAGAAAATAATTCAGAGAGAGGATTTGGGCAATCTGATTACTTATAACTTTGCTTTGATTTATTGCTGCTGTTATCTGATCTGCTGGGGACACTCATTGTAAAACCTGTAAAAACTAGGTTTTGAACACGTTGAAATAAGAGCAATACACGCACTGACTCTGGTCAAGAAAGGACTGAAAAACTCCTTAAAGACTTGGTCTCTCTATCCTCCCTCCTTGTTTCTCCCTGCCAGCTGTCTGATGTGGCTCTGGGGAAATTGTGTGGGGGATATTAATGGAGACACATTTTCTGGCATGGAAGATACTTTGATTAGCTGTGTGGGGGATTTAAATGAAGGTCTGTTGTTTGTGCTCTGCTGGCTCCAAGTGATCCAGTTCAAGAGTTCCACCAGTGTGGTTGATAGGGCTTGATGGAAAGAGCTTCTCTGGGGAAGGAGAGGAGGGCTCCGGATCAGTTAGCAGGAGCTCCGCTGGAGTGATTAGGGCTCCAGGGCTTCAGAATCCAGCAAACTTCATTGGCTAACTCCTGTGGCTATTGATCCATCAGTTCTTAAGGACTGTTCCTTTGTCATTTGGTCCACTCCCTTAACAAAGCAAGAAGAATATGCTTCACTTAGTGGGGTGTTCACTGGAAGCTATAAGGTTTGAATGGTACTTGAGTGTACAATTGTGAATTGACTTAAATCTATGTGAATCAACCACAAGTTTCATATATATTTAATATTATTTGAGTTGGAAAACAGCCATTTTGAATCATAGCTGGGGTCTGTTTACAATAGGCTCAAAATGGAAGGACAACCAAAACATCTGTCCCTGCTCAGAAAGTAGTGTGACTGGCCTCTGCTGACAGAAGCTGGAAATCTGTCCATAGAGAAGGCAAATGAAAATTGAATTGCAAAACAAATGTACAAATAAGAGGTCTCTGAGCTTGGTTGGTTTCTTGCAGACATTTCAAGAAATGATGGCAAGAAAACAACCAAACCCAGAGAGCTCCAAGGACTTCTAATTTTAACCATGACCTACAAGTATCCCCCTTTTTCAGTAAATATACAAATGGATCAAGAGGAAGACATTGACAAAAGGAAATTGAGACCGGATGAGTTGATCAGATCCTCAAGAAGACAAGAGTGAGAATTTTAAAGAACAAATAGCTGTATATGGATGCTTTGGAAGCAATGATAGTTAAGAGGGATAGAAAGGAGTGGAGCAATATAATGAATAATAGTCGAAACTATAGGTGAAACTCGAAAAACTAGAATATCGTGCAAAAGTTCATTTATTTCAGTAATGCAACTTAAAAGGTGAACCTAATATATGAGATAGACTCATTACATGCAAAGCAAGATAGTTCAAGCCGTGATGTGTCATAATTGAGATGATTATGGCTTACAGCTCATGAAAACCCCAAATCCACAATCTCAGAAAATTAGAATATTGTGAAAAGGGTCAATATTCTAGGCTCAAAGTATCCCACTCTAATCAGCTAATTCTGCCATAATACCTGCAAAGGGTTCCTGAGCCTTTAAATGGTCTCTCAGTCTGGTTCAGTAGGAATCACAATCATGGGAAAGACTACTGAGCTGACAGTTGTGCAGAAAACCATCACTGACACCCTCCATAAGGAGGGAAAGCCTCAAAAGGTAATTGCAAAAGAAGAAGGATGTTCCCAAAGTGTTGTATCAAAGCACATTAATAGAAAGTTATGTGGAAGGGAAAAATGTGGAAGAAAAAGGTGCACAAGCAGCAGGGCTGACCGCAGCCTGGAGAGCCATTCAAAAGTGTTGGGGACTTTCACAAGGAGTGGATTGAGGCTGGAGTCAGTGCATCAAGAGCCACCACACACAGATGGATCCTGGACATGGGCTTCAAATGTTGTATTCCTCTTGTCAAGCCGCTCCTGAACAACAAACAATGTCAGAAGCGTCTTACCTGGGCTAAAGAAAAACAGAAGTGGTCTGTTGCTCAGTGGTCCAAAGTCCTCTTTTCTGATGAGAGCAACTTTTGCATCTCATTTGGAAACCAAGGACCCAGAGTCTGGAGGAAGAATGGAGAGGCATACACTGCAAGATGCTTGAAGTCCAGTGTGAAGTTTCCACAGTCTGTGTTTATTTGGGGAGCCATGTCATCTGCTGGTGTTGATCCACTGTGCTTCATTAAGTCCAGGGTCAATGCAGCCATCTACCAGGACATTTTGGAGCACTTCATGCTTCCTTCCACAGATGAGCTATATGGGGATGCTGACTTCATTTTCCAGCAGGACTTGGCACCTGCCCACACTGCCAAAAGCACCAAAACCATGACCATGCGATTAATGTGCTTGATTGGCCAGCACACTCACCTGACCTGAACCCCATAGAGAATCTATGGGGCATTGCCAAGAGAAAGATGAGAGACATCAGACCGAACAATGCAGAAAAGCTGAAGGCTGCTATTGAAGCATCCTGGTCATCCATAACACCTCAGAAGTGCCACAGGCTGATAGCTTCCATGCCACACCACATTGAAGCAGTAATTGCTGCAAAAGGCGCCCAAACCAAGTATTGAGTGCATATGCATGCTTATACTTTTCAGAGGTCCGATATTGTTCTATGTACAATCCTTGTTTTATTGATTGCATGTACTATTCTAATTTTCTGAGATTGTGGATTTGGGGTTTTCATGAGCTGTAAGCCATAATCATCACAATTAGGACACATCACAGCTTGAACTATCTTGCTTTGCATGGAATGAGTCTATCTCATATATTAGTTTCACCATTTAAGTTGCATTACTGAAATAAATTAACTTTTGCACGATATTCTAATTTTTCGAGTTTCACCTATGGATTTTGCCTGCTTTTCTTTCCTTCTCCTTTTCTTTTTCTCTTTTCTTCCTTTTCTTCAATTGATTTTACTTAGCATTTCTTTCTATATTTATTCATTTTGTATAATATTGCTAACGCTGAAAAGCAATAGTATGATGGAGTCATGTATATGAACATATGTATAAAAAGAGGGCAGTCACCATTGTTATTATCATTGTTATTATTCATCATTATAATTTTCTTAAAGTCCTTACCTTTTGCGACCTGTACCTGAGCACACCTGACACCGTTTCTGATATTTTAAATGTTTGGCTTTCCTGGCTCCATTACATACAACACATCTCATCTATGGGAACACAAAATAGCTAAGATAACATTAGGATGAAAAAAAAAAAACCCTTGGAATAACAACATAGTTAAGAAAAGAAACTAAAGAAATTAGAACATGACAAGAAAGCCCCCAACAACTCACAACAACACCTGAAACAATTAGTATACAGCGTTTCCAACAGAGAACTCACCAAAACAGAAACAGATGTCCTAACCAAAGGATTCAATTATGCTATAGCAACCCAAAAAAATCCCCACAGAATCCATCATATGTGCAGTAGAATCCAGCCTAACCAAATTAAATACAGATGAAGCTGATAGAATAAGACACCAAGTTACTAACATCCTATGCACAAGCAAACCACCCAAAAGCAACTTGCACAAAGAAGAACTAAAATTGCTGCAAGCCCCAAAAAAGGATAGCAGCATAATCATACTTCCAGCAGACAAAGGGAATGCCACAGTAGTAATGGATAGAAAAGACTATGAAACAAAATTGACAGACCTACTCCAAGACTCCACATACAAACCCATAAACACAGACCAAACCACATATCTGGAAAAATTAACCAAGAAGAAAATTATAACCAGCCACATGAACAAAGAGATCCAACAGACAATCATCCCAAGAGAAAAATCTTCCAGATGCCCCAAACTATATGGCCTCCCAAAAATACACAAAGAAGGCATACCTCTCAGGCCCATAGTCAGCTCCAGTGGAGCACCACTACAAAACCTAGCTAAACACTTAGCAAAATAGCTACAGCCCCATGCTGAAACAGCCGCTTCACCTGTACAAAACTCATACCACTTCTTGGAAATGATCAAAGATCTACACGTGGAACAAGAAGATCTGCTTGTAGGTTTTGACATGGTTTCACTATTCACTCAAGTCCCAATAAAAGAAACTCTGGAAATTATCAAAAATAAATACCAACCAGCTAAACACCTCATGGAACTAACAGAACACTGCTTAACCAACACATATTTCATATACAAGGGACAAAGATACAAGCAAATTGAAGGAGCCCCTATGGGATCACCACTGTCACCTGTCATTGCAAACCTGTTCATGGAAGAATTCGAATTGAGAGCCCTGGCTAATGCCACCCACAAACCCAAACTATGGTTAAGATACATCGATGACATATTTGTGATTTGGCCCCATGGAAAAGAAAACCTAAACAATTTCCTAACACACCTAAACAGCACATACCCCAAAATCAAGTTCACCATGGAAACAGAAACAAACAACTACCATTCCTAGATGTACTAATCTACAAAAAAACAGATGGCACACTAGGACACACCATATACCAGAAGAAAACACACACCAACCATTACCTCAATGCCCAATCCCACCACCACCCAGCACAGATAAACTCCGTGGCTAAAACACTAATTGCCAGAACCAAACACCTGGCAGACAAGACACACATAAAGACTGAACTATGCACCCTGACTAAAGTACTGACAGCCAATGGCTTCCACAAAAGCAAAATCACTGGCTTGATCCACAAAAACACACTGAGACATAATGGAGACCTAGAAGATGAACAGACCTATGGAACAGCTGTCCTGCCCTACATAAGAGGTATTACAGACAAAATCAGTAAGATACTACACAGGTATCACATCAAGACTGCCTTCAAAACAGACAGAAAAATAGCAGCCATCCTTAGAAACCCCAAAGATAAAATTGACCTGGAAAACCAAGGCATATATGAAGTCACCTGTGCCCAGCCACATACATTGGACAGACCAATAGAAGAATAAGTACCCGCCTGGATGAACACAAAAATGCAATCAAAAAGCTGGAACACACTTCCTCACTAGTCCAACACATGAAAGCCACAGGTCATAGCATCAACTTCAATGGGACCAAAACCCTAGCCACTATAGAAAACCCCAGCCACAGAATTATCAGAGAAGCCATAGAGATTGAAAAAAGACCTGAAAGCATGAATAGAATAGATGATTCCAACAGACTGTCAATTATTTGGAAGCCTGCACTCACAAACAAAAAAAATCTCCACACCACTAGCCAGGCAAACACCTGGGCACAAACAGATCTCCCCCGATACCTCCAGCTCAAACACACCCCAACCAGGCACCCAGATAAAACCTAGCTTCCTAACAAATAATAGTCGTCCATTTACTCAGAGCCAAGCTACACTAAAAGCCTCCAATACAGGAACACAATGTTGCCAGCCAATCAAGACACAAAAAAGCCACAAAACAGACAGAAAATATTAGAAATCAAGGAGAACACAGCAAACTCCAAGACCAATAAACACAGACCAAGACTCCCAACCAATCAGGATGAAGACAAAACCATTCTGGCACAGCAGTAGGCTAGCCCCAAATTTAAAACTGAAACATATATGTATGTATGTATGTATGTATGTATGTATGTATGTTTTCTTAAGTTTTCGCGGGTACTTACATGAATGGTATTCAGCTTTGTTTGGGTATTTTCCCACAGCATTATAGTTGTGCTTTTAAAGTTGTAGCAACGTTTCAGCAGAATCGTATCTGCCATCATCGGGCTTCTGTATTGTGTTTGTCTGTGAGTCAGACTTTTACAGACTTTTACAAAACCACTGTAAAAATCTGACGCACAGATGAACACAATACAGAAGCCTGATGATGGCAGATGAGATTCTGCCGAAACGTTGCTACAACTTTAAAAGCACAACTACAATGATGTGGGAAAATACCCGAACAAAGCTGAATAACATGTATGTATGTATGTATGTATGTATATGTATGTATATATATATATATTTGTTTTCTGAGGTTCTCGCGGGTATTTGTATGTGGATCTTTGGTTGTTCGGGTTTTCTCCCGCGTAAGATTCGAAGTATCTAGGCAACGTTTCGATGAAGTCTCATTCATCATCTTCAGGCCTCTGTCTCCGGCTCTGTGCTTCTCAGAGTAATGTGAGATTGCAGCTGCTTCCTCCTTTTAACTGCCAGTGGGGGTGGGACTTGATTGGGTGGGGGCTTGGCTGTGTTCTGATTGGGTGGGGGTGTGTTCTCATTGGTAGGGGGTTTGGCTGTGTTCTGATTGGTTGGGGGGTTAGCCGTGTTCTGATTGGTTGGAGGCGTGTTCTGTTCAGGTGGGGGCTTGGTTGTGCTCAGGTTAGTCTTAGTTGCTGGGGGATTTGAGCTGGTGAGCTGTGATCTTGCTGTTTGGCTTCGAGTTCGTGGTCCTTCTGCATCTTCATAGTGGGTGTCGGTTTGCTTCATGTATGGCTCGGAGGGGTTTGAAGTGGGTAGTGATGCAGCTGCCGTGCAGCTTCTGGTCCATGGTCGTGTCTCATCTTCTGAGTGGGTGGGAGTCTGTTTTCTACATGGAAGTGTGGTGGTGGCATCTTGTGTGGCTCTCATGGGTGTGGGTCTGGTGTCCTTCTTCATGTTAGGTACTCGTCTGTTCATGAGGGCGGGTTTCCAAATGGCTGGAAGGCGGGAGGTGTCGTCTCGTTTGTTCATGCTGTGTGGGCGTTTTTCTATCTCTATGGCTTCTCTGATTATTCTGCTGTTGAAGTGTTTGGTTTTGGCGATAGTTCTGGTATTTTTAAAATCAATTTCATGTCCTGTGGCTTTGAGGTGTTGGACCAGGGAAGAGGTCGTTTCTTCTTTTTTGATTGAGTTCTTATGTTCTTCAATGCGTGCACTTATTCTTCTGTTAGTTTGTCCAATGTATGTGGTAGGGCAGGCAGTGCAGGGGATTTCATATACTCCTTGGTTTTCTAATTCGATTTTGTCTTTGGGGTTTCTTAGGATGGTGGATATTTTTCTGTTTGTGCAGAATGCTGTTTTGATGTTGTGTTTTTGGAGGATCTTGCTAATTTTGTCTGTAGTGCCTTTTATATATGGGAGGAGGGCTTTGCCGTTTTCTTGTTCTCTGTCTTGGATTTTGGTTGGGGTTTCTTTTTGGATTAGGTGGGTAATCTTCTTTCTTTGGAATCCATTGGCTGTAAGTACGTTGGTGAGAGTGTGTAGTTCGGTTTTTTGGTGTTGTTCATCGGCTAAGCATTTTGTTCTGGAGATGAGTGTCTTGGCTACGGAATTGATCTGTGCTGGGTGGTGGTGTGAGAGTGCATGTAGATAGCGGTTAGTATGTGTTTTCTTCTGGTAGATGGTGTGTCCTAGGGAGCCATTGGATCTTTTGTATACCAAGACATCTAGGAAG